>JAGFMF010011828.1:1348535-1423418 GCA_019455555.1 Galemys pyrenaicus
TGATCTGCCTGTTCTGCTCCCCACTCTCTGTGGTGAATCCTCTCACCCCCCCACACCTCTGGCCTGTACCCCAGTGCTTGTATGCATAAATAAATAAATTAAAAAAAATTAAAAACGAATCGGTGGCTTCCTCTTTGCTCCCCATCACTGAGTCCCGAATTCTCCCGTGTCTGGGTAGCCCCTCCCTGCAGCCCCTAGGCAGCCGTTTCTTATTAGCCATTTATCATCTTGCCTCAGAAGGCTCGCTCTTAAAAAACAAAAACCAAAAAAAAACACCCTGCTGAATTCCGGTGCGACATGTTCCATTTCTGCAGAGCCCTTTCTCCCTTTGGTTCAAATAAAGGAAATAGCAAATATTAAAAAGCAGGAGCGAAAAGGCACAAATGTCTGGACCATTAATAGACAAGATTGCCCGTGGTTCTGATTTTGGTGGTTTATATAATAGCTTCGATGCTGGTAAAGCTAGGACTTAGACTTGCCAGAAATACTCTTTAAATTAAATATCCATTTTCTTTTAGATTATCTTTAAGGACACAATACCACCATGTCCTTTTCAGCCTAGAACGAAGGCTTGCTGGTATCTGGTCTGATCTGGTTGATAGCCCCTTTTGGGGTGTCAGGGCCACTTACCTGAGAGCTTATTTGTTAAGTTCTCCCCTGGAGAGGCTCTCTCCTTTGTGGAGGGTTTGTTCTAGTGTGTTAGAGGTGTGCTGTGGGATTAGCCGGTCTCCCTGTGTGACTGTGCATCCCAGCTCCCTGATAACACCCAGCAGGCTGTCATGGCGGCCTGCGTCACCTCTTCACCTGGTGTCACACTCTCAGAGTCAGGGGCTTCTGGTGGGGCAGCGGACAGACTGCTACTGATCAGTCACGATGACAAGATTTTTATTTTCTTGAAACACCTAGAAATATCTCCTAATCCTGTTTCCCAAACAAAGACAAGATTCCATTCCACACATTAAACTCCCCAGGGAAGCAAATGCTCTTTCTATGCTGTTCTATCCCAGCTGGCTCCCAGCACCCAGCTCCCAGCTCCCAGGAGGGATTCTGGAGTTGCCTTGCTGGTTATCTTCACACAGGATTTCCTCAGCAGAGCGTTAGCTGCCCTCCCCCTCACTGACAGCCACTGTGGTCCTTCATGAGGTAGGCTGTCCCAGGCAGGTGGGGCACTCACTGGAATCCCAAGAGAAATGGATTCAGGTGGTAGGTAGGCCATGGACTTTTGTACTCAGGGATCAACCTTTCTGTTACCTTTGTATCTATAACAGCTTCTTTTATTTTTAAAGATTTATTTATGCATACAAGAACTGGGTACAGGCCACAGGAATGGGGGCGGTGAGATGATTCACCAGAGACAGAGCAGGGAACAGAACAGGCAGATCCACTGAAATGCACTGCTGAGGGGAGCAGCAGGCGAGGCAGGAGAGGTCTGCTGCACCATGTGGGTCCCCTCCCTGGTCCAGGATCGAACTCATACTGCAGTGGCTGCAGATAGCTTCGTAATGTGGTGCTTAACCCCTTGTGCCACGAGGGAGGCCCTATAACTACTTCTTTTATGTACTAATACTGATTTTCTGATTGGCTGTGACATAGGGCGGGTGTGGTTAGCAGATTTGGGGACACCGTCTTTCATAAATCAGGTGATGATTATGAACCTGTATGCATTCAGGAGGTCCCGTATTCCAGGGTTTGGAACCATCTCCTGGGTCTTAGCTATTCTAAGCTACTCTGACACATATTTATTCATCAGGACTGTCAGTGAATTCCTCTGGATTTCCTTGGAACTTGGCAAGAAGGCAGGGCAGGCGCTGTCTGGGGCTTGTTCCTCCTGGTTGGGTGGACTGCCTGCTGTGGATATCTAGTGATGACAACACGACATTTGTCTGTAATTACAAAGCACTTTCCTTTTATTGCCTCTTTTAATGTTCCCAATAGCCCCGTGGAATAAATATTATTTCCCCTATTTTATAGATGAAGAACCTGAGGTTTAGAAAGGTTAATGACTTAGTAAATGATGCTCAGCTTTTAGGAAGAGTAAGGATACAAAACTAAGACTTCTATTTCAAATATAATACGATTGCCATCCCGATGATGGTTTTCAAGCTTTCCCCCCAAAGGCCTGGGTTTGGGAAGGTGTCCTGGGGTGGGAGGGGATGGGAAGTTAAGACAGTGGGGCTCAGACCCCTGTTTACCTCAGACTATCTATATTGCTTTGTCTGTTTTACATCTATAGGATTCCACACTACACTTGATTTTGAAGAAATGTGTCTAATGCTAAGAAAAAAATTCACGAGCCACAGCCCTTATAGCTAATCAGTATTGAAAATGAATTTTTTTTCAGTCCCCGTTCAGTACTCAGAGAATTCTTTACTCTTTGTTCCAACAATTCCATCTCAACATCCTGTCTCCCAGAAGAGGTGACCACAGATACTCTATATTTGCTCTACCCAGTGACCCATACTCAGTTTGGGTGGAATTTCCACGGCAGAAGTGTTTTGTAGCCAAGGCCATTGACATCCAGTCAGATATTGTTCAGCCCAGATAGAGGCCGCTTTCCTTTCTGTAGAAGAATTGAACCACATGTTTCAACTCGCCTCATAAATATGAAAAGAAAAGACTAGTTTCCATTTTAATTAGATGAAATAATTACATGTCACACATCTTCGGAGTAGTTTTGTGTTTGCTCTCACTGTAATGCTGACATTAGCATGCAGAGACGCTGTCCGACCTGTGTGCAGATGATGAGCTTCTAGACTGTCATGTTCCTTGCGGCCACAAGATGTCAGACAAATGTGGTCAAGGGATGGAGGCTCAGGAAGGTGTCTTGGTTCCCGAAAATGCCACTGATAAGTTCATTAGCTGATTAGAATCCTTCCAGTAAGCTTGTTGGAGGACTCTAGGGGAAGTCTATGAAATGTGTCATATTGTTATCCTGTTGATAGGTACCGAACAGCACTGGCTGGTAATCAGATTAAGATGAACAAATATTGATTGCCCATGCATGCACAATTAAAGCCTGAATAATTAAAGGCCACTGAGTTCCCCAGCATTTCCTCTAGCATGTGTTACCATAAGCAACATGTACTATATTTACAGAGCCCTGTGGATGGGCAGAACTATAGGAAATAAATAGGATCAGCTGGAGAAGCAATCTCCTTTGACATTTCTGTTTGAAAATCAGATGAAATAAAGAAATAGCAACTCTCCTATCATCCTGAGACATTTTATAAGCTAAGATACATGAAATGAAATGAAGCAATATACCCTGACACATGTGAACATATAATGGAGAAATTTTTGATCAATGATCTGAATGATAGGTGTTAATTAACAGTCAATCTGACACCCCCTCACTATTCTTCCTATCTCTTGAGTGACTTTCTATAGCACTTTCTTGGGATATGACAGAAGGAAGCAATAATGACAGCAAAGGTTCGGTGCAATCAATAAGTGGATATTGAGTTCCTACAGAGGGCCAGGAGCTGGGAGAACGCAGAAGACCTTGAGGGCATGGTCCATGCCTCCCTCCCTCCTCCTTCCTTCTTTCCTTTTCATTTATCCCCTTTCTCTAGTTTTCTGTCTTCTTCTTCTTAACTCTTCAAATATCTATACCTGTTAAACTAGAAGAAAAGGAGCTGTACCTTTATTCATTTACCTTTCAAAATACATCAGTCCTACATGCTAAATATGGCTTGAGAATCTAAAGATAAATAATAGTTAAATAATAGTTATCACCTTTCTGATGAGAAGGTGTAGCTATGGAGCAGACAAGTCCCAAATTGAATGAGGTCTGATGTTGGTGAAATAATCAGGTCAGTGTTCTTTGAGGTGCACAGGCAATGAGGGGTTAGTTCTGTCTGGTCCTAAGAGTATAGGTCAGCTGGAGCTTACCAAGTGAACAGAGATGGAACAGCCTGAGACATTAGGACATGGGAATGAAGGCCAGTGTATTCAGGTAAAGGTTAAACTGCTATAAAAAAGCTACAAAAGGGCCCTCCCTGGTGGCCAAGGGGTTAAGCACCACACTATGAAATCTCTGCAGTCACTGCAGTATGAATTCAGTCCCTGGCCAGAGGACCCACATGGCACAGCAGACCTCTCCTGTCTTGCCCACTGTTCCCCTCAGCAGTGCATTTCAATCTGCCTGTTCTGCTCCCTACTCTGTCTCTGGTAAATACTATCACCCCCACACCTCTGGCCTGTACCCCAGTTCTTGTATGCATAAAAAATAATTTTTTAAAAAAATGCTACAATATAGTGACTTGAAAGAAATCTGCCTCATATAGCAGCAGTCCATTGAGTGAAGCAAATTTTCCCCATGAAGTCATTCAGGGACTACGTATTTTCCACCTTGCCATTCCCCAGTGCTCTAGGATGGGGGAATATCAGCTGGCTCGCTGCTGACAAGTCCCAGTCACAGGAGGGGCAGAGAGAGAAGGTGCAGGGCAAGCTGGTCCATTTAGTTAAGTGAGACAGAAATTGCATGCTTCTTTCCCTCCTTGATTCATTGGTGTTGAGAATAGGCATGTGGCTGCATTTAGCTGCTGGAGAAGAGGGAAAGGGGAGAGGGGCAGGAAAGCAGACTTTCAAAAAGATGGAACAGGGAAGGAGTTGTAGGAGTGACTGAGAGCACGCCTCTGCAGGGGCATGTGACAGGGAGGCTGTGTGTGGAACCAGCGTCTGCACGGTGAGCTGTGTGGCTGGCAATTATCAGGTGAGGTGGGGCAGGATGTGCAGAGTTTAAATGCTAACTGATGAAAACATTTACTGCTGAGCTTTGCTATTGGGCAAATCATTCCAGTACAGGTTGCTGAGAGACCATTTGGAAGGGTTAGACTTGTAAACTCAGGTGGGAGGTGGTGAGGGATTTGCTCTAGGGTAAAGGAACACCAAGGGCAAGTGTAGAGTAGATTTAAGAGACATTGAAGCAAGAAGTTGAACAGAAACTGGCAGATAAGTTTCTACCAGCCACCTCAATTGCAAAGAATCGACAAATCTTCTTGACAGTATTTCCTCTATCAGCAAACCTCTTCCACAGAGAACAGTCTCTGCCTCCCACTCAGCTGATTAAAAATGCACACACTCTGGAAATCAAAGCAGAGCAGTGGGTCTTTATGGCTTAGCAAGTTACAGTCGTGTTCACTGCTCACGTAATTCTGAGGCTGACCTGGGTTCTGAGTGTGACATGTTGGTACAGAGAAAGCGTATTTGCCACTCAGAAACTGAGGCTTGTAAACCAGGTTCAGAGAGACTGACAGAGATAAGCCAGACGCCAATTCAGTTATCAGCAATAAGAAACACAACTGGCAAACAGACAGATGTCAACTTTCTACCTCTCTGGAGCACCCCAGGTCTCTGGGGGGACACATGGCAAGCAAATTATCCAAAGATTACTTTAGAAGTATAGGATTGAAGAAGGGAATGATACATTTCAATACTAAATGGTGGTAAGCTCTGATAGCTTGATGCAGTCTTCTCCAAGTGGGTATCGGAGCACTAACTTGTGCTGGATTTATCAGGTATTTCACCCTAGAGATTTACAAACTTGAAAACTTGAGTTTCTGTAGCTACATTTATTTTGGGAGACATTTATAGTTTATAGCCCACACATGCATATTCTGATAAGAATCAGCACCTCTTTAGTCCCAATTTGATAGCTAATGGAAATATTTTATTCTGAAAATGTGGCAGAAGAGGTCAAAGACTGAGAAATTAAAGACTGATCTTCTGCATTAGAGATTAGCAAACTCTGTGTAAAAGGCCAGGAATTAAATGTTTTTGGTAATGTGGGCCATAAAATGTCTGTCATAACTACTCTTTGTTATAATTACAGCACAGTAACAGTCACAGAAAATATGCAAACAGATGTTCCAGCAAACTTTATGTACAAAAGCAGACAGACAATAAGCCGTGACCTTAGTCCATGGGTCATAGTTTGACCCCCTGCCTGTCCTATATGATCTCTTTGTTCACAAATTGGTTCTCCAGAGAATTCAATACTATTGATTTTTTTCCCTACTAACTAAATCTTAATTATGTTCACATTACACCTTCCCTAACTTTGCATCCAGACTGACCTGATTGAAATTTGTCATGTTTCAAATGACATAAGTAATAGAAAATGTCTTGGGTTACTACTTTAGATCTTTGTTGGGCCCATCACATGGAATTCCATTAGTTGAGTTCTCAGAAGCCAGTCCTATTTCTCTCCCAGTTTTAGAGTAACGACTTATTTTGTATTTATAATGAAGCCCGTTTTACAGATGAGTGTGTTTAAGTATTGTCAGTAAATAGCAGAGTCAAAACTGGAGGCAAATCACCAAACGCTAATTTCAGTGTCTTTTCCATCCGTTACATTTTCCTGGTTTTTTTTTCTAACCCTGTGAGGATTAAGTTTAGAAGGAAGTAAGTCAATTTAGCTTAGCGTAATGACAATGGGGGAAGTGTGGTAATATGTGTACAGTAGTAAATTATTAGGATCTGAGACTCTAAAAAGAAAACAAAACCGAAATGTAAACCCAATTCTCTGTCAAACATCCTCTTTATATCTATGACAACTTGACCTTTCTGGAACAAAGAATAGATGTTATTTAGTCATTGAAGCTGAGGCAGTCTATATGACTCTGTTTGGATTTAATCTCTACACTTCATTAAGCATTGGTAGTGAACAGTGTACTCCCACTGAACTGATGAGGGGGGTGTGAGCAGGAACATCACTCAGATGTCTGTGAGTGACTTCTGGGTACTGCCAGGCTTGGCTGAAGGAATTCAGAAAAATGCTGATTTTAATGTCCCTCATCGTCACTGCAATTGTATTAGAAATTGAGGTCCTCATTCCAGCCAGTGACACTTGTGAAATCTTTCCTGACCCCGAGAGCCCCATCCCTGTTGGAATAAATCACTTCCTCTTTTCTGTAAATCTTCAGCTAATAGGGCCTGCGGTTCTTTATGGGCTTATCCATTCCTAAGTTTCTTTCTTTCTCTTTTGTGGCAACGATTACATTGAATCGTTCCACCCACCATAGGGCCTGGCCCTTAATAGTTCACTTTATAAATATTTGATAAGGCAACAATAGCTTCCTAATGCAACTTTTTTTCTACATTCATTCCTTATGTGTATTTTCCAAATAATGAGTGTGTAGGAAGTCTTCCTCTTCTCTTTTCCTGTTGGGTTCCATTCCATGTTTGCCCTGTTTGCCATGATTACCCTGGTTTGCCCCAGTGCCTTTGTGCTGGCTCTCACCAGGGACCATGTACATTCTAAGTCCCTCCCTTACCTCCTTAATTGGTGTTGAGATTAAGCGCTAGCATGAGACAGCTTGGGAATTTAGATTTGGGTTCTGAAGTCTCTACAACTTAGCTATGTGACTCCATAGCTCACCTTCCTAGTATCCAAAATCAGCAGAAAAATGACACATGTAACTCCTAGATTTCATGAGCTTTAAATGAAAATACATGTAAGGTGCTTAGTGCCTAAACCAGCCAGAACTCCATAGCATTTAGCTCTTAATAATAGGCTTAAAAGCTGATAGGTATTAACAAATGAGAATCTGTAGTCTTCCAGATGTTTTATGATGAATAATATAATTAGCTACCTCATCCTCTTCTGTAAATGGAACCAGGAATGCACCCACAGATCTCAACCGCAAAGGCTACAACTAGAATGAGGACCTGGGGTGGAGTTGGGGGGATAATAACAAGAACTAAAGGAAAAGGGGAAGGAAGAATAGCGGAACCTCCCTCTGAATTAAGGGGAGAGCAATAAAAATACTCTTTGCAGCATTCTTTGGCTCCGAAGCATATTTGTGACCAGCTAAGAGTAAGATTGGATTCTTTTAGGTAATGGATGGTGTGCCTTCTAGAAGTTGTGCAGCATTATGGCAAGATTACAAATGTCTTACTTAGGTGGTTAAGCATTTGGTCAATAATTATTAATTGCTTGCCTAGCAAAGCACCGTCCCAAAAGTCCCCTTCCTTAAAAATAGCCCACACATCAGCTTTGTTATAATGCTAATGAAGTTGGATTAGGAGGTGATCTCCAGGCAATTCGAGAAGGGTTGGACTCGCCTGGAGTGACTCCAAGGTGTAGTTCACCGGCATGGCGCTCACTGTGAAGAGGAAATGATGACAAGGGTAAGACATTTCACCACTGGGAGGTCGTCTGACACATACCATTCAAATGGAAATGAAAACCATGACAAATTAAAGCAAATTAAAGCCTCTTCTCACTCCGTCCCCCTGCAAGAGGCATCCTGTGGTGAGTGGCCCCATCAAACAGATCAGAGGGGTCAGCATTTTCAACTTCCAAATATACATCAGCATCACATTAAGGAGGAAGCACTTTGAGTGCTTTTAGAAGCTGAAGCACCTTGAACAACCTCCTGGAGGAGATGGTTCAGCAACACTCCCTGATGCTGCTGGGGGGTTCCTAGGGCCTCTGCCTCTACTCTACCAGCTTTCTCTATTCAACCTGTCAATCCTATGGTATTTTCCTTGCCCTGAGTTGCAAGTAGAAGATCAGAATAAGGTAGGAGAGTATTGCTAGGAAGATGCACACATGCTTCCCTTTGGCGTATAGTTGTCTGTTACAATATGTTACACATACATCATGTTTTAAGATTTATTTATTTACGCAGACAAAAACTGGGGTACAAGCGAGAGATGCAGGAGGTGAGAGGAGTCACCAGAGACAGAGTGGGGAACAGAACAGGCGGATCTACTGAAATGCACTGCTGAGGGGAGCAGCGGGAAAGGCAGGAGAGGTCTGCTGTGCCATGTGGGCCCCCTACCTGACCAGGGATCGAACTCGTGATACAGTGGCTGCAGAAGCTCCACAGTGTGGTGCTCAACCTCTTGTGTCACCAGGGAGACCCCAGTGATAGTCATTTTAATTTATCTGAACCTATAGGAACTTGGGAGTTGGAGATGAATAAAAATCTGAGTCTCCAGAGCAAATTGCTCTCATAGTCACATCTTATGTCATTTTCTTCTGATGTGTGTCTTTGTGTCCTGATTTAAGCTATCATCTACTAAGTCAAATATGAAAATCCAGCCAGGAAAGGTAGAGGGATGCATGTTCTGTGTATGTTCCCTGTACTTCTTGCATGTTCCTTGTGATAGTGGAGTGGTTAGCCCTGCCAGGGAGGATGGAATGGAGCCTCAGCCATTCGTGGCTGCAGCAAAACTGGAAGCCTGGAAGGCTAGCCAGGCAAGGGTTCTTTCCACAAGTTTCTTTCTCTTATTTCTCTCTATTGTCTCTCTATTGTACTAGTGAGAGACTTGATAATTTCACACCCTCATTAAAACATGCATAATGACCAGCTGGTGAATGTGGGTAGCAAAGCACAAGAGGTGTTTTGACCAGGAATGAGAAAGAAAATTAACACACACACACAGGCCTAAGAGATAAAAATATACACTAACTGGTTGTTTCTGGATAGAGGACTCTTGGGAGACTTCAATTATTTTTCCTTTAGTCCAGTATTTTACCTCTTTTCTCCAGTGATTTTTTTTTAAACCTATATAATCATGTAATTAAATTAGTAGCTTTTTTTCTCTCAAAAAGAGACCTGTAAAAACTGTTCAAGTATCACTAACTTATTAATGTCCAAGCAATCCCAGCAATCTTAATTGCTTGGAACAAAATCTTTTCAAGACCTAGGTGAGACTGAAGGATGCAGCTGTATGTTCTGATGCTAAGTGTATTGGCTTTAGGGTAATCTGGGCAATTCTAAGACACGTTGATTTATGAACTAATTAATTGCACATAACAAAAATACTTAGAGAAACTTACTCGACCCCCAGCCGGAAAAGCCTCCAAACAATAGGAAAATGGCTTTTGCATGTTAGAAAATTAAATTCAATATATATTTATGAGGCCATTCAAAATGTGGAGTCCTTTCCTATGAAGTCCTGAGTAAGCAGAAATGTCCATGTATCAAAACCTAATTGTGCCAGAGTCTAAGGCTTGGGGAATAAATTAAGTCTTAAGCTACAAAAGACATTGGACATTAATTTTAAGGCTTATTATAGCTCTGATGATATGGGCATTAATAAATCCAACAGGAAGAAAGAGTAAGGCAAAACAACAAATAAGATACACCTATTGGTTTTCCTTGGCAAATGTTGATTGTTGATAATTCATTTAAATTTACACAGATAGTTTTGCACTCTGGGGTCACTGTTTCTGCAGCTTGTTAAGCAGGACTGAATAAAGTGTTGAATATTTTATAGATTTTTAGATGTCCAGTCCTTATTTTTGAGGTGAGGGTGAATGGAAAAGGTTTTACACTATGTAAAACATTCAACATTCATCCCACAAAACTTTATTGAGCACTTTGTATGATAAAGTGGCGTTATAGGCTTTGGGTGAACACGGTGAGCATTCAGAGGAGGGAGACGTGATTTCAAGCTGAAAAGAGAATTGTTTTAAGAACTGACTTTGAAATATCTGTAGGACTTTAAAAATACAAAATGTGGTTAGCAGAGCTTCCAGAATAAAGAAGCAGCATGAACAAAGGCGCAGTCATGAGGACAAGTGAGACTCAAAGAGGCACTAGTAACTTAATTGTGTGATTAAAATAAGATCTGTGAGGGCTTGTGATGGAAAGGGAAGAGAGGCCAGGTTACAGGTAAGCCCCTGACCTCCTGTGATAGACTGTGTTGCTATGGAACCAATTTTTATAGAGTACCTTCTAGTTGGGGTGTGCAGTATGAATAAGATATGTCAATCATTCTAATGGGGATTTCAGTTCCTGGGGGTAGTTCCAGTGCAAAATGTAAGCTCAATGCAGAACGAACCATGTGGTAAAACATGCTAACGTGGGGTCTATGCAGACACATGATGAAGGCATCCGATTAATTCTTGGAAAGTCAGAAGTGGTTTGTTGGACAGATGACCTTAACTGAGAATTTAAACAAGAGAAGGTCGATGAGAAATGAGAACTCTGAAGGATGAAGTGGAGGTTTCCATGTGAACAGCAATTGAACAGGGCTCAGAGAATGGAGAATGCCACTTGGAAGGCCCAGGCCATCACCTCTGTTGCCCTCAGCTTATCAAAAGTTAGTTGGGTCCAGGTCCTGCTCTGCAGTGGCGGAAATGAGCACATGAAGCAGGTGTGCAGTGCTGTAAGGCAACTGATCCGAGAGAAGCCCACACAAGCCCTGGGGAGAGCTCTTTTCTCTTTGTTAGGGGCAGGGTCCCCTGAATGATTTTATCCCAAGAGGCTCATGCCCTGGGGTTCATCCCAAGAGGCCCCAAACCTCAAGTTTCCAGTGGAGTCTGATGGGGCCTTGAAAATCTCAGGAGAAGGTGTAAATCACCCCAGACAGTACCCGTATGTGCTCGGACCTCCAAGGGGATCTGCCTGGCATGCTGGCGCAGTGTGGGTGCTCAGAGCTCTCTGAAACTCCTCTGAGAGGTCGGCCCCAAGCTTCAGACTGACTAACATGACAGTTTTCTTCCTTACTTAGTCCCCAGCTTGAGGAGCCCTGGCCCTCCGCTCTCTCCTAGCTTGGCGCCCAAAGAGGAGAAGACAATACTGGTCCCTCTCATGTCAGCAAGGTCGGCCCTCTGCTGGATAGCCAGCCAGCCCCGCCTTCCCCGCAGCCTGCTTTTCTTTGGAGTCTGCTAAATGCAAACAGTGGGTGGTGGTCACTGACTCCTGCTGTAGAGAAATCCTACTTATTATCAAGTGGGAGATCCTTTTGATTTCTACAGAGCTTATTTGTTTGGGAAATGAAGCACTCAGAATAAAAATTGGGGAAGAAAGTTTTGCTGAGTTTGGGAACAGTGGAATTATCTAAGGGAGGATGCAGCATGGACTGTGAGAAATGAGAGCAGCCAGACATGAACTGAGTGAAATAAGCAAGGAACAGACCAATGGTTTGCAAGGTTTGCAAACTGTTTGCTGAAGTCTTGCTGTCCACTTTTGCTGGCACCTGGGAGGGCTGTATTTCTATGCTCTTTCAGATCAGACATGGCCATGTAATTTCTTTTTGTTAAAGGTATGTGTGTGTGAAGAAACATTTAATTATTGGTGCTTGGCTCCGTATCTGGTTCTACTGACATGGATTTAGCCTGACACTGAGTCCCTGCATGTAGGATGATTGCCCTGCAGAATTATTTGAGCCCTTTCAGACTTGAGTGAATAAAAAATAATGTTATTTTATGACACTGAAAAGTAAGGGACTGTTTGTTATTTCAGCGAATCCTAACCTATCTTGAATGATGGTGGCTTGAGTTCAATCCCAGGCCAGGGAGCTGACCCACACGGCGCAGCAGACCTCTCCTGCCTCGCCCGCTGCTCCCCTCAGCAGTGTGTTTCAGTAGCTCTGCCTGTTTTGCTCCCCACTCTGCCTCTGGTGAATTCTCTCACCCCTGCACCTCTGGTCCTTACCCCAGATATTCTACACAAAAATAAATAAGTAAAATCTTTTTTAAAAAGAGAACAAAATCCATCATTAAGAGTTTGTAATTTTTTATGAGAACTACTTGAAATTCTCTTTTAATCGTAGGGCTGTAGCGCTTAAAGTTTTGAAGACATTCCTCACGTCATTTTATAAAATTCAGAAAAATAAGTTCAATAATCTAGACAAGAGAAGCCGAGAGTAAGGATTAGGACACCGTCAGTGAAATAGAAGAGAGATGATACAGAGTAATATAATGACTGAATCTGTAGGATGTGCTGAGTGATTAGTTGTGAGGAATGAGGGTAGACTAGAGGATCACTAAGTTTTCCAGCCTGAGGTACTAGAAGAATTAGATTGCCTTTACCAGAAATAAGAAATGTAATTGGGCAAATGGTTTGGGAAGGAAAGAAAGATTCAACCCATGATCAATTGTAGTAGGAGAATACAAGACAGACTCCAGGGATTGGAAGTCACTTACATCCAAGGACTAACTGACATGAAGAAAATGACTAGCTAGAGAAGAAGTTGAGAACAGAAATTTCATCACATGTTTAGGGCAGGAAAATTAGAGTGCACAGTACAGACGTATAAGAAGCTATATTGCTACACCATACAGGCTAAAGGAGAAGAGATTTTCTGAAAGGAAATGGCAGCAAAATCTGAAAAAATATTAAGAGAAATGGGGACTAAAAAAAAAAATCCCATTGGAGTTGAAGTTCAACAACCCACTGGAACTCTTTGAGAAGAAGTTTCATGAAAGACTTCTGAGAGCAAATAATAGATTTTAAGAGACAGAATGGCCAAGGGTGATGAGGTTTGTGAGCTGTGGTTCTTGATAAATATTTTAAGAAATTTGTCAGTAAAAGAATGTAAAAAATTGTGTAATTTCACTGGAAAAATACTAATAGTGTAATATAGATAAAATGTTGACATGTGTATAGAAAGTTGATTTTTAATGGTTATTACTCAAGTTAGTGATATACCATAATTGTTAAGAGTTTGAACTGTGGGGTCAAGACAGGCCTGGATTTGAGTTCCAGCTTTGTCAATAACAAATTTTGTGCAAGAGGACCTCACAGGAATTCCAGAACCTTATAAACAAGTTCTTTTTGATTGTGTACCTGTCTTTCCTTTTGACCTCACCTCGTACCTTTTTGCCCTTAGCTTACTGGCCTGCAACCACACTGGTACATAGAAAAGGCTCAATAAATGAGAGCTATTGACAGCCCATTAGATGCAAAGATTCTTTGACTTGGCTCGTGGAATGGGTTTACAGAATTTTTCTATTCTCAGACTTTAAAGAACTTGTTAAATATTCAATTCCAGTTGATGTCTAGGCTTTGAGGTAATGGTGGCCAAGCAGCCAAAGATGCAGGGAGTTTATCTCAAGAAAAGGTTTTAGGGTTGGCCTGACTCAAGAGAAGGTAGGTCTTTGCTGGGTCTCTAGGGTAAGGTAATCACAGTCAGGGACCACATGCTGTTCTCAGCCCTGTGATTAGACATGCTGCCCTGAGAGTAAAGGAACCGATTGCCCTTATCTCCTCAGTCCTCCCTGTGAGCACACACAGGGAGTGCCTGGCCCCTGCAGTGTGTGGAGGGTTCTTACATTGCTCTGTATAGCAACGCTGGATGGTGCAGCACTTCCCCAGAATTAACCCTCTAAGTCAATCTATGCCTGTGATCGTGAATGCATTTTCCCAATACTGGGAAATGTGTCCTGGGTTGGGCCAAATGGCAAGAAATGAGATTTCACCAGTGAAGATTTCTGAAGCATCCATAAGCTATGAAATGCATGGTTGTTCTAAAGGTCTCCAGGATCTAGGAAGTGCATTGTTGTTCTAAAATCTAAAGGTATTTTTGTAACAAAGTCTCGACAGTCATGCTTCAGGGGATGAGCTTGAGGTCTACCCTGGGGAATGGGTCTGCAGTGATGAATTATACACACTGACCTCTCTGAATCCACTCTGTTCATAGGCAATGTGATAAAATGGAAGCGACTTACTGGATGCCAAAGTTGGAGCACCTCTGGTCAAGTGAGTGTTGGAATGTATCTTCTTTAATGAAAGAGTTATTACCAGGAGGCGGTCATTGGTCAGTACAGAGCTGGATGAAAAATGGTTTCAGAGTCAGCCTTTTAGCCAAGTAAATTCTTGCTCCTACTTCTCCTAGGTATGAAAATCCAACTTGAACCATTTTTTATAGAGCATGTGTCTGAATCATGTTAAAGTAGGGATGATAAATTTACACCCTAAATATGACAATGACCTCCCAGAGAAACATGGTAAGTGTATCTTAAAGTCACACTTGCTGGCAAAGATGTTGTGTGTGACTCATGGCAGTGAACTCAGTGTCCATGGGAGGACTGAATATGCTGCTCAGCATCCCACCCATAGTCCTCAGCTCGGTCCTCCCTTAGGGAGAACGTTCATTGGACAAAGAAAAGGAATGTTGGTGTCTCTGGGAACTGTGACAACGCAGACTAGAGAGCCACAGTTTTAGTGGAAAAAGAGCTCTAGAGGGACATCTATGTTTCATTTTCATTTGTTTGTCAGGCATGATCTATCTCATTCACCATCTGTAATATCAGGCTACCCAGGAGATGCATCCATCCATTCATTCTCAGATATTCACCAGCCACCTAAAGCACATTGAACATTGTCCTAAGCCCTGGAGATTGGACAGAGAAACACAGCCCCAATCTCATGGAGTATAAATTCTGATGAGGAATCAATGATAGTTAAGTGAGAATATATACCAAGCACTCCAACAAGGAGTGCTGAGAGATAGGAAGGAAAATGAAGCAGAGGAAGGATATACTGGGCATGGATTTTGTAACCCTTTCCTCTCATCTCCTGTAGTGGTAACTTTCCCTGACACCTGGTACATCCAAAATTGGGTTTTGGAGTCAGAATGTCTTTCATGCAACTAGTTCTATCTGTATTGCCCAGGAAGCATTTAAAGTCTGTGAGCATCAGTTGCCCTATTGGCATAGGGTGTTAAGAATCCCAAGCATGAAGGTGGTCAAGTGCATTAAACCCAAGCCCCATGGGAAGCCCTGTGCCTGTTTACTGTGGGTGCTCAGGAGTGTGTGGGTAGGTCCTAGATAGGTGGGAGGGCTCCAGTGACCACGTGCGATGTCTAAGGAACAAGAAACTCATCTCTAACATGTGATACTTGGACAATTTGCTAGTTTTCCAGATGAAAATGACTGGCAGATGACTAAATCTGGGCTTGCTCTTCATACATATATATTTACTTCTTAAAAACCTACCATGATCCCTTTACTAATTAGATTCCCTGTCACCCTTCTTAGTAATTATCATATAAATTATAAACTAAAAGACTTCTCAGACCAGATATAACCTTTGGAAAGCTCTCCTTTTTTTTTTTTAAATAAAGCTTTGTTTTTGTTTATATATACATGCAAGAACTGGGGTCCAGGACAGAAGTGTGGGGGGTGGGGGGTGGAGGATTAACAAGTGACATTGTGGGAAGTAGAACAGATCTACTAAAATACACTGCTGAGGGGAGCAGCGGGGGAGACAGTAGAGGTCTGCTGCGCCCTGTGGGTCAGTTCCCTGGCTGGGGATCGATCTCATGCCGTGGTGCCTGGACGTAGCTTCATAGCACTAAGACTTTAACCCCTGAACCACTAGGGAGGACTTGGAAAGCTCTTTTATCTGCCTCTAAATTGTGGATAGATTGGACTGGGACTGAGTTCCACTTTCAATGCTAACCGGTTTTGTTTGCTCCCTGAGCAGTATGAGGGAGAGATTTGTCCTCTGCATTTTCACCAGTGTCCACGGGGTTATTTTCCCTATCAGAAAGTACCACATTGAGGTAGTTGCTGGTTTCCTGATTTTGACCCAAAGTCACTGGATGGTTATTTGATGTTCATTATTAATCTGCCACCTGAGGTGCATTACGATAAATAGTGCACGTTAGGGTTCAAGTTCCTAACTTGTATTGCTTCTCTGCTGGGGGCAGGGGAGACAAATGGACCTTAACCAAAAGTTCACATGGCCATTTACTTTTGGTAAAATTGGCATAAGCAAAATAATATAAGCACCATCAGGTAAACTTACAAGTCTTTCCTCTTTGTCACACTGCCCCTTGTACTGAGCGATGTTGATGCGACCAGAAGTGTTTTTTGAGTTCAGCTAACAAAAAGTTGAGATGGAATTTTAGTTTAATGAGATACAGTTAAATGATTCACTTCACATATTTTTGGAAAGCTACCTTATTCCTTACTACCTTAGTCCAAGAACAGCTTCTAGACATAACCCTTTGGTTTCTAGTCCCGACTCATCTGGTTTGGGGATACAATGATGAAGGGCCAGAAGTTGTACTTTGAAATGAGTGTGTGCCTGTGGTCCCAAGCAGGGGAGGTAGAGAAGCAGCAGAAGAGAACCAAGGTTTGAATTACATGGTGCCTGAGGTGAGTCTAGGACAAATTGCCCCAATCCTCAGCTGTGTAAAATCCTAGAGAGCTTGCTGGAGCCAAATCAAAAGAGAAGTTCTCTCCTTGATGAGTGTTTCCCCAAATTTGATGGCATTTCTGAAATTTTCTATTACATTACCAATAAGGAGTTGTGAAGTTGTAAAGAAAACATTTCAAACTGCCAATGATCAGAAATAAAATTTGATCAATCACCCTGAAGGAAAGAATAAATTGCCTTTTGTTTCTCTCTCTAGAAAATGATATTATAAAACCACTCATTGACTAGGTGATAGAATTGAAGTCAAAATGATCAGGAAAAGATATTATAGGGGTGTGATTGGCAGATAATTGATCAAAATAGTATGCTATTTTTCTGGATTTTGTGATGCATGTGGTTTTTACACTTTATTTCCACGAAGAATTTTACCTTTATTTTCTTAAAATTATACAAATTTCAAGACCTGCAGACCTGATTCCCTCCTGCCTCCTATTTACCTTGGCACCTGGATCATCATAGGTGTTGATTAAATACTGAATGAAAGAATGAATGACAATTTGGCCAGAGGAATCATTCCTCCTCCTCGAGGACCTTGGTTTCTTTTTCTGTAAAACAATGGAGCTAGGACAAGGAGAGTGGAGACCGTCTAATCCATGTTCTTTCAGTTGTTGTTCTAATTTAGTGCTTGGGGATTCTCTTTGGCAAATAGGAGTCACATTTCATGTGCTGAGGATGTGTATTCGATCTTTGCCCTTTCACTGAGGACCTAGCCCTGGTCTCTATTTTAGTGTCCTGTCTGCCTCCCAAATCAAACCATTTCTGTGCTGTGTGAGTTTACTGTTCAGTATTTCTAATTACCATTCATCCCACAAAGTGTACTGGTGCAATTATAGGATCAAATTTTTGAACCCTTTAATTTTCACTTTTGTCAAATCCCTATCTAGAGGCCACTGTCTCATTTCC
Source organism: Galemys pyrenaicus (assembly GCA_019455555.1). Classification (NCBI taxonomy): domain Eukaryota; kingdom Metazoa; phylum Chordata; class Mammalia; order Eulipotyphla; family Talpidae; genus Galemys; species Galemys pyrenaicus. The sequence goes on from JAGFMF010011828.1 coordinate 1,366,349, forward strand.
CCCAAAGAGAGCTTTTAACAGTATTTAAAAATCCCTCCTGCCCCCTGGTTCTCTTAAAGATGATCCAAAGAAATTTAAACAACTGAACTTGCACTGACATTTATCTCTTATCCCCTCTTAACAAATGTAAGACAAAGAACTTGGCTAGTCTTTTCCCCACCCCTTTTTGATAGAACATCATTGAACTCATTAAACCATCTCTTCGTGTTGAATTTTCCATCAGTGCACATCCCACACACTTAGCGGTGAACATCTGTGGCAGTTTTTCCCCAGCGTTGGACTGGATGCTTACTCTAAGTCTCAGACACTTTCTCAGCTCCTCGGATATATCTTAATATGGTATGACTGAGGAGATGTCAGTTTTGCCTGTATCTTGAAGAGTGTCAGTCTGAATTGAAAACATGCCAGTTTTCTTACCAACGGAGCTTTTAATTCACTGGGTGGCGGTGTCAAAATTACCACCCACCCCTAACTTCAGACCTCAACTGAATATGTCTTCTTTTGCTACTTGTTTACAGCTCCTTGAGAACTAAGCAGTTAATTTTCAAAGCAAATGAGATTCAGAAACAGCCTGAAAGTGATTGATTTAAGTTTATAGATGGCCCGATATGGAACTATGTGCCTCCCATTCACTCTAATACATTGTTATTCTAAAATCTTAGTATTTTTCATGATCCGTGTTCATGTCATACTGTTCATAAGAATGACTTGCAGCAGAATGCCTTGAGGAAGAAGCATAAAACTTGTACCTTTTTATTTCATAGAGCTTTAAATATATTGCATTAAACAAGTTAACATTTCTACTAGCCTGATTTACTTATCGTATGTATTTCCCTGACATAGGCCGACATGCAAGACCTTGTCCCCTCAAAGAAGACAAATCACCGTGCTTTGGGGACAACATGACTCGAGAAGCAATAAGGATTTCTTTCCTTGTCTGGTCTATTTCAGTAACTTGTTGATTTCTGCTTGATGCTCTGAGATGTAGAACTAAGCCACAGGTTAAAAGGGCAGATGGCAAGATGTGGGAAGAGCTGGGTCTCAGCAGGAAAAGGCCAGAGGAGAGAAAGTCATTTTCTAATTGATCAAAATAGGAACACTGGGACCACAGGCTAGATGGGAACTAAACATTGCCCCTTAGAAAATAAAAATGATAAAATTCACATGGCACTTGAGGTTGAAAAATATCCAGCAAAATTTTCTGTTTTCACCAAAATATAAGAACAAGATTTTGTTTATTGCCTGTCAATATTTTTTCGGATTCGCTGGGCTAGCTGTGTGAAGGTGGCGCTGAGCAAAGCTAGCACGCAGAGGAGTGCAAGTGTCCAGAGAATTTGTTTCTGAATCTGTGATGACTATAAAGCGAGTATCAAGCATAGACCTACTGAAAAGCTTGTAAAATTGTGTGTAGGCTCCACAAAGGACTGGATGAACTTACTGCATCTAGATTTGGATTCATCTCTGCTGAGTACTTGGTGAATGCTCAATAAATATTTATTGAATGAATTCAGCGACCTAGAAATGGAGGTCATATCTCTTTCTTGATGCTTGATCATAGATATTTCTGGTCACTCATGCTGAAACACATTTACTAGAATCTTTGTGCCCCCGAAACTCCATAGTACCCAAAAGTTTGTTTCTGCTGTAAGGAAAGCTGAGAACTCCCTTATTTCAAGATTTTCTGGTCAAGTGATTCAAACTACTGTTTACTTAAAGAAAAAGCAGAAGTACTATTCCAGGACTTCATTGGCCTTATTCCATTCGTCACAAATGAGAATCAGGCTATGTGGAAGGGAGAGCTGCCTGTTTTTCTTGCTTTGGCTCTTCAAGTGGAAAGTGACTGGTACTGTTTCATCCAGTTTTCTGTTCTATGCAAACGATTGTGCATAAGTCTTGTGAACCTTTGCATCGGCCTTAATTGTTGGGGTGCTAAGACCCGTGTCTGCAAGGCCGTTTGGAAGTTATCTTTTTAAGCACTAATGATAGCAGGTGCATTGCAAATAACCTAGTGTGGGAGAGATGGAAGTTAGAAAGGGACCTTATGCAAGATCATTAAAACAGAGTTGCCAGCATTTTTTTTCTGGAGTTGTGAAGGCAATGTATGATAAATAAACCACTGAACACCCAACCCCATCAGTTGAGCATATGTTAGGCATAAACACCTAATTCATGTGTTATGGCTAAACACCCATCCAGGGAGTTTCATGAGCAAACACATTAATTAAGATCCTGTTTACTTTTCTGCTGTCAACAGTTGTTTGTTGGAGCTAACCTATTCTACCTTCATTAAGAAAAGTAGGACCAGTCCATGCATGAAAAGGTGTGTCAGTTTTAAAACAAAATTAAGTGCTGTTGATTTCTCACCATACCTTTGGATCATTCAGTATTCTCAGTATATGAATAAGGTATAAGATTTCATTTGGCAGGAGCTTCAAATGGAACTGCAAATGATAGTATCCTTTCTGTGGCTATTCATTCACTCACTCGCTCATGTAACTCTGGGTATTGAGGAAATCCAGGGCGATATGACAAAGGTGTGTTACCATGTGGATGGGGATGGGGAATGCCAGCCAAGAGCAGGTCCTGAGAGCTTCTTGAATCAAGTCACTTGCTTGGCTTCAGTGAAGATTCTGATTGCCCCAGGGGGGGCCAGGGCCTTTGGGAGTGAGATGATACTGCACACTCTCCGTTTGCACACCCAGCCTCTGCTCTTCCCCACCTGCTCTGAGCTTTTCAGAGCCTTTGTGGGTCCTGAAGGATCATATAGTCTTGATTCCTATAGGGCTGAGCCAAGGGGAGGCACTGGTAGGAGGCAGAGGAGAATGGGGGTTCACATCCCAGGATACCCTCCTGCAAGGGGAGGGTTGGCAGAACTGCTTCCTCTACAGCAGCCCCTATCTCTCCCAGAGCTGCCCATCTCTCCAACCCCAGGTGATGGCTCACCCCCTTTACCCTTCAGGTACAGGGGTGAAAGTGCATTCAAAACCCAGGTACTTCACCACGCCTATTATTGTCCACATTTTTGAACATAAAATCACTTGAATTCCTTAAATTTTCCTCATTCGCCCCTTCCTGAGTGTTGCCCCACCAATTGCCTCATCCATCCCCTCCTGGACCTCTGACTGTACCCAGCGACTGCCCCAAGGAATTCCCTTATCAGCAGGATGACTGGGTAGGACGCCACACGTTCCCTTGTTTGCTGTGGCACTGACTCCAACGTCATTTTCCTTTGATGGCCCCTGAGGCCCCTTCTTAAAATTTGATCTTGGGTGTGACCCATCCTAAATCTGCTTTCTTGTGGCTGTAATGTACAAGGCTCCTTTCAAGTTAGACAAGAGCAGGCTGCTTGATCACTGGGGGCAACAGGTATACACCCCCAGGTACGTCCGGGAGCACCCCCCCAACCGCCATTGACCGATGTGCTTTGCCCCCCAGGGACTGACCAGTGGAACCCCTTGTTAATGAGATCAGAGCCATGGGCTGGAGCTGGGTGTATATCCTTGGACTCACTCTCCCTAAAGCCCAAAATCCAGTATTCAGCTTGACCGGCCATTTTCTCTGCCAATAAAAAGGCCAGGGTCTCCCCCTTGAGCAGCAACCTGCCGCCAACAGCCTGACCCACTGCTCCCATTTATCTTATCACTGCAGTGTTGTTGAAGTGACACTTTCTCACACGTCAGAGACTCGAATCGCTTCACCGGGGCACAGAGGGCCAAGGATGGAAGACACTGCCTTCCTCCACTGCCTGTTAGCACCTGAGCCCCGACATCCTGGCTCCGTGGGCAAGGTGCCCCCACACTGTTTGTGACCAGCACCTGAGCACCAACTCAATCAGAGGAAAATGGAGACAGAGGACCCCTTTTCCCCCCCCAGGTACATCTGAGACCCGGGTCTGCTCAGCCCAAGTGCCCTGTTTCAAAAGAAGCGCAGCGTGAAGCTCTGGCCCTGTCTTCTTTCATCCTGACGTACACGCAGAGCCGGGAGTTACCTCCTGAGTAGAGGGGCAGGGAGCACAAGCAGCCATGACCACATTAGGGTATTTGCAAGGTCACGGGGAGAAAGCGAAACATAAAACGGGAGCAGAATACTCAACCGAGAAGCCCCTGACTGTCAGCAAGAGAAGACCTGGCAGAACTTATAAACACCTACCCATTCCGCTCTGAACTGCTCTCAGGGGAACTTCAATTCTGCTTGATTTCCCAGTCTGGCCCTCTGCCCTGCTGCCAGAGGTCTCAGTCAGGAGGCACCTCTGGGGTTCGCCGTTCTGACTGATTTAATTTAGAGAATTTCTCGCTCTTCACATGGCAGCAAAGGTCACGTGGCTTAGTGATTATGTTGTTCAGGAAATAGCTTCTTTACTACTGTGGTTCTGTAACATTGGTGGAAATTTCCCTTTTTGTGCTATTTCTTCCCCCTTTGGCCCTGAGATTATAAGTTTTATGGTCACATCTTGAAAAAGACATTTTTTCCCCCTTAAGGCTTTATTGCCAAAGGGGATGAAAATGTGTCTGTGCACTTATATCAGAATTTCTGTCTTGAGAGAACAAGTTCCATCTCATAAAGGCAGGAGAGGGTCTGGCATGGAATTGCCTGGAGCCTGAGGTGGTGTCATCTGTAGGCAGCTATAGCAAGAAGAAAGGGGTATGGAGAAAAAGGGGGAAGGCTTGGGAAGCAACCCAACGCAGATGTCATTACCTACAACATCATGATTTTTTGGAATGGTTCTGCCTAGAGTAGGGAGATCAAGATGGCTGTTTCTTTGGCTCCCCTTTCCTGATGTAATAGTACTTTAATTACAAAATGAATTCGTTAATTACAAAATGAATTCGTTTAATTACAAAATGAATTAGGACTCTCCTAAGATTGCATGGTAGAGGTTGTTATCTCAGTTTTCAGAACAGAAGACCAAGGATCAAAGATTTTATGTCGCTCACCCAAAGACACACTCATTAAAGTGTGTCAAGACGTGGTAGGGCACAAGCCTGAACTGAAGGCTCTGGGTCCTTGGTTTTCCAATTTGGGAAATAGGAAAAGCTTGGAAAAGGCTTCCAGAGGGTGGGTTCATTATGTCCTGAAGCTATTTGGCTTATCCCAGAATTGAAAGCAATGGAAAGAGAGTGTGCTGAGGTGTGACGTCATCTCTGCCTTTGCTGCCTGGCTACCGGAGGCGTTGGTCCTTCCCTGGTTGGTTTTCTTTATCATCCTAGCTTGACCCAGTTACTCTCCATCCTCTTTTAGATTTATTCACTTACGTGAAAACTGATTCAACAATCAGTGAAATAATACTGGCAACAGTTTAAATATGACATATCCTCTAAGGAGCACAGCTCATCAGAGGCATTAGACCTTGCTTTCTCTTCCGGACACATATTTCCATTGGTCCCTGTCTGTCCCCCAGCTGTTCTATGACTTTCAGCTGTTCTATGACTGTTCAAAGACTATCTTTGTATCCCTGGTACTACAGTGACACTGAAACACGGAGGGCAAGCAATGAACTTCACTTAATGAAAATGTCAGATATATTTTCATTGGGGAGAGTGACCCAGTTTGCTAGTGCAATATAAAAACAGTTAAGGATTTTATTGAATATTAAAATGAGCATCTGCAAAGGGTTTATCTAAAGGTAGATTTAGGATTTTCACAGTGTATTTTTTAAAATTTATTTTGAAGTGATATGGTTTATATTGCAGTGTGTGTTTTGGAAGTAGAGGGTGTCCCCTCCCCCCAGCTGTTACCATAGCCTTCCACTGCCATAATCCACTGTGCTCCTTCCCTTACTTTGTGCTCATCCCTCTTCCTTCCCATCTCCCCAATGAATGTCTCAGTTCAAAAACCAGCTTTTAGACTTGGCTTTTTCTGCCTCTTTTTTTTGGCTTCTCTATATTCCACATGTAAGTAACACCATTCAGTATGTGTTTTTCTCCTTCTGACTTTTTTCACCTCACATATCCCTTTCAGTGCCATCCATGCTGCCTAAAATGGCATGAATGTATCATTTTTTGATTGGTAAGTAGTAGTCCCTTGTGTTTTTCATATAGGTTCACCCAGTAGCAGGTAGTGGGATGAACTGCCTGTGGATTCTGGGGGCTGGATGTTGTAACGGTCTGGGTGGCAGGTAAAAAGGGTTATAAATGGAATGAGGAAGGTATGAGAGTGAAAGGACACCAAAATCAAGATACCTGGTGCAATAGAATCAGTAATTTGTGTTGATTAAAGAAGGGAGAATAAGGGAAGGAGCGGATAAGATCACAAGCTGTGGAGCCTGGTTGACTCAGAGAAACAGATAATTCTCACTTTACCATTCTCTTTCCCCCTTCCCCCACCTGCCAGCACACTATTTGCTTAGTCTCAGAGTCTCGCATTTTCATTGGTACTTGCTTTTATCTCCCATTTAAACTCAAAGAGGAAAATTTTCAGTGCAAGCTTTGCTGGTGAGAACACTGCATGGCAAGGTTGAAGAATACTTTCTGGCCATTTGTGCTCAAGAGTATGTCAGGGTCACCCTGCCTGAGCTGGTTTCTACAGGACCTAGTTGGTGCCAGCAAGTAAAGGGAGAAACTGAGAAGTGCACATGTAAAAGTGGAGGTTAAAAGAACAGGATGACATCATTAAAGAAATTTAATAGCAATTGTCTTAGACAGCTTGGACTGCTATAACAAAATAGCATAGGCCGGTAGCTTAAAACAACAGAAATTCTTTCTCACAGTTGTGGAAACTAGAGTCTAAAACCCAGACGTTGGTCAACTGGGTTCCATGAATGGTCTGGAGATGGCCACGTTCCTTGGGGTGGAGAGAGAGATTCTCATTTCTCTTCTTACAATGATGCTGCTCCCATTCCTGAGGCATCTACCCTGAAGACTTAATTCTCTCCCAAAGACCGCTCCTAAAACATCCCATCGGGGCCTAGGGCTTCAACATGTGAATTTTCGGTTACACAAATATTCAGCAGTAATAAACAAAGCAGTAATAAAGACAATAGTGAAAATACTCAGGATTTATTAAGCTTGAAATATGTAGTAACACATTCAGTTGCTATAATGATGTGAGGTAGATATTATTACAACCATTTACTAGTAAAGAAACTGAGGCACGTTAAGATTCAGTCAGTGCCTGAGACGGCACAGCTAACAAGCAGAGAAATTGGGTTTCAAGCCAGATGACTGTACCTACTATTCAATTGCAACCATCCTGCTGGGAACAAAAAGGCTTAGAATCCTGGTGGGTATCAAGGCCTGTTGGCAGGGAGGCAGCTTCAAAACCTCCAACTCCTAGCAGGTTTCTGTGCTCTTAGCTCTCTGGTGAGGCGGGCTTGGCCCTGTAGCTCCACCAGCCCCCAGCGATCCTGGGGGGTTGGGGGATGCTGGAGAAGTGAGTGCTTGGAGCTGCTGAGGGGAGGTTGGTGAATTCTGCTCCAGCCTGGGCATTGGAGCTATGGGTGATTGGAAAGACATTAAGACTGGAGTCCACAACTGAGCCTTTCTGCTTCATTAAGCCACTGTTTGCTCATCTATAAAATGAAATGTGTTGGGGACTGAAGGAGATTATTTCCTTTTTTAAACAATCTTTTTAAAAAAATTTATTTTAATATATGCATATGAAAACTGGGTTGTAGGCCAGAGGTGTGGGGGGTGAGAGGATTCAGCAGAGACAGAGTGGGGAGCAGAACTGGCAAATCTACTGAAATACACTGCTGAGGGGAGGAGCAAGCGAGGTCTAGACCTCGCTGTGAGAAATTCCTCGCTGTGAGAGGTCTGCTGTGCCATGTGGGTCCCCTCCCTGGCCAGGGATCGAACTTGTGCTGCAGTGGCTGTGGATAGCTCCATAGTGCTGTGACTTAACCCCTTGCGTCCCCAGGGAGGCCCTGGGAAATATTCTTGACTGCTCCTTATCACCCCCTTACAACCCACCACCCTATGTTTTTTCAAAGATTTATTTTTATTTATTTATGAATACAAGAACTGGTGTGCAGGCCAGAGATATGGAGGGGGAGGAGGGTGAGAGGATTCACCAGAGACAGGAAAGAACAGGTGGATCTACTGAAACACACTGCTGAGGGGAGCAGCGGGTGTGATAGGCTAGGTCTCTTGCACCATGTGGGTGAGCTCCCTAGTTTAGGGTTGAAGTCAAGGCATAGCAGTCACAGTGCTGAGACTCAACCCCTAGGACACCAGGGAGGCCCTGAAGGAGATTATTTCTGTAAATATACATGATGCCAGGTACATAACTGGAGTTTGGGAAAAGTTTATTCACTCACCACTTCACTCAGGGAAACAATGCCCACACCCATGGGGCAGGGCGCTCTGCTCTTTACTCCCAGGGGAACATCCTATCTTGGAAAGTCAAAGGAAAATGTTAGAACATTCTGTCATGGCCCACAAAGAACAGTCAAATTTTCTCAGAATGGCGAAGCTCATGTTTTAGCCCCAGTAAGAGGTGGAGTCCGGAGTTAGAAAAAAAAAAACGCCTCTTGTACTTGATACGGTCTGTGAAATATCGTTTCTTTTTATTTGTCCCATGTAATGTGCTGATAATTTCATTGCACACATTGGCATTTCCAGCCAATGTAATTACATTTGGAAACCGTTCTAAGAGGTTATTACTAAAGAAATGAAATGTTTCTCCTCTTTATGTAAAGTGGGGATAATAATTTCTCTTAATGTTTGTACCACGCTTGGAGCGCCTTGACTGAAAGAAGTTTTGCAAAGTCACGGACGCCCGCCCAGTCTCATGCCATCCTTCTCCAGCCCCCATCACATTGTGCCAGGCCTCAGTCTCCTGGGTCCAATGACATGACCATGCCAGCTGAGGGCCTGGGTGTTAACATCCGAAAACAGGCAACATCTGGGGCAAACAAAGGATCAAACTCAACAATCATTTCCTTGGAAGTTGCATGCAAACCGGGATAGAGGCAGCACCATTTCTCACCTCCATGCAGTCCACGGAGAGACGCAGCCCAGAGCGTTCAGTCCCATCACTCTGGTCCTCACAGGGGAGGAAGCTGTGCTGATAAGAATTCAGGTGTGTTATGCTCAGGAGCTAGCTGGTGAGAGGTGAGGAGCAACTTCTTCCTTCCACCCCTCTAATGAGCCATGAAGGAGACAGGGAGGAACCCGGCACTTGGGTTACAGGGCTTGGCAAGCGTTGAGTGCCAATGAAGTATTTGCAGGATTTGAGTTCATTCCTGGCCATGGTGAGTCACCGTCTCCCTCACCTCTGCTTGTCTACCAAGCAGGAGTTTAGCAAATGCTTGTCCAGTACCAGGCACTGTTAGGTCCTAGGACTGAAGAGACAAAACAGTCCTCATTGTGAAACAAAACAAAAATGAAAGCATTCCACAATTTAGGGGTGGCAGTGCAATTTCATTTCTTGATCTGAAATCCTTATAGATAGTTAGTGCTCACTGGAGCCCTGAGCAGAGCATCCTAAGGCCTCCCTTGGGGTCTGCAGGCAGGAACACAGGATCAATGTCTTCTAGGAACCTCCATCCAAATACTCTTTCATTCCAGGTATTCATTTAGTGCTTTCCAGAATGCCAGATGCAGTTCTGGATGCTTGGAATGCAGCAGTCAATGCAGCAACATTCTAGAGGCCGAGATGGACAATAAACAAGAATTGATGTCAGTGGTGATAAGTAGCAGGAAGCAACACAGAGCAGGACAAAGGAATGGAAAGTCTCTGATGAGGAAAACGGCCTTCTCTGATGAAGTGATATTTGAGTCAGGTCCTGAATGAGTTTTGGAGACTATCTAGAGTAGATTACAGACAGAGGGAACAGCAAGGAGAGACGCTTCAGCTAGAGGGTGTTTGAGGGAGAGGCAGAACATTTCTGAAGGGGGGTCAATGAGGAGCAGTGAGAAAGGAAATGAGTGGAAGATGCATGACGCCGAAGACCATTTGAGTCAGGCTTTGTGAGGCCAGGACTTTAATCTACATGTGAGGAGAAGCAGTTGGAGAGTTTGAGCATAGGAGGTTCATGGTCATATTTCTTTCTTTAAAGGTTTGTCCTGCTGAGCGGGTAGGTGAGGGTAGAGTTTGTGGGAAAAGAAACCAGTGAAGACCCGTCTGCAGTGGGCCATCATCGAGGATCTGATTTGGAGATAGAGCTAGAAGGACTTGATGACTGGATGTGTGCTAGTTAGAAAGAGATTTCAAACTTGGGCGTTTGAGGAACCCCATGCCATGTCCTGAGATGGGAAAGCTGGGACCAGCCAATGGGTTTCTAAGGAAGACGGGACAAGAGAGCTGGGTATTTTAGTCATGTTGACTGGATACTCTTGTTAGATATGCAGGGGGATCTTCCACAGGCAACGGGACACAGGAAGCTGGATTCCAGAGCAAGTAGAAGTGGAATGACAGCCCAGGTGGGTGGTTGTAGTTCTATTCCATGAACTTTAGGTCTTTGTTTATTTTTTCTTCGAATGTGGAAGGGAAGCAATCCTGTTAGAATTATTGACAATTTCTGATCAAAACCTTCCATTGGTGTTCTAATAAATATTCACAGTTCAAAATTGAGACTGAGTCTGGATGTATTAATACTGAATTAATTCACATGTTCATACATTCATTCATTCCACAAGCATGTACTAAACAATTTTTTTTAAAGATTTATTTATTTATACATACAAGAGCTGGGGTACAGGCCAGAGTCCAGGGAGGTAAGAGGATTCACCAGAGACAGAGTCGGAACAGAAAAGGCGGACTGACTGAAACACACTGCTGAGGGGAGCAGCGGTCAAGGCAGGAGAGATCTGCTGCGCCATGTGGGTCCCCTCCCTGGCCTGGCGGCAGGGATCGAACTCATGCTGCAGTGACTGTGGTTTGCTTCATAGTGTGTTGCTTAACCCACTGTGCCACCAGGGAGGCCCCTACTAAACAATTCTTAGAGGATTTGCAACAGCAAGAAATAAGACTAGCTAGGAACTCTATAAGGGGGCAACTTTATTTTGAATACAACTAAATAGCTGCATTTAATATATGTAGCAGTTTCAAGCGTTCTACAAAAACCAATTCTCCCTCTCTCACCTCATTTACCTCTCCCTCCTTTGCCCAGTCTACTCAGTCCTTCGGTCTTGTGGATCCTCAAACAGCATTTGCCTGTGTTGTGCCCTCCCTCATTGGCAGCTTTCTTCTCTCTGACCCAAGTAACACCCATTCTCACACTTTGTTTCCTGCAACTAATGCCATTTTGTCATGAGATTCCATCTCTGCTCCATCTCAGGTCAATCTCCAGTCAGTATCTAGGAAGGTTCTCAAATGTATCCCATCTTTCTACACTTGTCAGTCACCCATCGCTACAGTGCGGACTCCATGACAACAGTGCCATCTTATATCTGTATCCTGACATATCATAGGTGCTCAGTAAATAGAAGATGAAGGAAATAACTAAGTAGCAGTTTTGTTCCCCTTTTAAATAATTTTTTAAAAATCAGAACTTTAGATGGTGTTTTAGTTGTCTACACTGCCATAACAAAAATACCACACACTGTAGCTAAATGACATTCATTTCCTCACAGTTTGGGAAGCTGGAAGTTCATGAGCACTAAGCCAGGAGGTGACAATTCCTGAGGGCTCTCTTCTTAGCCTGAAGAGGACTATCTTGTTGCTGTGTCCTCATGTGGCCTTTTCTTTGTACTAAGGCATCCCTGGTGTCTCTTTCTAATAAGCCCTGTTGGATTAGGACCCTACTTAGAATCTCGTCTAAACTTAATCGCCTCTTTTAAGGCCTTCTCTCAAATATCGTCATATTTGGTGTTGGGACTTCAAGATATGAAATTTGAGGGAACACAATTCAGTTCATAATGGAAGGAAAAAATTCTGTGGCTTAGAATGATATTTTTTATCCCGGTCTCTATGATGAGGATAGTTTTCTAGGATAGTGATTTGCTTTTCATGTTGAAACCAGGCAAGACCATGGCTAATGGGGTGTTTCGGTAATGTCTGGCTTGCCTGAATCCTCTTCCCCATGTCTCGTGTTGTTTTCCTGGCTGTCTGTGCACTGTGGGGTTGCTGTACTGGGTGGAGGGGTGAGGGGTCACTGCTGGCATTTGTGTTTGGCTACTTGCTTCTGTAAGAGTTGTGGACTCTGACCACTGATGTTCTTGCTCACTGAGAAGTGTGAGCCTGTATTCTCTTGGTCACCACCCTCCTTTGCTCATAAGCAATGCTCTTCCATACTGCACAGCTGTGTTTGGGATGCAGGATGCACATCTTTCGGTGGAAGAGTTTCTGCTTGGAATATAAATGTAATCAGACCCTCCACAGGGTGGTCTCAGCTCAATATATGATGTGAGCACTGCCAGAATCTTCAGAGGCAATGTCACAAGGATGTAATGGTCTAGTGCGTGAGTGGTAGTCTAAGCAGTCGCACATCCCAGCCTGAAGTGGGTTTGATGGCAATCACAAGGTATGTAGGTTGGCAAAGCAGAGGGTGCCACCTTACCTGGGGGAGAGGAGCCAGCGTGGAAACAATGAACCAGATTCTTTGACTCTCCTCCCAGTGAAAGGCAGAGTTTAGATCCCCTCCCATAAATCTGGGCTAGCTTGGGTGACTATCTTGGGTGGTGAGGTTTTAAAGGGTATATGGTTTCTATCTTGTTTGCTGGAATACTGAGCCTCTATAGAAGATGCTGTCTGCCCAATGGCTGACACCAGAGAGGCCAGGTGGTAGCATGCTGGTGGACAATCCTTCACCCTTTGCAGATGTGTGAATGGCCAGATGTGTGAGTAGAGAAGCCGTCTTGAGGAATGGTTCTTCCAGCCTCAGCTGCTAGTCCTCTCTCACTTGAGTCAACCCCAACTGAAGTGCCAAATAGAGGAGGTGGGACTATCCTTGCTTGTTTTAGTTCACTGTTTTAGGTGAGTTTATCATGCAGAAATAGTAACTAGTGCAGAGCATCAAGGAGCACCTTAACTTGATCTTAAGGGAGCAGTTACCTGGTAGACATGATGTACAAGCACTTACCAGACAGAAGAGACAAAAAATGCAAAGGCATAAACAGTGTTGAGTGTGGTGTCTTCAGGGATTTCTGCTTGAGGACAGGCTGGCAAGCAGATGAAGCTGAAGAATTAGAGACCAGATAACGTGGAGTTTACATGCTTTGCCATTTGGGCTAACTTAAGCTGGCTGCTGTTTTATAATTCCTGATAATTTATTCATGCCATGATGATTTATTAGTGAAATTAATTGTTGCATAAGACTTGCTGTGATGCGATCTATACTAAACCAGTGAAGCCCTTTGTTTCCTGTGTCACTGACCACAGGTTTTGAATTTTTATTGTTTTAACAGTTCAAATATGAGTGTAATTATCCTAGTCTCACATGTCACTATGCTGTCCCGAAGAAAGGGCACGGGTAGGTGTCTGCCATATGTAATGTGATAACTTTTAGGAGACAGAGTGGACTAGGGCTTGGGTCCACTCCTAAGGGGAGAGCTGATTCTCTTTGGTCTCAGAACACCTCCATCACATCGCTTCTGAACTTACCTTCTCCTTTTCCTTTTCCTAGGAACAAAAACCCTTCCTCCCCAGGAAAGGAGACTCCCCATTCCATATTCTTGTTGAGGCAATTTTAGAAGTAACTCGCTCTGTGCTACAGGATATTATAGTGCGTTTCCATAACAAATTTAAAGGCTCACTCCTTAAAATTGTCACGTCTGAAGAGCCCTAGATAAGTCAGCAAGGACACAGACGTGATCACTCTCTCCTGCCCCTAGTATTACAGGCAGCTATCAATTCCAGCTCATTTAGGCTGATCCAATCCCGGCACCAAAAGCCATTTCCATATTATTACACCAAACTGGAAATTATAGAGGCTGTGTATTCCTCTGCAATGTCTCCAATTTGGGCTCATAACTTAGCACTAGGTTATTAGTGACAGGCATCATTATTCTCAAGACACATTCTATCTGCAAAATTTTGTTCTCAAATCCTTTAGAAGATCTCAGCTGTGCGGCTGCGAGTCTCTGTTGAGCAAACTGCGCGGCTCATGTTAATGTGCTCTTACCACGGGCTTTAAAATTAATTTTTGATCATTGATCCCTTGCATTAACAGCCCCCTGAGCCCTTCAAGTGAGCAGAGGACCATCACAGAGCAAGGCTGGAGAGTGAGGTAGTGGGGGCGAGCTAGAATCAGAAGGAACTGGGCTTTAATTAAGTAGGATCTCGCAGGGCCTCCCAGCCTCCCTGTGGAAGGTCTGACCGTGAGCTCGCAAGAAAAACCAGAACCTCATTTTTCTTTTTCTTTTAGTCAGGCTGCAGTTTGGTTTGGTCAAAAAATTCAATTTAGGAAAATCCAAATATTCAAGTGGAAGAATGATACAGACAAGCCGTTCAATTGTTTTGATTGCCTTATTGAATCCAGAAAGCAAACAAAAACGGCTCGACAATTTACCTGCCCCAAAAAGTTTAACTGCTCATTCCAGAAAATCTCTCAGGTCTTTGTCAGCGCTAGGATTCTATTATTTGATCAGTCCATCGGTGAAATCAGTTGAATTTGGAGACCAGGATTTCTAGGAGAGGGAACTACTTGAGTGGGAGAATCTAGCAAAATAATGTTTTTGCCTTGTTTTATGTAAATCGAATGTGGGTGGTTTCAGCTCGCAGTTCCTGGATGTGAAGCACATGTTAGTTTCAGGTACCTCACTGAGCTCTTCCCATGGTCTTGAGGAGTAGGGATTATGATGCCCCCCTTTTTTAAAGATTTATTTACGCATACAAGGGTAGGGGTTAGGCCAGAATCGCAGGAGGTGAGAGGCTTCACCAGAGACAGAGTGGGGAGCAGAACGGGCAGATGGGCTGAAACGCACTGCTGAGGGGAGCAGTGGGGGAGGCAGGAGAGGTTGCGGTGCCATGTGGGTCCCCTCCCTGGCCGGGGATCGAACTCTCGCTGCTGTGCAGCAGATGCTTCACAGTGCAGTGCTCAACCGGCTGCGCCACTAGGGAGGCCCATGATGGCCTTTTTTAAAGTTAGGCAGTTGAGCCTCAGGGAAGGTGCTTCTCATTAAATTGCAGTGAGGTTTTTAATGAGCTTAAATCAGTGGTTCTCAGAGGTGATGCCTCAACCGGAAACATCAACCTCACCCGGGAACTTGTTACAAATCCAACCCAGAGGCTCCACCCTAGAACTATGGAGTGAGGAACTCTGGGAAAGTTTCTCCAGCCAACATGCACTAAAGTCCTCCAGGTGATTCTGATGAGAATGACTTGCTCAAGGGCAAAGCATAACAAAGATGGAGAAACACGATGTTCCCATTTTAAGACAAGGAGTTGCATAGATCAAAATCTGAAATTAGAAAAAATAAGTTGGGCTATCCTGATGATATTCAGGACTGTTTGCTTTCTGGGCAATTTACCCCACAAGTTTTAATTAGGAATACTCTCCTAATGCACTCATATGAGATTCCATCTGCAAGTATTTAATGTGTATACATTTTCTCTCCAGGAATTCAGTTTATTTTAGTTTTTATTTATATTATTTTATATCGTAGTTTATTTTAATTGCAGAATTAAAATATTATAAATTAAAATATCACATTTTGCCACCTTCCATCCATTGTATACATATATAATTTATTGGAAGCAATTAAGTTTATGGAAAGAAAAATGAATCAGCGATGTGCTCATAAGCTGCAATCATGGAAGTACAGTGTATTATTTAGAATAATATTGATAAAAATAATAACTGGTTTAAGGCTCTTAGTAAAGATTAATTGTAAGCTGTTATTACTATTGTTTTTTATTACTAGCAGTATTCTTCTTGTTGACATTCTTGCTAATGTAAGTCCCATTTCAGGTCATGAGTTATATTCAAAACTTCAAAAGGTTTGTATTCACTGTCCCGGAGCATTTTTAGACGAAGTTCCAACAAGACTTCAGTGTAAAAATATCTAGAAAAATCTGGAATGTGGAAGTATATAGCTTGATGTATCTTTCTGATTATCACCATCATAGCCATTAGTATTTTTGATGTCCTAGGCTTTATAATTTACCAAACCATTTCGTGTTCATAAGTGCATACTGATTTACACATTAACTCTGGAGAATGAATATTATTAGCTCCGTGTTATAAGTGAGAAAACAAGGTGTCTAAAATAGTGTTGCCCAACAGAAATAAGAAGTGAGCCAAGTCTGTAATTTTAAAACCTCTGGTAGTCCTATTAGAAAATTCAAAAGAAACAGTTAAGATCAATTCTAATAATATTTTTTATTTAATCCAGTATATCCAAAAAACCATCATTCCAACATGTAATAAAAGTGAAAATTTTTAGATATCGTTCACATTCTTTCCTAGTTTGTTTTGTACTAAGACTTTGAAATCCAGTGAGAACTCACATTCATAGGACCGGTTCATCTGGCCTAACCACAAAGGAGTGTTCAGTAGCCACAGATGCTGGTGGTTACCGACTTGAATGGTATAAATCTGCAGGTGTACAGATTCAACAGGAATGGGAGCTATGTGCCCCAGGTAGTCAGAACAGGGAACCATCAGGACAAGTAGAAAGACCTTTGCTCCTGATCTAATGTTTGCGAGCTAGAATAACCCTAAAAATGAAACAAGCCAAATAAACAGAAAATGATTTTGTGCCACTCGATCTAAGAGAGTTCCACTGTCACACGTATTTTATTTTTTAAAATGTTATGAAAGTTTAAATGTTACGAAACAAAGAGTTTGAGCCCTTTTAGCAAAATGTCTATAATAGAGACATCAGCATGGGTTGTGCTTCTCACAATTCTGAGAACTGAATCAGAATCCACATTATTTCAGACTTTTTCAGAGTGTGATCACTTTTTCAGAGTGTGATCACTCAGAATCCTATGAATGGGAAGGGACTTAAATCTATGCGGTAATAGCCCCTAATAAATGAGTCTCATATCAACTAAATGTTGCCTGTCATTAATTAGAGGGTAGCCCTCACTCACTATCCATACGACAGGTGTGCAATTACAGATGAAGATATGTCATGTGCTACAGTGAGACTCTACACGGACATTTGTACACATATGTACATGTGTAACACTGAATGAGCTATCCGATATGGCCTTTACTTGGAACTAATGATGAGGTATGAGGTATTAGCAAAATATTAATATTAATATTTCAATTATCCAGAAACAGAGATTCTCCCAAGAGTTTTCTTTAGGGCCCTTTCCTGGAACCAGTATCTTTCCAATGCGCTTAAAGGAAGAATCATTCAGGAGCCCAGAAGATGTGGGAGTGCAAGAGCGCCCCCTGGTGCATGAGCAACTTACCCGCCTGCTAGTCATTCCCATCCACCCAAAAGCAGCCTCCCATCCTGCTCTGTGACTTCCACTTTTCCTTCCTGCCCAATTTTCAGAATCACTAAGAACATATGAAAATATATATTTATGACAGGGGGAATGTAAATGCCCTTAGATGCTAAGGAGAAAGAGAAGTTCAGAATGGAATGAAGAAAGAACAGATTACTGGAACACGTGTTCATATCATTGCCCAGGCAACAATTCATTTGTGGAAGCCCTTCCACAGTTAAGGTGCATCTTCATTTTAGGCTTGAAACCCGCCATTTACATTTAGTCTTTGATATGTAATTTAAAAAAGAGCATGTAATAAGTCCTCGATGGTAAAGAAAAATCACATCTACACAAATTTTTACAATTGAAAACACGTCAACTGATAGCCCTCGATTGTCCTCTCCAAACCTGGCCTGAACTCCAGGTGTTAGAGTCCTGTGTTTAAGTCACTTAGTGGAATGTTGAGCTGGCTGGCCTGTTTGGCAGAATGAGAACCATCGATCAGAATGCATTTAGATTTGATTTCTTTCACAATTATGAATTGTAATTACACAGGATGTAAACATGAGCTTAAGTGGTTGTAAAACTCCTTCGACACTTGTCACACTATTAATTTAGTAAACTAAATATTTAGCTGGGGTCTTCATAATTATGCATCAACTGAAAGATTCTCGCAATGCCTTCTTCCTGTCTTTGGACCCATTTTTTTAGCCCCAAAAGGAGAGAAAAAAGAGACTGAGAGTGATGATACTAATCTCTTTGCCTTTAGGTGTTTATCACACCATGAAAGCCAAACAATTACTCAGGGCTTCCTGGGTGGGCATGACTGGTAAATAGGAAAATGCTATTTCCTTGGAGAATGTTTTCTTGCCCAGTTTCACACCGACAGCGAAAACCATTCCCCCACAGAAGCCGCCCTCCTTCAGAGCGCAAATACAAACGAACAAAAATGACATTATGTTCTTGCCTGCCTGGGGCAGAAAGAATCACCTATTCTTAACAGGACTTCAGGTGTGTGATTTGCTGCCATTTTCCTCCCTTTATTAGATTAGAATGACTGTCCCTTGTAAGAGCACAGCGATAATGTGGTGCCATCGGGGCAGGGGGGCTGGAGGAGAGGATGGAGGTGCAGAATGCCTGTAATGTAACTTGACACATTCTTGCCACGCAGGAATTTCAGAGTCTATTCAGACAGACGTAGGAGGGCAGTAATTATTTTTTCACTTTTCCAGTCAGTTTTTTCCCATGGAAGTCAAACTTCACTAATTAAATAATAGTTAAAAGTGACGCCTCTGTTAAAATGGGACTAGGTTAAGAAAATGGGTATTATTTTTACTTCCAATTCTCTGCAGTTTGCTTCAGCCAGCCTAGCTAAATCGTGAGTGTTAACATAATTAGGTCTCGCAGAATAATGGCCCATTTTACCAGCTATCATTTCAGGTTAATAAAAACATCACATAATTTTAAATGTTACTACTCCACTTTAATTCATCCATCAATTTAAGGAGCTTTTGGGTGATGGGAGAAGATGGAGGGGAGGGGGCAGGGTGGATTCCAGCATTCATTAAATGCTGAGCCATTTAAATCAAAATAACAACTCCTGAAATCATTTCTGTCTTTTTGGTAGACCTGCTTCAGGACTAGTTATTTATTTTTTTAAAAAAGATTTATTTATTTATGCATACAAGAGCTGGGGTAGAGGCCAGAGGCACAGGAGGTGAGCGGATGAGAGGATTCACCAGAGACAGAGCGGGGAGCAGAACAGGCAGACCGACTGAAACACACTGCTGAGGGGAGCAGTGGGCTATGCAGAAGAAGTTTGCTGCGCTGTGTGGGTCACCTCCCTGGCGGGGATCGAACTCGCGCTACTGTGCAGCGGATGCTTCACAGTGCGACGCTCAACCCATTGCACCACAGGGAGGCCCCTGTTTCAGGACCAGTTCTAAAAATGTCTCAGGGCAGAATTTTTCTGGAGGATAGAATGGAGGTTCAGATAGCACGGAGGTATAACAGATCTCCAATAACTGTAGTTTTTCATCATTAATATAAAAAATTCACAGATGTTATTTTCTTGTGTTTTGGTTAAATGCAAAAATATGATATATACAAGGGATATGTCTGTTTCTTAGTTGTTTGACTCTTCAGTTGAAAAATGAAGATGGTCACACATTAAGTCACACTATCAGGTGTTGTGGAGAGTTAAAGTTAAAATTCTCTATGGTCCCAAGATTTTTGATGAAAATTAAAAATATGCTAATGGCATTCTTAATTGCTTCTGACATCATATTATATTTATGTGCAATTTACACTGGGAATCTGTTAGAAGCTATTGTAGATAAGTAAAGGGGAGAACAGCTTTGAATGTAAAAAAGTGAAGTATCGTTGGATTAATGTAAAAATTCTATACGGAGTTGGTCAGAACTGTCAAACTATTTATGCCAGATGAACATTTGACATTTCCTAGAAAGAAAATTGATTAGAATGTTGTCCTTAATCTCTAACCCAAAAACTATATTGTTTCCAATCAGACATTTGGGTTAAAATTCTAGGGGTTAAAATCCTTATCTATATTTTTAATTCCTATATATCATTAACTCTCTCCAATCTGATTTCCTTAAAAAGTCCTAACATTTCCTGGTTATTCACATTACCCTTAGATACAGCTTGGTTACTACCATCATTGTCGTCCGTGCTGATAAAGAATGGAAATAAAAATGGTAGATAAGGAATTCTAGCTTAGATTTCTGAAACTGCAGCTTTATATAATACCGGATCATAAACAGATAAATACTGAGTCCCATACACTGCAAATAGAATGTGTAGTTCAGTTTCTTAGTCTATAGAATCTTGTGAGCAGAGATATAATTAAGTGTTTAATTTAGTATTTAACAAAAGGTAAAGTACCACAACCTATTTCCCACAAAGCACTGAGCAGCCCATTTCAGAAGATGGGGTCTGTACAACCCCAAAATACTGGATTATTAATGGTGGAGAGTAAAGGCAGGGACAAAAGACCTGATACCAGGGTTTTCTCACACCTGTCCCAGCCCCTCCGCAATCTGTTATATTCCAGTAAGATCACAGGTCAAAGAAAAGGTGAGGTGGAGCATTAACTGCAGGCAACACTGAACTGTACATTTACCCACTGCCAACCATTTTTATGTTACCTGGGGGAGAGATTTGTGCCAGTTCAGAGATTTGATTCAAGGACATCTCATGCAGTATTCACCTGCAGGTAAGGTCCAGGGCAAAAGTAAGCCCATAAGCCATATGTCTAAATATTTAAAACTCAGAAAACAAACAAACGTAGTGTTAAATAAAATAGGGCTTGTCTTGCCACTTGAACACAGCATTTAAATGAGAACTGGAAACTCGGGCATGGATTAGAATCCTTAGACTGTCAATGTTGGCCCCTGGCCCTGGGCCATTCCTAGTCTGTCTTCCTCTGACCCCCTAGCCTCCTTATACCACCCCCCCACCTCTGGTTTTCACTGCAAGAGGACTTTTCTTGCTGCTGGTATCCCTGTAGTCACTCCCCACCCCAGGCCATTAACATCCCTCACAAATACTCACCACTCCTTTTCTGTTACCCAGGATTCCTGTTACCCAGGAATGTGCACTCAGAGGTTGCCTGCCTTCAAGAGTTCGGTGCCCCGAGGAGGCACAAACACCTAAAAGAGGATGGATGATATCTACGTAGAGAATTCTAGGTTCTTGATTATTGAGACAAAGCAGGAAGAGGGTCAGAATAAGGAGGCGGTAGCAAGTGATTCTCTGTGCTGAGGCTACAGGTTCCCCAAAGCCCCAGCTCCAGGCTCTATACAGGGTGAGATGAATCACTCCCACATCACTACAAGGCACTCTAATTGCTCTCCTAGGACTCTCTGGACAAAGATTTCTTTGACTTTTTATGTTCATCAGTGGTGTTCCTAGAAGGAATCATATTTTACTCAGTGGTGAAGTTGATAGATTAACTCATAAGCAAGACTCTATTAACCCACCTTAAGGGTTACTCCAGGTAAAGACTGAGCAAGAATTAGAAACTTAAGTATGTGAACAATTTAGGACCCACCTTTCACCCCAATCCTGTTCTTGAAACATAAAATCATAGATGGAGCCAGCTTTACAAGAATGATGGAAGGGAGTAGACAAATAAAATTCACAGAGTTGGGCTTTTCTCAAAGGAATAGACCCTTTAGAACTTGCGAATCTAGATTAAAAAGACCATTTCATTTCCATTTGTTATATACCTAAAAGTGAATTTTTATTAAAAGCAGATCACATCACTCCAGGAAATTCAGAAAACTTATCTAAATACACTGAATGCAAGATACTCCTCATCAATTTAGATTCTTATAGCTTCATAAAGATAAAATGCAGATGAATTGATTTAGATCAGGCCTTCATTAAATTTTAGAATTAGCTTTTGGAATCTCACATATTGAAATGTGCAGAGTCTGATTCCTGAGCATTGTGACAAAGCCATGAGTGGAAAATGATAAAGTGCATCGTTGCTAGAAATAACACAGTCTGCCTTTGGTTTGTGTTAATAAACTATAAGACAACTGAAATTCCAATTTTAATATTAGAAATCCACCTCTTTAGAAATAATCTCAAACTCTGTATGTTATTGGTATTTTCATATGTATTCTTTGGTGAGCCCAAAATATAATTTGCTTGTTGATGCTTCTAATGTAAATCTCCAATTTCTGCTTGGCCACTCTGGCACTAAGCCAGCACTCTAATTTATTTCCATCTTTTCTTATT
Source organism: Galemys pyrenaicus (assembly GCA_019455555.1). Classification (NCBI taxonomy): domain Eukaryota; kingdom Metazoa; phylum Chordata; class Mammalia; order Eulipotyphla; family Talpidae; genus Galemys; species Galemys pyrenaicus. The sequence goes on from JAGFMF010011828.1 coordinate 1,388,384, forward strand.
TCTTACATCAAAAGAGACTGTTGGTCTGAATAACAAACACTCAATTGACTTGGACGTGGTGTGGCAGGCAGCACAAGCATTACCTGTTTACCTGTTATTGCCTTCTTTGAATTGGCTTTTCTGGGAACAAAACCAATAAGACACGCTGTTCCTTCATCTAGTTTTTACCCAGGTTATTTATCAGAAGACATTTTCCCCCGTTTCAGCAAGGAGTGGCAGAGGGCGAGGAATTCCGACTGGAAGTAGGCTTCTGACCCAGCATCATCATTGGTTATTGTCTAGCAAGTCATGTAGGATTTCACTGTCCTTAAGACTCTGGCTGGAGCTGATAATTGTTTTTGATTCCAGGAGGTACTGCCAATAATACATTTGTAACCTGTACGAAAACAGTGTGCTGGGAATGGAATACACACTGTTTTAGCCACTTTGTACTTTGCAACGATTCTCCCCCTTCCTCCTCCCCTTGCCATCTCGCACAGTAATTGGCCTAATAAAAGGCAGAAATAAGAATTTATTACACCTTGGGCGATACTTAGAACAAACTTTATTCTCAGCAACAGCAGTTATGTCTACTTGCTGCTGTCTATTCTGATATTTCCTCTAAATACTTAGTCTGAATATATTCAAAGTCAAATTACTAATCACTCAATTTCCCTGCTACTCCCCTGGTTGTCCAGGTTGCCTCTTAAGATACTCCATGTAAACACTGTAATGGGAAAGGTACATAGATCGGCATCCCTAGAGTCACATGATCACATCAATCTGTGAAAATAGCATGACTTAAAAATAAAAGTCTCTTAGTACTCTGCCAACAGGCTTTGGCATAATCTTGGCAATCACTTATATTTTGTTTTTTTTTGTTTTGTTTTGTTTTTTGTTTTTTTTGCTGTTATAATTTTTCCCAAGTGGAAATAGTCTTATATTTTGCAGAAGTTGTCCAAGCTAGTGAACGTCAATCCATCTTGGTCCTGAATACTAAATTCGCCAGCTGAATGTATTCAGTCCACATAGAAATCAGTAAACTGAGTGTGAAACTGCTTGGTGGCTGCTCCTTTCATTTTAAGAAATTGCAATACAAATTCCTGAAATCGTTTACGCAGGAATTTTTATTCTTTAAATCTTCCAGTGTTAAAGCAACAAGAAAACACTTAGATTGTCCTTTGGTGGAATCTTATTACACTTGTTATATATGTAAACTGATATTCTTTGATGCCAGCACGTTCGTTGCCCTTACAGAGAAATCTCTGCACAATGAAAACAAAACAGAACAAAAGAGGACAAAAGTAAATGTCAGTCTTTGCTGATTCGAATTAGATACATTAACAGATTGTCTGGTAACACAAATTGGCAAGAATACAAAAAATCTACATCTTACAGTATTTCAAGAAAAATAACTTCATTTGAATACAAAAGGATAGATACACTTTCTTTTTTTTTTTCTTTTTTTTTTTTTCCTATAGCCACTCTTGGACAGTGGATGGTTGTTCCACCGGGATGACTCTGTGCTGCTAAGATATACGGGGAAAAGACTGGCTGGAGCTTCTGGAGGGGGCTGTTACACATGTGCATTACTAACATCAGACAAAGAAATCTTTCAACCAACAAGGGTTACAGAGCAACGTTCACTAAAGCACAGGTTGGAAGGGATTCAGGGAGTGAAGCAGGCCAATATGGCAGCTTGTAACAGATTTCCTTTTACCCACAATGCACTGCCAGCAAAGAATGCTTCTATTTGGTCGGTCCACATACTGGGCCACGGTGCTGGGGCGCGCACCACGTGAGAGTAGCAATTTTTTTTTTAGGTTGGTTGATTCGTTTGTTTGCTTTTGTCTTTCTTGTTGGGGGTGGGCTGTCCCAGCCTTTCCCATCGGCAATAAGCTCTGCAGCTGGCCATGCGATTTGCAGTAATAATATCAACAGCTGCCAGCTCCTCTGGAGTCAGAAATTAACAGTCTTGACTGGGATGTGCTGTCGACGGCTGATAAATATGGCTTAGTTCAATTAGGCCTTCTTAGTTTGTACACTGTGTCTGAGTGGGGGTGTCTGTGTTTCCTAGGTTAGGAGCAAATGCTTGGGTGATGCTCGCTTCCCCACGGCACGGGCCTGTCCGGTGGTCGCACGCAAGCCTAGAACACCAGGGGGCTGGCGGTCCCCAGCCAGGCGCTCAGCAGCAGCAGCGCGGCGGAGCCCTGCGGGGACGCGCCCTGGCCCGAGCCGCAGCTGCCCGCCTCCTCGCAGCGCAGCTTCTCGCAGAGGATGCCGGTGTACGCGGCGGGGCACAGGCAGCGGAGGTTGTTGTGGCAAGTCCCTCCGTTCTGGCAGTGCAGAAGCTCGTTGTCGCAGACATTGGCTGCAGAACGAGGGGGAGAGCGGAGGGGGTGGGGGTGGGGTGCGCAGGGAGGAGAAGCAGAATCAATTTAAGTTCATCTGGTACATCATGTTTTCAGCTTTAAAAAAATCTCTATCGATCTGGGGTGCCCCCCGCCCCTCCACCCACTAGGCATGTGACTCCAATTTCCAAACAAACGTAGTTTGCTGCCTTTGTTTTGATCATATTAGTCCATTTCATATAGATTTCTGCTGCAATCTTGGATATTAACATTGTCCATTTCGGGCTATCAAATAGAAAGTAATGTAATACTCCTTGTGTGGCAGTATCTTCTCCTCATGCAACCGGGACCCGGTGTGACCTCCAGGGTTTTAAAGGACAATTGCCTGATACAAGAATGCAGAGCTTAGGAGCTAGATGAGTGGTAATTAAAATGCAAAGCAGCATTGCAAAAATGACCAAAACCTCTAAGGGGTGGGCCATTCTCCCCCACAGGTGATTCCAGCGCTGCATGCAGGAAGACAGGAGCCAGAGGGGAGGCAGGAGGAGGGCAGAGGGAGGGGACAGAGAGAGGGGAACATGCTCCAGGCGGGCGCCAGCCAGATTGGAAGAGCTGTTTCACAGGAGGAATGTGAGTAAGAGCAGTCACATTTGCCCCTGACAGCCTATTAGGATATTTATCTCTTTGCAAAGATGGGAAGGGGAATCCAAGGTTACCTTGGTTTCTGGGAATAGTAATAAATGCAATGGTGAAAGCTTGATTACCAAAATTTCACTCTGTCCATTAATTAATAGAATCGGCTTTAATAAATCAGACAAGTGCAGAGACCAGAATGCATGGTCCTTGTCATGTAACTTTCATCTCCGATAATTTCTTCAAAATTCTGTTTATCCTCATTAATTTCATGTCTCCTATTCTTTTAGTTAATCAAGGTTTCACTGATTTAGCAGAATGTTAAAAAGAACCTAGGGAAATTAAAACAACAACAAAGAGTAAAAGAGCCAAGAACACTTCCCAGCAACATATGCTGCTTAAGCATTTAATATATGGAATTGCTGTATAATGGGGGGAGGGGCAGAGCAGAAAAAGTAGCTTTTAATAAATAACATTTTTCATTTTGTGTTCAAATTTCCCCTGCAGGACCACGTGAATCACACACACACACATACACACACACTATTATTACCAAGTGTAAAGTGTTTAAAAAAAAATCGCCCTCCCCAATAATTCAGTAACTCAATAGAGAATGTTGCCTTGTCCATTAATGATGTTCAGTAGTCATGTCATCTTCAAAAGAAGCTTCTTACACACAAACACACTAATGATCTATGTGTAAATGAGCTGAAAAGAGATGGTGGGGGATGATCACAGAATTAATAACCAAGTACTCTAAACAGGAACCCCTTACACAACAATTTTTTGGAAATCTCTAGCACAGGGTATAAAATGTTTTCACACATTTTTCCAATGCGCCCATACCTGCTACCTGTAAATATCTGAAATAACTTATTGGGGCTTACTAAATGCTGTAGTCTCAACATATTGATTTATAAGGCAGTCTTCTGGGGTCCTAATAATTATATAGACTCTCTCTGGGTTGCTGAGAAATCATGAGGATTAGACCCACACTCAGTGTTTTATACAGAATCTATAAGAATAATTAGTTAGACTCAAGGTCAAAATGGACAAAAGCCCTTTCTTCTTCTTTTTTTTTTGTTGTTAATTTGGAAAGCATACATAGCTTTTCCGAATTTTGTTTTGCTTACACTTCAAGAAATATCTGTTTAATTGGGGCAACATGGAATAAACAGATCCAAATAACTGTTTCCGCTTAAAGTTAAAGATTCTTAGCATTTCTTGTTCCAGGCAGCAGATTGCTGAATGGGATATTTCCTTTCATTTGGGCACTAGATGTAAAGAAATATCTGTTCCATCAATATCGATAATTGCTTGCCTTGAATAATTGAGAAGAAATCAATAGTTAATTAAATATCACTCCTCTTTTTAAAAAAAAGCGATTTTTCTTCTTCTTGGACCTGAATGTAAATCAGTTGTTGAAGAGAGGTTTCTATTTTCCCAGAAACTGGTGATTAAGTTAAAATTCAATACCTTCCCCACATTTAAATCATTTACTAGTTGATGTTGATGAAATTTAATAAATATACAAGGAATGTAAGATGTAGCCCGGGATTAATAATCTCATGGATTAAGGGAATATCTTTTCTGTAAAAGATAAATAGAAAAAAATCTTAAAATATATTTCATTGCTTTGGAATTCACAATAAGACATTTTATTTCAGGGTTGTCCTATAGCTTCATAAATAAAAAAACTTTGCCATATGCACAGAACTGTCGGAATCATGTGCTAAAAGCACATCCAAATGAAACTGTAGGGCTTACCTGCTAGTCATAATTTAAGCTCCATCTTCATATCATTTTGAACCAACACTATGATGCTTAAGAATAATCTAGATGGTTAACGAAAACCACTGAACTCTTGCTTAAGCATATGAAACCTTGGTCTAAACACCATGAAGACACATATGGGGAATGACTGATGAGTAATTTCATGAAAATGCCCTTATCAATTTGTTATGGCTCAAATAATTTCTGCTATGCAGCAGGCACCTGCTAGATTTTATGGTTGTAGCTCTCTCTGCCCTAAAGGAGCACACATTTAGGTGGGAAACAATAAAAAAAATACAGAAATAACTATGATGTAAAATATAATTATTATAAAGCATGCATAGGTTTATAGGTGGAGGGCGCAAATCGCAAATTGTTAGGGGAACTCAGATGCTAGTGTAAATATTTTGGGGGAACATTAGAGAAGAGTATAGAAAGAAGAATATATTTGTACAAGGATGTGCATCAGACAGATATTAGAAGAGACGCTTTATGGATGGACAATCTGTATGAATAAGGACAAGGAAACATGTAAATGCATTGTGCTGGTTATCAAACAATTGTGTCGTGATTCTAAATCCACTTTTCCTTCTGAGGTTCAAGCTGGAACCCTTGTAATTGTCTCCTGGTTTCCACCAACAGGGAGTCCTAGAGTGAGCAGAGAGGTTGGAGGAAGGAAGAAGAGTCTTTTTCCATTTGGTGGGTCCTCTGGAACAGCAATGTTTCTTTACCCCAACGACAGCATTTCACACCATGCTCAGCTTTAGTAGAATCCACTTCAGTAGCTTCTCCCTGAGGGCCTTGCACCTAGGAAACATTCTTTCTCTAGACACTTGAGCCCAGCTTGAAGGACAGCGTTTTGGAGGCACTGGCAGCAGCCAGGCATTACCTGTCTTAAGAGGCAAACGCCCCCGTTCTGTGGGGCCTCTCACCGAAACTTCCTTTCTAATCACTCCACTTTCTTCCCTTTGAACCTCTAGCCCAAGCATGAGAGTTGCTTCTTGCTTACATGGTGACTTTATGGCAGCTACTTGAGCATCCTCTTTCATTTTTAAATGACGAAACACCAATCTAGGCATTTTCTTTATAAATTCTTCCTGTTGAAAATCTAGTGTGGTTTCAGCTTTCTGGCTGGGGCGTGAGTGGCAGACTCACGGAACATTCTAGAAGATGATGGGGCTACAGTGATGTATGTGCATCGGGGAAGCAGAGGCTGGGAAGGTGGAGGGTGGCCTGTGAAGCTTCTACATAGCACACTAGAAGCTGAGAAAACAGGCATGGGAAGTTGTCCAAGACTGGTGAGCAGGGAAGTGCTTTAAGGGAAATAAAAAAGGGTGGTGATAGACCCAAGAGAGGACAGACTGGAAACAAGAAGTCCCAAAAAGTCATTCGTCATTCAATACTGAAGTTGTTCAATAGAACAGGCCCGGGATAGGTCAAGCAAAGGAGAAAGAGAGAAGGGACAGATTCGTGGACATCATGTGAAGTGGCTAAGCGATTTTGAGGTTTCTATTTTGGATATTTAGATGGATCACAATGCATTTTATTAAGAAAAGGGGATTGCAAGAGGAATTCAGTTAGGAAAGAAAATACTTTGGGAAATCACTGACACGGGGGGAGGGGTTGTGTAAGCTCTTCTGCAGGAGTCCTATTATTAGCTGGAAAAGCTCATTATAGGTTCAAGAGGTAGCTCATCCTGGAGTTTTAGATTTGGAGCTGGGGTGTTGGTGGGAACTGTGACAAAGAGTGAAAAGAAGAGAAGAGCCTTATTCTAGTAGATTACAGGTTAAGCATATAGAACACCAAAGCGTATCTTTCTATCAGCTATAGAAACAGAAAGACCAAGCAGGATGCAGAGAAGAAAAGATGTCGACAAGATAAAGGATCACATGAGGGTGTAAAGTTAATCAAAGGATTCTTTCTGCTGCTGCAGTTGCTTGTACAGAGGAATGAACAGATAGATTGGAAAAGTATGAGAGAAAGAGCACTTTTGAGTTGGGTAAAGGAAATATGCAGAATGAGCGCTGCATATTCTTGATGGACTCTGAGGAGTAATTAGAAGAAATGAAAAATTTGAGGACTTGACATTGACTGGAAGTCTTTGATGGTCACTCAACACTAGCGGTTCTCATCAGGGGACATTGACAATGTCTGGAGACATTTTTGGTTGTCACAACTTGGGGGAGGGCATGCTACTGGTTTCTAGTGGGCTGAAGCCAGAGATGCTATTCAATATCCTGTAATGCACAGGGCAGTACGCCGCAATGGTTACTTCTCAATTAACATGGGAGGTGGAGTGATGACGTCTGAATGGACATAGCGAGTAGCTGTTTCTTATACATACTGTAAAAGAAGAAGGAAGCAGCTTTGGCCATTCTAGATCAGAGAGACAGGGAGTTTTCTGGTATAGAGTGGTGGAAATTGGAGTGACTGTAAGTACTTAAAGTTGAATCAGCCTTGGAGAGTAAATACAGAAGATTATGGTTTAAAACGGACCCTTTAGTGCTGCTCACAATTTAAGGATAAGAAAAATCCAAATTCCCCCTGTAATGCCATTTGTGGTGTTCTGCTCTGATAGGAATAATAAAATCAGAGTTTTACAAAATTTGAGAAACCAGGCAAGCTCTAAATGAGACTGAAAACAGAGTATAACTAGAACAGGAACTCCGGTCTCCTGATTTTCAGGTTGCCACTCTTCATGTAGAAAAGAACAAGCAGAAGTGCAATAAATGCCACTGCCACATCCTGTGCTCCTCAAGACACAGAAAACGACACTTCTGTAAATCCTCGGTAGGTTTTCAGTTGCACTGACCAGCTGCTCTGCTTTCAGACCACACTGTGCCAAGACAGAGGTCTTTGTTGATGGAGCTAAATATCACATCTAGAGTTCTAGCACATTCTGGCAGAACTCCAAATGCAAATCAGCTCATACATAAAATATAACCCAAAATATTGAAGGTCTAGGTTGGGGATGGGGAATATGTTGTATATGCTCTTATTTCCTCTTCTCCGGTACACAGAAGATGGCTGCTTAAAAAATGGCACTCTCTAGCAGTGAATTCCTCTCCACATAGGTTTGGGGCATCCAAAAGAAGGTGACAGAACTGGCATGAGGATAACCACTCATTTGCAATTCTGGTATTATCTGCAATTCACCTTCTAGGCTGTTGCAAATTCAAAATCCAACTAGGAATTGCTATAGAACATGCACCTTGCAGTTAACTGCTCTTTCTTGCTGCCCTTTTATGTGGATTTGCCTCAAATGGAAAACTCTGACATTTTGTGAAGTATCTATGTTAAACATTTCCAATTCTTTCTTCATTGTTAATCTAAGAGTGTGCTATCTCAGTAAAAAAGCAAGGTTCATTTTTAAATCTCTTGTACAACATTTGATTCAGTTTGGATGTAAATAGTTATTTGCTAGACACAATTCTTTTTATTATGATAAAGTAGAATTCTTAGATACAGAGAAAACTACTACTGCATTGGTAATAGCTTCACTATTTTCTAAAGAGTCATTTTACTGTTGAAAATAATTCATTTATGGTGTGTCCAATAGCACACCAAATAACCTATCCCTCTCTGATATTTCAGTGTTAGGAATGGATGCAAATGAAGTGACCAAGCAAATCTGTAGCTTTTGATAGGTCATATAGTATTCGTGTTAGAATCAAAGCTATGTGGCTCAAAGATAAAGCATGGACTCATGGTGGAAAGCTGATGTCAGCAAAGTGTTACAACAGTCTCATCACAGCTCCAGTATGCAACCCACAACAGGAGATACGCTTTCCCAGTTGCCATGTGTTTATAAAAACCACATGGAATTTTCAAAATGAAACAATACGAATAAGCAGTATGTCTTTGCACCTCTTTCACTTTTTTTATTGTCCCCATTGCTTGGATAATGAGAGGCATGGTGATATAATTATTCTTTAACTTCTTTTTTAGTAGACTTCTTGATTGTCACATACATTTCCTCTTTCCAACTGCAATTTCTTTTCAAACTTTGAATGATGGGACCTTGATCCTTTTGCTAATAGTCCTTTCTAGAAGGTATGGGAAAGCAGACCTAGAAAGGGATCCCACGTGCTTGTAGAGAGCACTGGCCAAAAGTTAGTTTTGCTACTTGTTCTATTCTTCTTTTCTTTTTCGACCCGAAGGGTCACTTACTCCCGTTGTGGTCGCGATCATCCATTACACTCCCAAAGGTAAGTTTTCTTTTCTCTGTTTGTGTCTCGTTCAAAGCTATGCATTTGGGTTCACCCTGTCAGCGAGCTGCTATGCTTGAGCAATGCTGGGTCTGTATTTATAGACTTGAAAGTTTCTCTTTTTGGCTTTGTCTCCCGCACTTCAAGGAATCAATGCAATGTGTTACCATGGCAGCCTTCCCTGATGGTTGTATTAATAAAGTGACCTCTACCTTCACCACCTGAAACAAGCCCAGGACAGCTGAGGGAAAGATGCTCCAAATTGTTCCTGTCCCTTTCAAAGAAACGTCAAAGAGTGAATAACCTCCACCAAGCAGGCTAATAACAAAGGCATGTGTGCAACATTTAGCCCTGATTTAGGCATCTGAAAGTTTGCAGAGATGAAGAGCTGTGATTATGACCCATTTATTCAGCCGTGGCAGCTGTTACTAACTTGTGAGATGTGAGCTATGAGACAACCTATGGGTTAGCTCCCGGGGGCAGAAGAAACTTTACAGACTGTTGTCTAATGGCCTTTGGCGAGGAAATTCTAGACACACTAATTGCATTTCCCTTTACCTTTGTCACTCATATCTGGTTATGCTTGGTGATATGGGATGATGGGAAAAATATTGATTAAGAATCACGACACCTGAGCTGCAGTTCTGACTTGTCATCCCTTTGTTATAGAACCCTGGACATACCAGGAAAGCATGTGGGTACACCCCTCCACTCACTCACCTCTATCACCCGACATTGTTCTAGATGGTAGGCACATTGCCAGTTCGACAATGCTTGTGCTTCTGTAGAACTTACACTCCACTGTTAGTGCTAAAGTTAGCAGAGGGGTATGAAGAGCTATTTACAAAATTCTCTTTAAACTTTTGCGATTTGCATGGCTATATGTATTTTTTATTTTAAAGAACAGGTTTATTAGGGAAAGGGACAAAGAGTAAAGGACACTTTAGCATAGAGACAAGTGGGCAGGAAGAGCTGCCCTGAAAGGGACAGGTTTGGAGAGAGGCCTGCGTGGTTGCAGGTGGGCGGCCTTGAGGAGAGCTGCCTCCCCTGAGGGACGTCAGTGAAGAGAAGCCCCAGCATAGGACAGGTCACGGGTAGGCAGGAGGCTGCTGCCCTGCAGAGGAGAGAGTTGAAGAGAAGCACCTGCATAGTCACAGGTGGGCAGAAGGACGCTGCCTGCATGTATATTTTTAATGAAAGGTCTAGCATCTTAAGAGACATCTTCCTCTGACCAATCAACTACGTAATGTGCATTTGTGGCTTCTCTAGCATCCCCAGTCCAGGTGAGGACTCAGTGGCTGTTTTCGCTTGATTGGTTTTGCCTGCCAGCCTGATCTGAGCCCCGTGGAACAGGGATAGTTTTCTCCTCACACGTACTAAAAGGATGAAGGCATAAAAGAGAATGAGGTGAAGAACTTGTGATTCAAGTCTGGTCTCTGTGGTTAATGGGCTGGGTGAACTTGGGGAAATCGTTTAACCTCTTTGTGCCTCTCTTGCCTCACTTTTAAGGGAAAGATAATAACACTTGTCCTATTCACCCTCACAGTTGTTGGGAGCCTCGAGATGAATTATGTGAAGGTACTTTAAAAAAATATAAAACACAACCTAAGTATACTTTGTTAATGTTTAATACCGCCCTTAATCCCCCAGTGCTAGAAGCCAAGGGTGGGAGAGCAGAATGCTTATTCTTGCCTCGGCCAGAATAACAAATTCATGGCTCCCACCCAAGTCAAGGTACTTTGAAGAAGTATTTGAAGAAGCAAGGTATTTGAAGAAGCAAATGCCCTCCTTCAGAGACAGCATCTCTACATGCCCTCTGTGGGTGTGATTCTTGAGTGATTACAGGGTCCAAACATGCATTTTTGAATATTTGAATCCAGAGCTGTTTTCCCCACATTGCTTTGCAAGGTCAAGCTGGACCGGCAGTGTCTGTTTCCTCACAGGTGACTTGTGCGCTTCATGCCGTGTGCATCCTCCTGTGGCAGCCTGAGCACAGAAGGTGTGTGCTCAGAATAGCAGGGAGCACCTGGGCTGACCCTCAATCTGCTTCCACTGCCCCACAGCCCACCTGTGGTCTCTGCAATGGTGAATTCCCACGGACAGTATCTAGACTGGAAGCTGCAGGCCAGCAGGGAAGCATCTGTCCCCTTCCTGCTCTGTCCTTGTCTGTATCCATCTGGGGACAGTGGTGCTGGTGGCACGATCCCTGTGTGACAGTCTCCAGTCTACTCGGCTTGTGTAATGAAGCCAAGGAGCAGAGACGAGGGGCTTAGGGAGCAATGTGGAAGCTGTCAGCTGGGAGGTTAGACATGCTTGGGTAACCAAGTGCGGCAGGTGCTGACATTAGGGAGCAACCATTCTGTTCTTATCCCTCTCATATCAAAGCAGTGATGATGGGAGTGACACCTGCTCTTGTCCAAGCCAAGGAAACATGGTTCAAAACATCATAAAAAGGCCACATTCATCCTGCAGGAGCCTGTGTCTGCAGTAACCCAGTTACTGGGAATGAGGTAACTCCAATGCCGGAGTGAGAGGCCCCTCCCAAACACCCCCAAAATTTTCCAGCTTTTGCACCCTGAAAGAAAGGCCTCTGATAATATGGAGAAAGAATTAATTCACAGAGAATTCCATAAGCTGAAGTCTGGCCACCTTCCCCAAAGGGGTCATCGATGAGGTATTGGAATCCTAGTTAGGTCAACACCTTCAGATATAGACACAGGAAGGTGATCATAAAAACGGTAGTGAACAAGCAGAGTTTCTCCTCTGGTATCAGAACATGCACTTGTCTACTTTAATAAATAAAAAGGTGCAACTTCTACTCTTTTGCTCAAGGTCAAAGACAGTGTTCCTTAGGCGGCAAAGCACATATAATGGCAACACACGATGGGTTCACGCCATTGTTTCAAAGTCCATGACATTGTTAAGAGGAAAAGGAACACAGATTTATCCCTGTACCTGCCCCACATAGGATAAAAACCTGAGCAAAAGTGCTGGAAAAAATTGGACCAAAATGTGGTGTTTTTCTCTGGCTGGTAGGAGTACAGGTGATTTTCGTAATTTTAATTTTAATCTGTATATTTATCATGGACTTCAAATTGCTGAGAATAGAGTCCTTTGAAGTTATTAAAAATATTAATAAAATGAATTGTTACTCGAGACAATGACAGTGACTTTTACTATGATAAAGATAATTCATTTAAGAAATTAATTGTTATTCATTCAATGTAACCAAATTTTGCCATATTTCAGTATTTGTGTACTTCTAATGAAAGTACCAATGACCTTAAATGTCAAGAAAAATGATCTCAGGCGAGGCAGAGGAGCCCCTATTTGATCCCACAATAAAGAGGGCCCAACACTGGGATGCCTCATCTGCACAAAGGCTGCAGATTGATCACTGAACAAGCAGAGCCCCTGACCTAACGGAGCTGCAGTTTATGGGCCATTTTGTTGACAGTGGACACTGACACCAAATGGTGGACATTTTTACATGTGAAGATCAAACAATGACTGATTAAATTTTTCACCACTTTTGTTGCCCAGGGGTTCATGGTCACGTTTAATGTCAAGAAAATACATTCCATGCAACGAGTCTGGGGAGATGCACACCTGCTCTGCTTGCACAGGTGGGCTCCATACCTGTGATGTGTTCACTGTGGTGATGTTTTTAGTATGTAGCACTGTTCTTGGCACTGAATAGATACACAGTAAATGGTGACAAGGAAATAAAATTTGTCTTCTGCTCGCAGCCTCTTTTTTGAATGTTGTGGGCATGTCTCTTTAGATAGATAGACAGACAGACAGACAGACAGACAGATAGATAGATAGATAGATAGATAGATAGATAGATAGATAGATAGATAGATAGATAGATATACAGACATAAAGATAGGTAGACAGGTGTGTGTGTGTGTGTGTGTGTGTGTGTGTGTGAGAGAGAGAGAGAGAGAGAGAGAGAGAGAGAGAGAGAGAGAGAGAGAGAGAGAGAGATAGGATATGAAGCATGTAGGTTGAGAGCAGAAAGCAGAAGGAACTTGCTTTTCCTTGATGGCCTCATTTTTATTTCTGGGAACAAAGAGGTAAATGCATTTGCTGAGCATGCGGAGGTAGAGTAAGGGGTGATCTTGAAAGGAGGGGTGAACTATTTGGCAAGACTAGGAGAGGAAGTTAACAAGGGACAAGTAGACAAAGTTAGGGGTGGTTCTGGCACTCCAGCTCAGCTTGCATTCAGCATGAGTTCACCCGAGGTGATTTCTCAGTGACGGACAAGAGCAGGAAAGAAGTATGGCTTGCTTGGGGTTTCTTCCTCCAGGGATAGTCTGTGCCTGGGGAAGGAGTGGAGGGAGGGGAAGAAGCAAAGGAGATCAAGGTCGGCTAAGAGATCACAAACATTTCCTTCATTTTGCAGTAGGCAAATATTTCAGCTCTTATAATAATCTTGTCATTGCTGGGAACAGGAAGGTGAAAAAACAACCCTGAAGGAACGTAATGTTTTCTTTTTTCCTAAGAGGAAGGTGACTAGCTAAATTTGAAACACAGGCTAAAGGAAAAGGCACCGGGGTGGGGTAAGGGGACCGCTGTGGTCACACAGAAAGTTGCAAGTCAAAGGATTTGGTGTTCTTTGCAATAATGTGGGAATTGTAAGAGACCATCCATCCACCCCATTCAGTGCTGGAGACACATCTGTGAACCATTCCACATTTGCAGGAGGAGGCAAAGCAATACTACCAGCCTTTGATGCCCAGCATTAAGAAATCCAAGACTCTGTGGCTAAAAGAAGATAATTGTGTCATTAATTCACATGCATGCATTTTTTGGAGAAAGAATTTCAATGCTTTTGAGCACTTTGTAAAGCTAAAATATAATTTGAGGTTCCTGTTTGTCAAAATGTAGCCAAATGTCTCCTTAGAGACTTAATTTTTCCTATATATACTTGGCAGGAGTGTTCTAAATATGGTCTAAGCCCTCTTAGGATTTTTAAACAGCAGGGATATTTAAGTATGAAAAATAGCTACTGAACTCACACAGCAGTAACTTTTCTTAATGATTTTTTTCCCTGGGAATCACTGTAATTCACTCTTGTCTGCTGTGGCCTTGCTGTCATCATAGCCACCTCCTGACAATGTCAAACCAAGTCTTGGGAGGTGCTTTTATAATGTCAGGATGAAACAAAACCATTTCCCTGTTAATGCCAATGTCAAGACAAAATGAATTGGTGTCAATAAATTCAAGGTGAAGAAAACAACATTGTGGAATCAAGAGAATGTGCAAAATGATGACATGAGTCATTTAGGGATGCCGAGCTGCAAGTGAAAATGACTGCTAATTTTCAAAAATGTATTTGTTACTGCACCGGGACCAAACATTTGAGTATTCTATGATACATTAACAAGGCTCAGAAAGGACAAAAGGGCAACAGTCATAGATGAATCATAAGTAAACCTTCTCAAAAAAATCAGGGTTCATCATCGCAACTTGCGTTGTTCTTACCCATTGATAAATTCCTGAGATATACAAAATCTGAACTACACGGTTAATTATTTACTGGGTGGGTGTCCAAAAGTGTGGGCGCAAATATTGACATCACCCCTCATGGTTCTCTCATCTGGATTTCTGAGCCTGTATTTCTTCCTCTGTAACAGAGGTCACATCACAGGGCTGTAGTAAGCATGAGAGAGCATCCAACTCACTGATTATTATTAAGTGTTTCATAAGATCCAGGCATTGCTCACGATCTTGTGATAGAGAGACTGGAAGAACCACAGAAATGGTGTTTATTTTGATAGGATCAGGTATTTATGCCTCCTTAGCTAATGCACTTCACATAGTGTATGCGCCTGTGACTTGTTCACTTACATCATGAATAATTTTTAGCTTCCTTGGTGCTTAATTAATAAATACTTGCAATTTGAAAAAATAATTTTACACCTACTATACTAAAAAAAAAAACCCAACAACAACAAAAACAAAACAAAGCCCACATCTGCTTACCTCTGGAAAAGATCTATTTGTTCCTTTTTCTTTAATGAAGAGAAAAACAGATGAAAGCACTCACCGAAGAAAAGGTATAAGTCAGGATGCTAGCTCTCCTCACGAGCAACATGAAGTAATTCCCCACAGCGTAACTTTTACCAGAACTAAACTTCTGGTGTAGAGGCAGAGGAAAGAGATACTCAGATTCCTTTCTTGACACCCCAAAGAACCCCTTCTTTGTTGATTAAAGGAAAGGCATAAGAATAAGAACAAATGCATGCTGTGGGGGAGCTGGAAGGAGAGAATTAACTCATTGTAGGTCTAAAGAAAGGTATGGGGACACTTCCTGGTGCCTCAAGGTGTTGAGCACCACACTGTGGGGCTTCAGCAGGCAGTTCCATCCCGGCCAGGGAGAACCCCACATGGCGCAGCAGACCTCTCTTGCCTTGCCCGCTGCTCCACTCAGCAGTGTATTTCAGTCAATCCTCCTGTTCTGTTTCCCACTCTGTGTCTGGTGAATCTTCTCACCACTGCCACCAACACCCTTGCCTCTGGCCTGTACCCCAGCTCTTGTATGCATAAATAAATAAAATCTTGAAAAAAAAGAAAGAAAGAAAGAAAGGTATGACAGCTTCTCCAAAAGAGCAAGGTGGTTATGTGGTTGTGTCTCAAGAAGGGGGAGAGCTATTTAGACAAAAGTCAGAGGATGGTGAACTGTGTGTGGAAGCTGTGATTTCTGGAATTTCAGCTCTAGCCACAGAAAGGAAACAAATTATGAATTGGTTTGGAGTCCACTGGGAGGCTGTGAACATTATTTACAACAAAATGAAAAGATGATAGCGTTTCTCTTTGCAGTCAACTAAGGCATGGTGAGGTTAAAGTGAGTAGGGATGGGTAAGATTTGGGTGGGCTGCTTAGAGAGAAATGCCATGAATTACTCTGAAAATATCTTGTTCTAATACATCTCACTTTCTTTGACATTTCTTATCCTTATATTTGAATAGACCTACTTTTGGATTAATAAGGAGTTACTCTAGAATACAAACTCCACAAAGATAGGATTTTGATGATTTTTGTTCCTGGCGGTGTGTACAATGCCTATAACAGCGCCTGAAAACAAATCCTATCCATTGAGTAGCTGAGTAGAGTTGAGTGAATGCATAAATGAATTTTATCAATAGAAAAATACATTCCATTTCCATCGCTTCCCTTTCACTTCTGAAATACCCTCCCAACTGTGCCTATTCTCTCGCCACTAAATCAAAGTGCACAGAAGGGCTACAGCCAGATTGAATTTCCTACACAGTATTTTTATAATACTTTTCACTCATTCTCTCACGCACTGTTGTCAACGGCTCCCACTGCTAATTGGATAATTCTGCTGTCAGGATCTGCCATAATGTGATCAGAATCTCCCTGTCATCTGCTTTCATTCACCAAAATAAGCTTTCTGCCGCTGGTTAAACTATGCACTGTCTCAAACACGTGTGAACACGGATTCAATGATAAGACTGCATATTTTCACACAGGTCATCTTGCCAGATATTTCTGTGAACCTGGAAGGTGCTAAGTATCATTATTATTGCCATTGAATGGAAAACTTGGGGACCCCCACACCCCAACAGGCACCAAGCAATAGAGGTCGGATTTAGGCTTCTCTGACCCCAAAGCACAGCTCTCTCGTCCCTCCACTGTTGCATGTAGGCCTGTGAGTTGGTGCCTTCCCTCAACTCCCCACCCAGCCTTGAAGGTCCAGTCATGGAAAATGCTCACCAAAGAGTTCTGATTTTTCCAGCCTTCAAATACTGCCTTCCCCTTGCTGCCTCCACCATCTAGATCTGGATCTAGATGAGATATAAATGTAGACATCATTCGAATAGCCTGGATTTAAACCTTGGTTCCACCAAACACTAGTTGGTTGATTTCAGGCAAATCACTCAGCCTATCTTGGTTCATTCATAAAACAGAAGAAATTTAATCCCAGTATTCTCCTCATAGGACTTTTATAAGGATTAAATGAGTTAATGCATAAAAGGCAATTACAAGACCTTCCATACAAAAATTCCTTCAGTATATGTTTGGTTTTATTGGGCTCTGTGGAACCTAAAAGAAATATTCTTCTTCCATGTGAGTTTCATATTTCCTTAACTCCAACATAAGCCATTTGCGAGCGGGGTACTGCCTTGTATCCCTTCCACTGTCCATGTGATGTGTGTTTTGTAGCATTATCTGTGGGGGTGGCACGTGGTCTTGGTAACCTCAGGTGTCTCTTTTATCTCTGCATCCTAAGCATCTATTCTGTTTCCCGGTATACAACAAGAGATTATCCACGATATATTTTCCAGTGACTTCTGCGTTCCTAAGATCGTGTAAGAATTAAATTAAATATATTCCAGAGACTATAATTGAAGTTAATCTGATTTTCATTACTAACTCCAGGTAGTGGTTTCAGAAAATCTCCTTAGTAGTTTCTAATAACTTTTATTTCTGTTTCTTTTTTGAGGAGAGGAGAGCAGCAGGGTAGAGAGGCAAGGAAGAAAGGAAAGGAGGAGAAATGTGGAGTTGGGCTGACAGGAGAGAAATACCCACAAACTTATTCAGAGATGTGGTAGCTAGCCTTGTGGATAGGGGCCTTAAGCTGTTTGGAGGTATGGATCACATTTAAAGTTTATTTAAGAGCTATTTTTTTATGCATACAAGAACTGGGGTACAGTTGTGGGGGTCTGGGGGGGTGAAAGGATTCACCAGAAACAGAGTGGGGAGCAGAACAGGTAGATAGACTGAAACACACTGCTGAGGAGCAGCAGGTAAGTCAGGAGAGGTCTGCTGTGCCCCAGAGGGCACGTCCCTGGCCGGGGATCAAACTCATGCTTCAGTGACTGCAGATGCTTCATAGTGAGGTGCTTAATCCCTTGCACCACCAGGGAGGCCCTCACATTTAAAGTTTAAAACTTTCAAGGTCTTAAGCTGCAACTGGATCATGCATTTAGTTTCTACCTGGTTATTTTATTTCAAGGATCAGAAGGAGGAATGTATCTCGTGAACATCCCATAAAGCTGTGCAACAGGGCGAGCAGGTTTTGCACTCTGCAAATTCCCATTTGGACTTGTCCTGAGAGCAAAGCTTAGACCCTGACTCCAACAAACACATTTCTTGTCACTGGATGTGCTGTTTGGCATTCTGTGTGAGCCCAGACACACAGATAAAGCCATTTTATCTGGTTTTATCTTCCAGGGTTCTAATTGTTTTCTAACAGTTGTTCCATGTAGGCCTCTTAGGATCATCTAAAGTCCTTGACGCCCATTCATTCTATTTTCTCTGGGCTCCTGCTACCTGTCACTTCCACATTCCACCTTTCATCCGTATCCAAGTATCTCATTTCCATATAGGCCTTGCATTTTAAACAGGTGCCCCTAACTAGACAAATCTTGTGAATATCGCTCCAGCCTGTTAGGATAGGTGTCAGGCAGGTATCTAACCTATCCAATCAGGCAATTCTTTTGCACTAATGATAGTGCTGGTTATAAATCTTTATGCTTGTCAAATATACTGCCGGTGTTTAAACGCTCTAGTCTAAAGGCTAGGTTGGTTTTAACAACACAAAGCAGGATAATTCACTGACAGATTGTAAAGAAAGAACAGGTGAATACAAGGGGTGGGCAACAGACATTTTTTTGATGATTTTCTGATGAGAACTCTTAGACTTTCCTTTTATCTAATGCTTAAATGCCCCAAAATGCTTTAATTAATATTATGTATATTCAGCCACCATTTTTTACTTTTGTGGAAATGTGTGTAAAAACAAAGTTATCATGAACTGAAATCACATCTATTTTTCCTAACATTACATCACTAATAAGATGTAAGTTTATGATAAAAATTCAGTCAGTAAAGAAGAAATATGCCAAAATTTCAAATAAATGAATTTGTGAGACCAGTTCTAAACTACAGGATATAGATTTATTTTATAATGCTAACATCAATAGATCTTTAACTATATTGCCGAGAGCAATAATGTGAGAATAATGGAAAAAAATTAAATGACCGCATGAAAAAGTAAAGGATTTTCAGTGATTTGCAACTTCATCGGTTTATTTCTTAAGAAGCACATAACAAATTCATGTGGATGATGAGTGCTTGCCTAATGACATCAAACTGTGGGATCGATCCATGCTAACTAGGCTGGGAGTTGACCTCAGCTCATTCTTGATTGGGAACCAGTCAGAGCACAAATGCAGACCTGAGCTGGCATGTGGGAAAGGGACAGGAGACATCTGATTTCCTAGTTTGCTTGATGGTGGATCGAAGAGACAACTAGAAGTAGCCTCAAAGACTTTGTTGCTTACCCACTCCATTGGAGAAACAGCAGAGGCCATGAAATCATACAGATCTGGGCCACGTTGTGGCTCCTCAGCTTACTCGTTGAGGGAACATAGAAGGATAGGCAACTTCCCTTACTCTCCACGTCCATGAAAGAGGCACAGCGCGTTTTATGAGTAGGGTAATTTTGAAGTGAAAATAGACACTACGTCTAAAAAGTTTACAACAAATGGTAACTAGTTTTTGATCAGTGAGGTCTAAATGAGGCCAATGAAACAGGTATCTTTTCTTTTTAATTTATTTTTGTGTAGAAGACCTGGTGTGAAGGTCAGAGGTGGGGGAGGGGGGCAGGGTGAGAGGATTCACCAGAGACAGAGTGGGGAGCAGAACAGGTGAACTGACTGAAATACACTGCTGAGGGAGCAGCCGGTGAGACAGGAGAGGTCTGCTGCGTCACGTGGGTCACCTCCCTGGCAGGGCATCGAACTCACACTACAGTGACTGCCAATAGCTTCATAGTGGTGTGACTTAACCCCTTGTGCCACCAGGAAGGCCCTGCCTTCTGTTTTTCACAGGAGATATTTCCTCTGCTTGAAATAGTCTTCCTCTAGAACTTTCCATGGTGGGCTCTGTTCCTTCATGCTTGATTCTCAAAGTGCTATTTTCTCAGAAGGTTCTTCTTGACTCCTTAAGTGATCTCTGCATCTGGTTACTACTTTACCTGTTTCCATCTGCCTCCCTCCAGCATGTGAGCACCAAAAGCAGAGTCCAGGTTATTCTTTTTAACCCATAGCCTCGGTTCCTAAGGCAGCACCTGATGCAGAATCCTGCTTAGTATACCAACTGAACAAACTGAAGGAGTTTATGGCTTGTTTCACCCAGTGTCTTTTCTTGAAGGGTCTAAAAATAGGGCAGGGATGGATTTTAATTGCCTTCTACTTCAGGAATAGATGAAGTGTTCTGTTTTGGGGGCTTTGAGACTCAATAAGGAGCAGAGAACACAATTAACACCCCAGTGCATTGGGCTGCCAGACTCCTCAGAGTTAAATATCAGAGAGGTGCCAGAGCAGTGAGGTTTTACTCAGCCTGGCCCAGGGGAATCTTATGTACTTGGTAAGCCAGGAGAAAATCCCCTCTGGAGAAAGGATCATTCCTCAAGATGAATGGACAGGTTCCAACCCTGGTTTCCACAGTTAGGCTACCTCCTAATTTCTCATTTGGCATGAAAGTAAAAGCTGATGTACTGCCATAAAAAAGACAAAAAGAATCTATCAAATAATTACAGCTATTATTTCAACAAAACTGCCCTTTTCCCTGGCAGTGCAGTTACGATGCTAAGAACATAAATACTCGTAAGAACTCCATATAAAACCACACGCCATCGAGGAAATAATTTCATCTCCCAAATAGGAGCTATTGGATTTCTTTGTGAGGTTTAATTGCCAGAGGGATTCCAAACCGTAAACTCTGTCCTGCCTGATCAAATATTATCAGCTCACCTCTTTCAACGTAAAAGAGCAGAGGACCAAAGTCACGGTCAGAGGGGCCAGCTCAGTGCCTGGCACTAGGGCACCAGGAAAACCCAGGCTGGCCATCTGCAACTCTTCCAAGCCCTACCGCCAGCTCACTCCTTGTACTGAAGACTGTGCACTGAGGATTTTTCTCTCCTGGCAAAGCAACTTGTTTTCTACTCTCAATGTTCGAAAGAGACGGAAAAGAACAAAGAGAGAAATCAGAAAAGCCACGACTGCACTTTAACTCATACACTCATTTGTATTCCCTTGGTGTGCATCTGGCTAGTGGGGGAGGAGGGTAGTGATTTGTGATTTCAGGTCTCCCACTGGTAAATCCACAAGCAAATAACTCACTCTGCAAGGACCCGGTTGGCTTTGTCTGCAGATGCTGCTGCGAACACTTGCCTTCAACATTTCAGCACCATGTACCCCCACGGCTCCTTTGTGCCAGGTTCTAGGTTCAAAGGCTCCATTTCCGGGGTGTTTTAACAAACTTTCCCCATGCTGGCTTCCTGCTAACATCGCTGCATAATGCATTTTGTCAGGAGAGACTAGTGGGGGCACTAAAGCCTACCCCTACCTGTAAGGAATCATTAATCTTGACTGAATAATTGCAAAAGACTTTACTGTATAGAAATAACCTCAAATTGAAAAATACAGTTTTTCTTTTGGCAACTTCTTATTTTCTATTCCTGCCTTGCTCCCGCCCCCACCTTTCCCCCCCCCCCCCCGTTTTTTAGGCTGACATCGATGTATGCTGGCAAGGATACTTTCANCCCCCCCCCCCCCCCTCCCCCCCCCCCCCCCGTTTTTTAGGCTGACATCGATGTATGCTGGCAAGGATACTTTCAAAGACTCTAACAGCAATGAGTGTAGAGAATGGGATCGTCAGAAAGTATGTATTCTATTTGGAGACTGAATGAACAGCATAACCTGAAGCTAGTGGCCTCTGTGTTAGGAAAACAGAATAACACACAACAGAACCTGGGTTTTACAAAGGATGTGGGGATGAAGGTATCTTAGGTCTGAGACTCAAATCAAATTAATGCAATCTCTCTCTCTTCTTGAACAATATGTTTATAAGTCTGCAAAGTTGTAAGTGAAAAAAAGCAAACTGTTCTATCTTTTTTCTTTTTGCCATACTTCAGATTAAAAGTGCACGAATGCTATGTAAAATCCAATAATGACTTTTTTTCCCAGAGGTAAGAGATTAATAAAAATAAATAAAATAAAAAATATGCATTGAAATATGACTTCAAAATAGCATCCGCCCTGCTTCTTACACTCTGTTGATGCCTTCTGAGATTGTAGAAAGTAGAATAAAATTAGGCAAAAATTAAATCATATTCCTTAGGAGGGAATAACATTTTCAAGTTGAAAATGAAACATGTGTCTGGCAAATAGGAGTCCATCTATAGGAAAACTACAAAAATTGGGGGGATACATTTGGTTCAAAACATGAGAAAATGTTATAGAGGGATCTACCATATGGAAAACTAACTATAATGACGGTCGTGCGGTCGTGGCAAGAAATTGTAAGTTTCCTTTCTTCCCCCAGAGTTATTCACCTTCAAAAGGCCATAGGGCTATCTTTTTTCAGTAATTGTTTTATGAAGACTGTTAATATGTGAATTAACTGAATTTGCAGATCTTTAAAAAGGAAACTGTGGACAGTTTTCTCATTTCTGTCCATGTTGCAAATGATACCTATTTTTTAGTTTTAAGCCAGATGGTCAATGAAGGCAGTGACCTCAGTAATAGCCAATGTAATTACCTACTTTATTTTCACTGAAATTGAAACTTCATTGAAAATAATTTTGTCTCTCAGTTTATTTATGGTGAAAAGTGCTTTTTACCTTTTGAACTTTAAGACTACTGGGCTGAATATAATGGCTACAGATCTCTTTTAATCGTCTCTAATGGCTTCAGAGTAGGCTGAAGTTAAATTTAAAATGATATAGAGTTCTTTTACTCCCCCCAGATTGGCAGTTCCCAATATTAGAAGACTGTCACTGGAGTGGTGGAACAGTGCAACTAATGTGTCACCCTCATTAATCTGACTAATAGATTGAAAGTAAGGGCGTTTTGAACTAGCTTTAATTGCACTGTGCTTCTTAATATTTGACATTAGACATATGGTAAATAATACTCCCAGACTTTCAGATGAAAGAACGTTGGAATTGAG
Source organism: Galemys pyrenaicus (assembly GCA_019455555.1). Classification (NCBI taxonomy): domain Eukaryota; kingdom Metazoa; phylum Chordata; class Mammalia; order Eulipotyphla; family Talpidae; genus Galemys; species Galemys pyrenaicus. The sequence continues at coordinate 1,411,320 of JAGFMF010011828.1, forward strand.
TATACTTGCACTTAGGCCATTAGAGCAAACGAGATCATCGTTTAATGGGAAATGGAGTCTCTTTTTCTAATATTATGGATTAAAAACATACCGTCCTGAGGATGGGCTAATTTCCTAACATTTCTAACTAGGGAGTCTGGGATACATAATGAAAAAAATTAGTCTTCAGGAAAATTTCCTTACAGTGCTCACTACACAAAACACCAAGAAATTAATGTCCTGCTTCTTAGATATTATGGCAAAGTATTAGATTCATAATTTTCTAATACTTTAGGAGAGAACATATCTTCACACTGCCAAATCATAAGTCTACTGATATAAATAATTTACTCTGGCAGCTTATGTATGATTCAAACTGTAATATTTATAAAGGAACGTTGCAATTTTCTTGTTACAAAAACCTTAATAAAACATAACTTATTGTTAGATAAACTCCAAAACAAAATATCTACTTGCCCCTTAAAACATTATATGAATCTGATAGACACATGCATGTTATAATTAAGCACAATATTCAACAAAATTCTCCATTAATTGACCATAACTCAGTGTAACATGATGTGCATATCCATGTACATCTACAGAACTGAGCAGAGCGCCATGTAGATGGGTAAATGTGAGAGGTACAAAAGGGATTCAGGTGTACTGCTTCCAGAATTTTCTAAATGTGTTGCTCTTTCAAATAAAGTATTGGATTGGGGATTTGGTGTCAAAAGAACCAGAAATTCATACTACAAAATATGCATGGCTTTTCCTTTATTTCTCACTAAAGATCTTTCCTAATGAAGGAGAAATTGTATGGTTACACACCTAATGCATCACAAAAAGAGTTGCAATAGCCATGCAAGCTTGAGGCTTGAAATATGTATTTTCTTCAAATAACACAATCTGGATGCCAGTAGTTAGATTCATGAAGGAACAAAAAGAAAACTATTTCTTAAATGTATGGATAATGGTGTATATAGAATTTCTGCAGAAGGACTATTAATTCATTGGTACTTTGAGTTAGATGGCATACAAGACTTCAAATATGTAATTCTATGGACTTACAACTTAGCATTCAAGAATGGTTCTATGAAGAATGGTTTCAGGGTGAGGATTTAATGGCCAATGGTATATTGAAACAGGAGAGTCATACAGCTGGGAGATTAAAGTCTGTATCATGTTATGTAAGACAAAGCATAGTCAGACAAAGGAAGTTGCAGACCAATATGAAGCCAAATTGACCCTCTAATCCTGGGTTATAAGGTTCCCAAGGTGGTGCCAGATTCCTTAATTTATTTTGGTGAAGGACAGGATGAAGAACAATGTGGTATCTGCAGCTACATCAAAGACTTATCTAAAATCCAGCCTGGCATCCTAGTAAGGAGTCAGGATGGGTACCTTGGTGGGTCCATTTGCTTGGGTGGGTGCTCTTAGAGAAGCTTGGCTGATTCATCTGACTGAGTGATCTTATTATAATACCAAGGCCCCTGAGGTTGAACAAGAACCTACAGTGGATCCCAAATAGATGGCTACAAGAAAATGTGCTTGTGCCATGATGTCCAAATCCTTCTCTCTCCCATGATTTGAAAGCTGGTCATCTCTCTGCCTTGTGTGTGTGGGACTTTCATTTGTTAAACCCACTTGCTAGCAGCCAAGTGAGCTGTGGCTTATCAGACAAGGCCACGATGCTTTCTAGGATATTACTATTTACTGTAAGCAGAGCCATTTATTCTATTGAACCTGGAACCATCCTTAGCTGGTAACAGGATGCTGTCCTCTGTCTTATTTCATTTCCTTGCTCCTTCAATGCTCCTCTCCCTTCACACCAGATAGTCTTCAGTTCCAAAGGGGAAATGACCTACCTCCCATAACAATGGGTTGCTCTGCTACAGCCTGGGAAAGAGTCTTATCTTTTCTAGAAATGGGTGCACCTCCTCGAACTTCATCAAGGACTGCTCCATGACACCTACCCATGTTTTCCAAAGATCCTATTGATACCATTTGCAGCCACCGTATCAAGTCACCTCCACTTCTCCGCACACCTCCTTCCAGAGGATGACTGGCGCGGGACTGACAGCTGAGTCCAGGTATCTGCCAACAGCAGCTAATGACTTGATGACGAAAAGAATTCTTGCCATCCTTGTCTCCAGGGCAACAGAGGAACCTGACCGTGTCGTCCTGACAGGGCATCACAAACGTCGCTACCACGATAAAGGCCTGTCTGCTTAGTGTCCTTACCAGTCTCCCATGCGGCTGCCTCATTTCACAGGCACAGCTGTCAGCAGCGGCAGTCACCCCAATTTCCCACAGATCACCCCAATTCACCACAGAGCTGCAGAAGAGAGCCACTTTATAGCTGCCCCGCCCGTCAGAGGATGTGGGGTTCTCACAGTGAATCGAACACTTATCACTTAACACTTAACACAAGCACTAACCAAAAGAAGTCTGCTGTGTGAAGGGAAATGGGCACCTCCTTCCTGTTCCCAGCATCCTACACGCTGTCTGATTTCATCCAGAGGAGCACTCCACTAGGCTGAGGGGTAACATGGTGAATAATGACATTTTACTGTTTCTCAAATCCTCACACATTGTCTGATGCTCAAGTCTTCCTCACAACGCATTCTCCCCTCTGCTTCCCAACACCACCGGACTTACCCGAGCTCCTGCTGTTCTGCTGGACACACAAAGCCTGGACACACAAGGAGCCTGTGGGGTCTGAGCTTGATGAGCAAGAGAGCTGTGTTTTAGTCTCATTCTTTTCTATTTTTGTGACCTAAGGTAACTTGTCTTACTGCTCCAAAACTTAGTTTCCTCACTTGCAAAATGAAGAGAGTGATATTTCTATCACAGGGAGAAGCAGACGAGCCAGTGAGGCTGCTGTGGTGGTGATGTCGGTGTCCCGTGATTTCCTTTGTCCATGGGATCCAGTGACTAAATACCTGGCAGCTGTGAATGTGTCATTTCTGTTTGGGGGTATCGACTTGTGAAGTGACGTAGGGTTTACGTAGGTAAGTGACATCATGGAGCCACAGTTTGAAATCTGTTTATTTGATTTTGTGACAAAGTGGAGGAATTGGTCAGAAAATAATTTCATGACTAGCTTGGGTGAGTTTTGTGCGCAGAGACACAGAATTATTGGTTTGATGTGCATGACCTGCATCCTTGAAGGACAGTGCCATCCTTCTGGTAACCTCCTTGGCCTCTGTGAGATGCGCTGTCCCCTGGAGTCTGGTATCAGACGGCGTCTGTGCGCCTGTCTGAGCAGCGACCTTGTGAGCTGGGAATCTGAGAGTATGACTTGCGGGGGAAGTAGCTGTTGATTCTAAGTAAATTTTCTGCACATAGAAGGCAGTAGATAAACATTTGCTCCTGTTGGTAGATGATAAAGTGAAGAGAGTGGATGCTTGTTTGGACCTGAAGGTCTTTCTCTGTCGCTGGCTGGTGTTTGCATTCATGAGACTCTTATTAGTAGTGAGTGCTGGGGCTTGTTTCCATCTTGCTGTAAGCAGACGGATCCGGGAGCTGGGCTGTGGGCCAAGACTGGGCCACTACAGCTCCTGTTACCTTCTGAGTCTAAAGGAGGATGGAAATTACAGTGGACCCACTTCTGACCCTGTGAAGTCAGTCTGTACCGCAGATGGGGCAACGGGGCAGATCTACATCTTGGTTTTATAGCAGCTTTATTGCCTATTAGTTGTTTGCTTCAAACAAATGAAATTCTCTGAGACTCAATTCCCTCCTCTCTAAGAAGGTATGTCAACACTTGCTTGCAGGATTAGTGTAAGAATGAATGAGCAAAAATGTGTGAAATGTCCAATATGTTGAGGGCACGTATGTTTAATGCAATTTAATTTATGAAATGCTCATAATGAGTATATTTAGTTTTAAGACTTCCTTATATTTCCCTATACAACATTCATCTTTCCTATTTATTGAAGTCACAGCAGTTTGGAAAGCAAAAGGGAGCTGGCAGGAAAAGCTGAAGGATATTGGAGGAAAAGAATTGGACGTATACTAAACTGAAAGGACCACCCGGGTGGGGTTCGTCATGATCTCTTGTTGTGTTTTCAAACACATTTTTCTGTGAGTAATGCATATTTGTGTTGCTGGAAACTAGGTACCTGCTGAGGGAAATAAAAGCTCCCCTGTGAACGCTTGTCTTCTCTTGAAAAGAAATGTGTTTGCAGTGTCCTTATGACTGTCAGTTTCTGGATGAAGTTTTAGACAACAATTCACGCTGTAAAGGAACATTATTTTCTGTGCTAATGTTAAATTTGGGGCTAGAAACAGGTTCTGCCTTGCCTTCTCCATTAAAGAGAAATAAAAGGATACTTTCACCCCCAGAGTTATTAGTGAACTTGATGTTGACTGTGCTGTGTTACAAAACAATAAAATTCCAATTCGATTGGACACAAGAGAATGCTCTTTCTTCTACCACACAGATGCTTAATACTGACCATTGTTCTCAAACACTAAACTAAGGAAGTGAGCCACAGTGAAGGAAAGCTCCAACAGTTTCCTTAGAGGACCCAGGGTCCAGTTCAAGAATCCTTTGTAAGTCTATGAACTCGGGAACTCTCCAGATCTTACTCCCTAGAACCATGGGCGTATACCTATGGTGTCAAATAACTTCTGCTACAGGAAGGACTCCCAATACCTCATCTTTCCTTTTCTTCCATCCCTACTGACTTTCAGAACACGAGAGGATTCACATTAAGGTCTCTGTCCATCACTGAAGACCTCCCACTATCTTCTCGGCACACACATAGTTAATTGTGTGGTCAAATTCTGCTTAAAGTCAACACTTGTGACTGGGGTCTCCATTTTAAGGGTTAAAGAGTCATTAGTAGTTACAAATGCTTTCACTCTTCCTCAAGCTTACCTACTGTAAGTAGGTTACCTACTTCAAGTTACCTACTGAAGCTGACTTAGAGTAAAGCAACACCATAACAGTGATCATTTATAGGACGTACAGGAACTGTGCTTACTAGCTTACAAGGATTTCACTGACTATTCTACCAACCCTATGAGGTGGAAGCATCTCATCTTAAGAGAAATGAAGTCTTGGGGCAGAGAAGTCACATTATTTACTCAGTAAGACACATAATAAGAGGCAGAGCCAGGATTCCAACCACTGCACAAGAGTAGACTTAGAATGGGTTTCAGTTTTGTACAACTAGAGCCTTTTGGAGACCCCAAACACCATGGATGGGAAACTCCTGTTTTTATTTTTTATTTATTCATTTTTTTAAAGGCAAAATAAACATCTGTTTTATTTTCACTTACAGAGTCTAAACCAACTAAGCCAAGGGGTACTGTTATCAGGATGCATTAAGACAAAACAACTTTCTAAATATATACAGGAACAAATTAGGGGGTGTAATGACACAGCAAAGGGGGCAGAGAAATCAATGAAGCACATCCTAACTTAACCCTTCATCGTAAGAATGAAGGTTTATAACTAGCCTCCCAATCCTAGAAAGAATCCTGCCTTAGGCAGCTTTGTGCTTCTGCTTCCTAGTCTTGAGGTTAGATTCTAGATCACAAAGATATTTAAACAAGTATGATGTCTGGTTTTCTAGAGCAGAGACATCTTTTATGACACCAGCAGCTAAACCCAGGGAAACTGCTGAGTAGTGTTCAGCTGTGCAGCACAACCCATCCCCCACGACATGTTGAGAATCAGGCTACCTAGGATTTGTCTTTAGAGTTCTGTATCTTTATTTTTTTTTAAAGATTTATTTATTTATGCATACAAGCACTGGGGTACAGGTCAGAGGTGTGGGGGTGGGTGAGAGGATTCACCACAGAGAGCGGGGAGCAGAACAGGCAGATCAATGGAAGTACACTGCTGAGGGCAGCAGCGGGCACAGCAGGAGAGGTCTGCTGTGCCATGTGGGTCCCCTTCCTGGCTGGTAGCAGGGATCGAACTCGTGCTGCAGTGGCTGCGGTTTGCTTCATAGTGCATTGCTTAACCCACCACTGCGCCACCAGGGAGGCCCTAGAGTTCTGTATCTTTAGATACAGAGTTCTGTAGGGTTCTTTAGAGTTCTGTATCTGCCTTGATAGCCTGATTCTCAACTTCCGTTTTATGATTTAACATGCATTACTTCAATATCCTTAAGTTTGGCACATCCTTTAGGACATGAGCCATATAAACTTTTGTTTTGAATTATTAAGGTGCTATTGGTTTGCCTCATTGTTGGTTTTTTAAGTAAAGGACCCCCCGGCCCCCAATCAGATACAGTCACTGTAGTGAGCCTACCCCCAAAGCACCTACACTCCCCCACCATGGTCTATTGTGCTCTCTCCCCTCCCTGTTGTCCCCACTCCCCCTACCCCTCTGGATTCTTTAGTTCTATGAGAAGCTTTCAAGGGTTAGATTTAAAGTTAGTCTTTGTCTGACCCTTTGTTTTTTCTATATTCTACATATAAATGACACCATCTGGTCATTACCTTTCTCTGATTCTACTTTATTTTGCTTCGCATAAGCCCTTGCTGCTCCATCCATGTTTTATCCTATTGGGGTGCAGACTTCAAATGGATGATTAGCAAATGGATGATTAATGTTTGGCGATTTATTAGCAAATCCCTTAATCTAGGGTTTCTCCTACCATGCTCCTTCAGGTACTGGGTTTATTTGTCTACACTAGCAAGTTCAGGCTACCTGCCATGTTAAGGTGATGCTTCTTAGACCCTTTTCATTTCCCTGATGACTCTTCACTGGGTATGTGTGAGTAGCCACTGATACATCCATGCTAAAGCGCAAAATAATAATGCCAATTTAGTTCCTAGAGGAACGTTACATTTCAAACTCGGAGAATAAACCCAGATCAGATGGCACAGCCTGACAGTGAGTTGCGTATAAGTCTATTGCTAGTGACAGTTACACTTACACTTCCCTCACACTCTTCTTAGTCTTTGGAGATCATGTTTCCTTCTCATTTCCACATTTTGTAGTGATATTGCTAGGTTGCAGGAGTGTTAACTTGTGCTCTGTTCTTCGATGACCCTTGATTTACTATAAAAATTCAGCCTTACTTTTTAAAGGGCAGTATGACACATGGTAAAATGATACTCATGGAATTTTTTTTTAATCTTCTGCAGGAATAAACTCTATTTCCTTCAATCTCAATTTGAGTATGAGAGCTTTTAGGATAAGAAGAGAACTCTTAACTTTGCTGAGAAATAGCAAATGTGAACTTGCTAGACTAGCCAAACAACCTTCTGGGAAGTTTCTTGTGTGTTTTCCTAAAGAGAAATAAAACAGAAAGCAAAAATGGAGTTGAATGCCTTTCTAACATACAAATCCCTAAGGGTGTCAATAGTCACCAAGCAGAAAATACTCAAACATCTAAAAGGTGTGACGATGACTCAATGGACTGTAACTGTCAAATCATCACCCATAGGAAACTGGATTATGTCTAAGTCTACGACCCGATCTAGTTTCTTGTTGTTTAGAGGTCGCCATAATTCAAGACCCAGCTAGACAGCAAACATTTTAGCATTACAGGGTAATTGCCAGGATTTAGGATGATCCTAAAATTGATGAAGTATTGCTGAGGTTAGGATGAATTTCATGGATTAAAGTTTGTCATAAGAGCCTTATTTTGCTATTTGGAAACTACAAAGCTAAAAGGCACTGATTTTTAGACAAAGCCTTAACTTATTAAAGTTTGCATTTGCAGCTGGCAAAAGGTAAGTCAGTCACAACTTAAAATAACCACAGAGAATGAATGACACAATAGTGTTAAGCCCCTTTCATTTTTTTAGCTTTTTTTTTTTTTTTTCAGAAAGGAGTTATGAGGATTATAGCTTTCATTTTGTTATCTCATTTGTTTGTAACTTGATTGCTTTCTCAAATTTGATGCAATCCCCGGCATTTCAATTTTGAAGGCAGCTACCATCATTTATAGTTTTATTATCTCAGTGTATTCTCTTATTAGTGTAATAGAAACTGGGTTAAATACCACTATATTATTTAATTCTCACAGAGTGGTCCAATTCTTGTTTGCATTTTACATGAATAAATAGAGACTAAGCAAGGGTAACTAATGGTACAGGCCTGCAATTGTTGATACTAAAGAGTTGATTGACTTGTAAGGATTTAGGCACATCAGCCTAGGTTGCAAATATAATATCTTGTTTTATTATCTTTAAATTTCTGTCATTGCCCATACTATTTTTAATTCTTTGTTCCAATATTAACAAAATAATAGATATTAGCATATTTAAAATCCCACTCATTTTAGAAAATATAACAATATAAAGAGAATTTTTGAGTAGATAAAGCTGTCAACAAGAATAAAACAGCCAAGTTTTTATCTTTAGACACTTGCTTTCTCTCTTTCTTAGGAATATTTTATCATGATGTGTATGCAGAGAGAAAGCTGATTTTTAAAAAAGGTAATTGGGAACCTGGCAAAATATATTTCAGAGTAACGCTAATCATGTGTGTCAAGATAAAGGAAATTAAGGTGGCTTAAGTTTTCAGTTCTCTTCAGAAAAATCAATTACAAAGCAGTTACACTGCTGACATTAAAGAGTAAATCCCTGGATTTAGTTAATAAAAAAAGCTTCCACTTTTTGAAGATTTGTTGTGTTTTTTTTCACCCAATAGAAGAAACTCGTAACATTGATTTTTGAGAAAGAAGGGACTAGTTACATTAGGTGTTTTAAATTCCATGCATATTCCTGATCTTAGCTTCTTTGGATCACAAATCACTAGCCATCTAGAGAATACGTCTACATAGAGCTGGCCATGGCCCATTATGCTCCTGCCATTATTTATGTGTCTTCCTACCTCAAACTCAAGCCAGAGGTGGCCAACAAGTCCCATTTGCATGTGACATGGGGTTGAGAGTATCCTGAGGCGAATTCTTGATTGGATTAAATCTCTCTAGTGATATATGATTACTGAAAAAAACAGCTCTCCATCCTGGTTGCCTATTGCAGGGAGTTTTATAAAATATAGTTCCCTGGTTCCTCCCTAGAGAATCACACTTGAGTATGCTGGATTGGGTCCTGTGATCACTATTTCATTTCAATCTCAATTAACCTTTATATAGTCACTGAGATGTTCACAGTCTTGTCACTTTCTAGTTTTGGATGATTAGAATCTTGCTGTCATTCTTTCCCTTTTGTTCTCATAAAACCAATGACACAAAGGTTAAAGCCACTGAGAAAGAAAGTTTTTCAACAAGTGCAGTTCTGCTCATCGCTTTTCAAATGATCAATTAATAATTCATAACAATTAACTGAGTTATGAGTTTCTCTTTCAATACGTTTCCAAACATGAATAGATTAAATGGTAATTGCCATCAAATTTTATGTTCTATTTCATGTGCCCAATAAAAGTTTATCTTTTGGAACTCACTTCATATTTCCTTTTTGATATATTCATAACCAAATGCAATATACTATATTAAAATATTTATTATTAACCTATCAAATATTAACCACTTTAAAATTATATGGATGAAAGAAAACAAATAGGCTACTTGTTTAAGTTTTCATGATTCTCCTTATTTTAATGTGATTTGGATTTGTCGACTACATGCTACTGAAAATTGATGATATGAGATACTATTGAGTTCCTGCCCCTTATATAAAATTTTCCAAGGCATATGCATATCCTTGATTTCCAGTCACCATTATTCTATGAAACTTACGTAATAAAAATCTAAGAAAGAACTTGGGCTCTGGAGTCAGTCTGTCTGCTATTAAAATTTACACTTATCTCATTCTCTGATTCTAAAGCTAATGTGCATATAAATCAACTGGAGTTCTTATTAAAGTGCCAATGACTAATTCTAGAATGGAACCTGAGATTCTGCATTTCTAACAAATAACCAAGTGGTGCTGATACTACTGGCTGAAGGATCACTCTTTGTAGTTGTGAGGATCTTAAGGACTGTGTACAGGTTATTTAGTCTCTCTGAGCCTCAATTCACTTCTCAGTAAAGTGGGGATAACTGCTAATGGGTTTTATGCAGATTAAGCAAGGGAGTAGAAATGGCTAAATTTAGCCCCTCACACATGTGAACACTTAATAAACAGTGACCATTGTCATCACTGTTCAGTGGCAATAAAAAGAATTTATTAAAGTTATAAACAATTTAAAAGACTAAACAATAATCATTTTAATAAATGATTTTAAATAAGGCTCAACTAGAATAGCTTTAAGATGCCAATTCAGATATGATCTTAAGGTTATAGGCTGGTTTAGAGATTTCTAAGTCAGGAAAATAAACTAGGAAACTGGTATTAGAAATCAGTGTGCTCAGATTCCAATAAGAATGAGATACCAAAAGAAGTGAAATCGTTCTTGAACTGCCAATACTTAGAGGGCAGGGATCATATTTTATTTTGTCTTTCGGTGCTAAAATTTAGCACAATTCCTGTATTGAAATTTCTCTTAAATTAATGAATAAACAAGTGAATGAATGATTTCATAAACAAGTGAATCAGGCAACCTTATAGCCAGCTGTTTGCTGGGGAGAAGAATTCAAAAGACTCTTAAAATGCTCTTCTGTCGCCTTGGCTAAGTTAAATTTAGTAATAATGGAAGATGAAATGAAGGGAATAGCTTTCATAGAGAATATCATATGATCTGATCTCCTTTGTTGTATATGAAGGATCATATTGCACGATTGATTTAATTATATTTTATTAGATGGGATTATTAATAGGTGAAGCCCAAACTCCTTCATCTCAAGATTCTTTAGTAGTCTTTAAATATAGCCTTAAGTAAAACTGCAACTTTAGACTCAAGGTCTGGTATAATCAGATAGAATTATACATTATGTCTATACGCAGCTTAGCATACTTGATGCAAAATCAAGGATCGTTAACGTTTTATTTGAGTAAGAAAGGACAGAGCTGTGATGTTTCAGAAAAGACCTCCTAATACATTCAAATATCTTCCAGGTGGGCACTAGGAAAAGCTGGTCAGCAAAATCACCTGAAAAACAGTGTAGTCTTTGACATTATATTACAAATAAACTGCCAAATTACCTAGGTAACAAGCCCTCCTATAAACTCTCAGGTTTTGTCTTTTTGCACTCAAAATCCAAGTGAACAATGCAGTTGTCCATATTATTGATTTGCACGCTAAAGAATACAGATTAATATAAGACAAGTCCAAAGGGGTCAATGACACTAATTAAAAAGAGGTCTGATGTGATTCTTAAAAATAATTACATCAATATTTCATTATTTTTGTAGCGTTTTTGTCTCAGACATATGCTTCTTTCCCCAAAACAGTCGTAGCTTATATATCTGCAACGGATAATATTAATCCTACACTTCTGAGGAATATGTGAATGAACGTGGTAAACATTGAATCTGTTTTAAAACATCCAGCAACCTCTGGGTGATCTTGACCGCTAACAACAAGAAGAGTCAGAGATGAGGTTGAATGCAGAGCAAACCCGTGTGTGGTGTGAATTTTGTGTGAGTCTTTTTCAGGTGAAACCCAATTTTATTGGAGTTTACATCAAGATAATCAATGGCGGTGTTCTATTCTGGTCTTTCCCTCTATCTTTCAGCAATGGCTAACTGATGGTTGATTATAATTTTTAAAAACCAAAATTAAAAAGATGGGGGCCTCCCTGGTGGCACAGTGGGTTAAGCAACACACTATAGAAACAAACCGCAGCCCCTGCTGAAGGAATTCGATCCCCCCCGCAGGGAGGGGACCCACATGGCTTAGCAGACCTCTCCTGCCTCGCCTGCTGCTACCCTCAGCAGTGTGTCTCAGTCAGTCTGCCTGTTCTGTTCCCGGCTCCGGCTCTGTCTCTGGTGAATCCTCTCACCTCCCTGGACTCTGGCCTGCACCCCAGCTCTTGTATGCATAAAGAAATAAAATCTTTAAAAAATATTGAAAAGATGGGACAAAATGCATAGAGCACTTAAGTACAGATGAGGTATGCCATTATTCCATTCCTTTAGGGAGAACCATGAGATCCAAGACTCGGTCATCCACAAAAGAGCACTGGAATAGAAAGGGTAGGGATTCGGGCCTCCCCTGGTGGCGCAGTGGGTTAAGCAACGCACTACGAAGCAAATCGCAGCCACTGAAGCACGAGTTCGATCCCTGCTGCCGGCCAGGGG
>JAGFMF010011828.1:1423468-1504650 GCA_019455555.1 Galemys pyrenaicus
CTCTGTGGTGAATCCTCTCACCCCCCCACACCTCTGGCCTGTGCCCCAGTGCTTGTATGCATAAATAAATAAATCTTTAAAAAAAAAAAAAAAAGAAAGGGTAGGGATTCACAGCACTGACATACACTTTTCTCAGAATAGTTACCTCGATATCAAAGTAGGGGGTAAAAAAATTAAATTCTCAACACATCCCGTATGTGTTTTCTCCCCTGTGCCCGCAGTGTGACTGCCTGGTGTTATTACTATAATTCTCTTGCAGTGGAGTTTTCTGCTGATATTCAAGGTGACTAGTTGTTCCTGCAGAATGCAATGGAAAGATTCCTCACACCCACATGAACAATCTTGATCATATTATGGCCATTCTGACTTTTCTTTCATTAGTTGCTGACTGTACTGAATTGATGCTAAATTGACTTGGCTGGCTCATAAGCCTTTAAATAGTTGGCACTGACTGTATCTGTGGTCTTGCTCTAGAAATCATATAGTCAAAGCCTCTGGTTTCTGGAAATCCTAAAATTTTTCTTAAGGTCAACTGGGACCTGGTCACTATCAATCTGCTGAATCAGCTGCCCGTGAAACCCATGTCAGAACAGAAGACATACCTAAAATATATGTGTGAGTGGGTGTGCATGCTTGAGGTTCTCTCCTGCTACCTCCTTCATATTCTTTCCTCTTTCCAAGTCCTCTTTCTTTTTAAAAAATATTTATTTTTGTGCAGAAGAACTGGGGTGTAGGCCAGGGGGTGAGAGGATTCACCAGAGCCAGAGTGAGGAGCAGAACAGGCAGATCTACTGAAATGCACTGCTGAGGGGAGCAATGGGCAAGACAGAAGAGACCACCATATGTGGGTCAGCTCCCTGGCCAGAGATCGAACTCAGGCCCACGTGGTGGTAGCGCTGAGACTTAACCCCTAGGACGTCAGGAAGACCTATGTGTTTCTTCCTTTCTAACTGCTGTGTGAGTCTGGAGTCGGTCAAACGCTGGTCTGCAGGCTAAACCCACCTCCTGTTTACTTAACCTATGAACTCAGATGGTTTTCACATTTTTAAGTGGTTGAAACAAAATCAAAATAAGAATATTTCACAGTATGTGAAAATCTAATGCGATTCAAATTCTATTGTCCATAAATGTTATTGGAACACAGACACAGTCATTCATTTATGTAATCTATGGCTGATTTTATGCTACAAGAGCTAAGTAGTGAAGACAGAAACTGTACGGACCACAAAGTCTAAAATAATTACTATCTAGCCCTTCACAGAAAAAAGTTTGCTGATTTCTGTAATTAATCACCAAAGCTATTGTCTCTATCTGCCAAGTAGAAATGATAAAATCCTATAAAATGCTGCAGCAAACTTAAGGAATAATAAATATTCACTAATAACAAGATTGCCACTTAGCTGTTTGAGTTGGGAGAATTACCCAGTTTCGACCTCAGTTTTGTCATCTATATAAGATGAGAAAAATAATTTTATCTGGCTTGTGGAATGAGATAATACAGATAGGGTCTTGACACACAGGTACCACAAACAATACTTATTATTTTAAGTAATGATAATTCCTCAGAAACTGGTCCATTTGCAAACACTTAGATCACCTGTGAGATTTCATGTCCTAGAATCAGATCAAGAAGACACCCTGGATGTTCTTCTATGCCCTCTCTAGGATCTCCCAGCAGGAGCTGCACCGAGACAGCTGGGGTGGGTGAGCAGACACTGCTTGGGGAGGTGATGGCCAACCAGGATCCTTGGCTTCTCCGTGCTGACTCCAAGGACTGACCAGAAACCCTCTGCCTTGGTCTTTCTATGGCTCCTCTCCCCTGGAATTCGGTTGTACCGATGGCTGAAGACTGGCCCTTCATTTAAATCAAAAATGTTCTCCTACAAATTCTAGGTACAGTGGTCCTTTTTCAATTGGGTTGATTTTCATACTTAGACTTTACCTTTATATATTCAGTTTTATAAGATTTTGAGACTCTCTGCTTCTGTCTCTCTCTTCCCCCTCCTTCTCTCTCTCACACATATACACTCCCGCTAGTGTGTAAAGAATAGCCCGAGGTAAAAGCCCGCTCATGTACTGTTTAAAGCTAGGAACGAACTTCGTGGATTGTCCTTGCGCTTGGCCTGCTGATCGGCCCCCTCTCAGGTGGCACCAGGAGGTTGCTTCGATCCTGGGACACTAGTCAGTAAAGCTGCACCTGCATTTCTCCATGAACACTGGCATTTGGCACACCTTTCCCTGGTAAACATGGATGGCTGTGTGGTGCAAAATGGTAGAATTTGGGCACGCTTGCACACTTTTAACTTTTCAATATTACTTTTAAATAAATGGGAAAAGTAGTGCGGATTGCCAACTAAATAAGGAGAGATCAGAGCTGAGATTCCTCTCTGTGCTGAGCACCGGATGACCCAGTAGCGTGTCTCAGAACGTCAGCAGGTCACCTGGAATTGCTGTCGATCCGCCTACTCTCTGCGTCTGTTTACTTCCAAGACTGGGTGATTTTCCAGCCTCAGGTTTTGAACGTGTTTAAGATTTGACCTCCTAGGAAGGTCACTCTGAACAACTTGCTTTTTTCAAGATCTTCTTTCAGCCTTTGCTTTTCATGATTGCCCCAAATGGGGCCATCAGTGGTAAGAAGAGCTAAAGCACTTTCCACATCTAAGGTGTAAGCCCCTGTCCTCGGGTCCCCAATCTAGGAGAGGTAGGTGAGCTTTTTTCTATCCATCCCAAATTAAAATCATGTTGAGAATGGAAGGCAAACAGGAATGGGATCTCAAAAGCTGTGGCTGTTAGCATGACTGAGTAGTGGGGCTTGATCCTGCTGAATCAGGAGAAATTTCATGACCGGGAGCAACCCTGGATTCACTCTTCTGACAAAATGAGCCTTTTCCCCCCGAGGACTCCCCAGCATGTGCATACTGCTTACAAATGGCCACTTTCTATCTTCTGTCTTCCTAATATTTTCCTTTTTAAATTACCTCTGGGAGGACCCTACTGGTTCTGTTTAAAGAGCACTTTCTTCCCACCCTTAAGAGTTGAACAACAGTTACATCAAGTGCTCTCCCAAGTATTTATTTTTCATCACCGCTATGTATGTGGTGCTCCGTAAGGGAAATGAGACTGGTGTTCAAGTTGAGAGCAAGAAAATTAAAAAGTTGGATTCAACGATGCCATTCATTTGCAGCGACAGAGATGGGAGAGCCAAATGCTGAAATCCTATGTGCAGGATGCAGATGCTCGAAGCATCACAGACATCCTCGTTCAGGAGACATGGGGCCTGTCAATGGCTGTGACGTGTGAGGTCAACTGGTGAAACAGGAAATGGATGTTTTAATGTAAGAGAGCAAGGAGCAGGAGACTGCAATGAGGAACAACTGAAAAATTACAAGTTAGGCTCAAGTTAGTTGGCAAGAGGGATAGAATGTTTATCTCAGATAAGCAATTAGAAGCATCTAAGTATCTTCTCAAGGATCACTAGTTGTCAGGCTTGTAGAAGTTAATCTTAAACCAAAAAAAAAGAAAAAAATATAAAGAAATCATAGTAGCAGAAAAGCTATGATGGGGACCTATTCATCTCTGGGTGGGGGGGAGAAGGGAGGAGTCATACATAAGCCTGAATCCTGACTCTTGGAAATCAGAAGTGAGGACTTGAGGACTAATGACTCATGGAAAGAAGAGTCTACTTGTTGATGAAAAAAGATTGGAATCTGAGTAGCTCAGTTGTGCTTCACAAACTGAGCGGAGCATCTCATTGAAACTCACTTGCCCCATGGGCTTGGTCTAAAAATTGGAGCCAGAAAACTGGGGTGACTTAGGAGGTCTTTTCACTGGACTTCAATTAAGTTAAAGTGCTCTAGAAAGCATCACTCACAAGAGCCTGTGATTCAGCTTCTGGTTGAACTTTTCCAAACTTGAGAGATTTTTCCATTACCCAAGGCATACTATTATATTCTTAGACGGCTGGAGAAAATAAATGTTGGAAAGTGCTAAGCTGAAAACTACCTCCATCTTTTTACCTGCGGGTGCCCATTCTATCTTCCTAAACCCACAAGACTACTTTTTATGTAATGGTCCTCCAAACATAGGCTGAGATCTGTTAACTTGTCAAATCATAAGCTTATCAAGCAACTTCAACCCTCACTGAAAAGTACTTCATCAGAGATGGAGTGTCACTGTTGTGTTAAAAGGGTTCTGAGGACTAGACTCCAGATCCACATCTTTGCACTTAGGGGGACTCTGTCCTCCTCTGGCCTTTATCAGCCTGCAATTGTGGCAGCTTCTTTGCCACTCACGACATACCATTGTCTAGAATCGAGTTTGCATGTAAGCTAAGATCTCCACTGCTCTGTTCTTGAACAATGGTTTCTGATTTATCCAACTCTGCACTACTTTGCACTTTTATACATTATTTTTTAGCTTTAATTTATAGCACAAGTATCTAGTATACAGTAAGCACTAAATGTATTCATCAAAACCACTTAATTATGAAAAGATCTTGTATAGCTATGTTGATTTTTTAAAAAGTCATCTACTTTGTCCAGAAAGTATAGTATATTGGAAGCAATGTGTGCTTTATTAAAAAGCAACAACAAATAACCCTATGTGTGTGTTTTAAAGAGGGTCTAAGATCTTACCTATTTTCTTCCAAGATTATTTTGAAATTTTCTTAAGACTTTCAACAGCAATTGCTTTCTCTTATAATCCTGTTATCTCCATACTACCAATGAGAGGTATGAATAGTTCCTGGAAAGCTTTTTCCATTCTCTTGGATGAAAAAAATTCTCATCAGTGCAAGTCAATAGTTAGTAGAAGACATTTTTTTCAGCAGATATCTTGATATCTGAATTACCCCATTTTGGAAAATGATAGAGCACTTAGATTTTCTAATGTGATTTTGAGCGATATCTATATCCTCTCAATGGCTGTATGATATATTCTCATAATACCTTTTCTATGAGATCTTTGATCTTGACTAAAAAATGCTTTACTGAGTCTAATTCCTAATTCACAATGCAAGTCTATACTTCCCTGACAAGCACGGTCTTTTCTAATCCTGTTACATATTTCTTTCAAATAAATTTTATCCTCTGTTTCTTTAAAGTATGAGTTACACTCCATTTCATGATCCTTTTATATTTATCCCTGGAATTAAAAGTTTATATTTATCCCTGATATTAAAAGCTGACATTCTTGATGATTCTTATGGCAAGCAGTACAAAATACCTCCCCAAAGACGTCTTCATCTAACTACCTTGATCTGTAGTCTAAAGGACAACAGGTGTGATTCAAGGTCCTTAAGGAAGAAGAGATTTTCCTGAACTAGCTATGTGATCCCAATCTAATCACATGGGCCCTGTCTTTCCTGACTGTGGTCAAAGAAAGATGTGATGGTGGAAAAAAGGCACAGAAAGATAGTTTCCAATTTTCAAGATGGAGGGAGGGGCGCATGAATGGTGCAAAGCTGGTGACTTCCAGAAGCCAGAAAAGGGAAGGTAACAGATTCTTCCACAGATCCTCCAAAATGGAACACAGTTAACAGAACAGTCTGCCAGCCCTTTGTTCTTATTCGGTGAGGTCCTTGCTGAACTTTAACTATAGAGCTGTAAGATGCTGAGTTTGCGTTATTTGGAACCACTAGGTTAGTAGCAATTCGTGGCAGTATCCTACAGCAGCAGTAGAAAGTAAATACAGTTATTGGGCATTCTCTAGGAAGGGATATATCTAAACCATGAAATTTTGTTCCACAAACTTTCTCTTATTCTTCTCCTGAGAACAACTGTTGTCTATTTTAAGTCCATGATTTGCTGCAATGTCTGCTTTTATAGTTTTATGAGGATATTAACATTATATTACACTAAAATTTAATAAAAGTCTTCCCGATTCAGCCATTGAGCCTCCTGCTAAACACAGGTTTTTTCGTGTTCTTGATAACACATGTACTAATCTCTCTCAAGGACCATTATTCTGACATGGCAAGACACGGTCCAGCAACAGAAACTGCTTATTTCTCAATTTCTTACACACTCTTATTTTCCAATATCATATTTAACTGTGTTGCCAAAGCTTTTGACCTTAACCTAAATAATCAACCATGAATTCTTCTAAAATACCATTTATATGCATATAAATTAGCCACGATTGTGGCTTTAATAAACATTGTATCTTATATTCCTCCCAAAAGACAACACAGATCATTAGCCTCTCTGGTTCCATTCCCTTTTCCAAACAAACAAACAAAAAATGATCAAACTCTGAACACCAGTCTTCTTGGTGTTGGAACAAGAGCTTCATCACTTCACAACCATGTTTTAGCAACACACGCGTAGAGTGTGGCTTTCTAGAAAGTTTAGTTGGATTCTCTGGGATGTGGCTCATGCCTTTTCCCTGATTTCTAAGGGCATATTTAAAAAATCTCTTTCTCCTCAATGTCTCCATCCAGTGGCGACCGCAACACTAATTTTGATGCCTTCTCGAAATCTCTTCACTTCTGCTTTCTTTCCTGGATTGTGTGTTCCATTCTGTCTAAAGACCATTTACTCTGACAATTTTCAAGTGTTTCACCTTTGAAGTCATAGAGACAAGCTTATATTCATGGGGCATCTAATTGCTGGTACCCTCAGGAAGAAGGTTTCCTGATGAGCTTGGGGTTCATTTCCCCAACTTAAGCTACACAATGGCTCTTTGGGGTCAAGTCTACTTTACTATCTTGGACTAAAGTAATCAAGGACTTTTAGAAGCTGCTAGTCAACAGTTTGACACTCAGTTGTTGCCAATCTTGCTGCATGTTCTACACTAATATAGGACAACAAGTTTGGAACATGAATTCTTGCCTAGTTTTTTGACACATCAACAATGCCTAAAACTAGGTGATACTGACTGAATGCTTTCAGTTTTCCAGGAGATCCACATTTATTACTTTCCTTGAATTTTCACAATTACTGGATGAGTCTGTATGATTCCAGAACCTAAGTGTGTCCTCACTTTGTTCTACTCAGAGAGTGTAAGTGACCGTGACAGTAATGGAATCCCCTTATTTTCTTTTGGACTGCATTTCCAAATTCACTCTTAGCAGTGCTCTGGGGACTAGGTCCCATAATCCTAATCCTGAATCAGGATTCCTAGGATGTATCAACCTACTACAGTCTTTCCCTGGCAGAGCCACTTCCTCAGATCACTTCTAACAGATCACTGTTGCCAAAGCCACATTGTACCACAGTGTTTCTTGCTGGTATGAGTTTCTGTTGCCTGATTAATATTACTTCCATTGATAATGTGGCCAGCTAATCCAAGGATAGTTAACATAGGGCAAACAGAATTATAGGGATGAGGACATTAAGAGATGAAGAAAAAGGTTGACTTGGGAAATGCATTCTTGGGTGGGCACTCAGGGGTGATATGAAAAATAATTAACAACTTATAAGCACCAACTAATTAGAATGGATACCTGCTGCAGTACTAAATCCAATGCTGGAGGCACCCTATAATAAGGTGTTACCCTATTAGTTGCTGGATCTTGGGGACCATGTGAGATGTTCCAGGAGAAAGCATTTACAGATCTTGGTGCAGGAGAGATTATTTTCCAGCTAGCAGAAGAATTTCTGTTTTGCATAGAATGTCACTCCTGTGAAGGAGGATCTGAGATAGGGAAAGAAAATTTCATGGTGAGATAAAACTCTTGTGTGTACAAAGGGGTATTTGAAAAGTTCAATTTATGCGGCAAATCCAGTTTCGTTCTGTTCCTGTCCTTCCGTCAGAGCAACTGCAGTCATCTTTCTAATTCAAAATATGATCTTTTCATTCTTCTGCTGAAAACTGTTGGATCCCATATGTCCCCCATATGTTGGTTCCACGTGATCTGGTCTCTGCTTATTTATTCAACATCTTCCCCCTTTCCTCCCTTCCTTTGACGCACACATACACACACACCCCTTAACCCCCCTAGTCATATCAAAACTAGTAGATATTTCTGGAACATAGTGTGTTAGCTCAAGTAACTTTGCCTAAAAGATCTTCGAGTCCTTCAGCACTAAACTAAACAACATCTCCCGGAGCAACCTGACCCCCTATTGGTCTTCACTAAACTCTAGCTTCCCTTAGTTCTGATCACCTTCCATCATCACTGTTGGTTTGCATGGCAGCCTTTCCCTTCAGAGTGTGGACGCCATGGGCACAGCAGTGATTTCTCTTTATCTTAGAGCCTCTACCACCAACACAGAGTCAGTCCATCACAGACACCCAGGAAATACTCAGGAGAGTAAAAGTCTTACTTCCAACATCTCACCAATTACATGCCAGTGTGTCAGGTGCTGAACTGAGGCACCCGGGTTCTGGACACCACACAGCCCCTAAGTGAGAGAACCGTGCTTATGTCCTCTTCAATTCCAGAAGGGACTATTTGGTGATATCTTTGTATACTACTCCAATATTAATACGGAAAAACCAAGGTAGGAAGGTAGGTCCTTTTTGGAATATTTTTCCCTGAGGGCTAGATCCGTTTATTTTTCTTCCCTATGTCTTTCCCTGACTGTCCCGCTGCATCAGGACTGCATTTCTGAGCCAGCTGAGAAGTGTGTCTCCTGCTACCCTATGCTGTAAGTCTGGGGGTTTCAGCCTCTCCTTTGCCTGTTTTTCCTCCTCCCTGCTGTCTTCCTCTGGGTCTCAGCATCTAGACTATCTGCTGAGTCCTGCACCCCCACCTGGCTCCTGGGATCCAGCAGCTCATCCAGACAGACCTCCTGGAGTGCTTTCTGGACTACGTTTGCAGGACTTTTAATCCATGGAGCTCACTGTGGCTGTGCTTCCTCACTCCTCCTTATCTGTCTTTGAATGCTCCTCTCCAGCTGAAGAATGTTAACTGATGGCATTCCCCCTCTAGCTCCTGGACCCCATTCTAGCCTTGGCCTGTTCAGTGCCAGGTTTCTCAACCTGTGTTCACAGTGCGTTGCTGCCTATGACATCAGCAAGGCAGTAAGTTTCACTTTGGCATATATTATATTACATTATATTATATTATATTAATAATATATAATATATATATTATATAGAAGGGTAGCATCTATACAACTATAAATCCCACAAGTATCAGGTAAAATATTCTCTGTAGCCCTGAGAGAAATGGTTTTTATATAATTCCTGCTGCTACCATTATTTCCAAGTAAAAGGTAGGCAAAAAAACCTCTCGCGCATCCTGCCCAATACAGCAGACGTGTGTCCGTCACACCTTGCGATGTGATTAGTTCTAATCACGACGTTTTTTAAGTATAAAACACACATCGTATTTCAAAGATAGTCTAAAAATTGTAATATACACCCTTCATCATTTTGATGCCAATTATAAGTTGAGGTAACAGTCTACATATTTTAAGATAAATAAAATAAGTGGTCGATATCAACTTGTAGTTATTTTGACTTTGGAAATGTGGATCACAAAACATCTAAAATTCCGTGTGTGGACTGTATTGCTCCAGAGGATTTGCCTTGTGGCACTTTAAATATTAGTAAGCTGACCATGTATCCATTGCATGGAAAGTTAGTGTGGAATTAAAAAGCAGAAAAGGTTATGAATGACAGAAGGAAGCTTCTGCTCAGGTTTTTAAATTTCTGCTCTCTGAATACACCTGCGGTGACAAGCTTTTAAGAAGGTCTGATAATCCTCCGGGACATGATACTGAACTCAATGGCATCCATTTAAGGCCTGTTGCATGGCACCTAACCTCAGAGGCTTCAAATCAATATTGATTTTTGTCATTTATTTTACCCTGGCATTTAAATATCCCCCAGATTTATTATCTTTAGGTTTTTGGTTAAGATTCAGGTATGGGTATGAGAGCAAGGACGGCCATAAGTTATGTAGATATCATTTAATTTATGAACTCTGCAGCTTCAGGGTAACTTTCAATTCAAGAAATATATTAACCACATACACATCACCCTTCATTCTGCGGTGAGGATTTCCCAGCTGGGTCCCTATTGTGCCACTTAATTTATGGTCTGGCCAGGTACATGGATCTGCGTACAATATTTCAGTGTAAGATGCTTCAGCCATCAGAGGGTCTGAAGATGGGCTTTGAAGAGGCCAGCGGGACAGCTGATGGATTGCTAGATCTTGTAGGTGTAGGCGGGGCATTCAGTAGCTTTTAGAGCTTGTCAGCGGTTTGGGTCTTTTTCTGCTCTGAGAAGCTGCACACACCAGCCTAAACAAGCAGAATTAGCCATGCTGCAGCAGGCAGAGGGCAGCTCCCAGAGGTACTTACGTTGACAGCCGTAGTGCCAGGAATTTCCCGGCAGACACTTATTACACTTAGGCCCTGTCGTTCCAGTCTTACACTCACAAAATCCTGAGCCATTACAACGACCATGGACTGAGCCCAAAGGGTCACAATAACACTCTGTAGAAACAAGACAACACACAGGCTGGAGACAAGTCTGCACGGTTTATAGGTTATCAACACAGGAGCGTCACTTACTTAATGCATCACTTACTTAAAGAAAGATGTCCACTAATGAAATGCTTTGGCAAATATTTCAGGTCCATTTATTTATTTGCTCAGCCTCCCATAGTATCATTTTTATGATATGGAAGGAAATCAACTGAAAACGTCCAAGGAAGTAAGACATCATGCTTTTCACTGCTAACAGACCATAATGGAGATTCCATTTGTTAGGGCATTTTTAGATGGTTTAATGAACACCATGAGCAATTTGTAGATCAAGGATAAATCAATATGCCATCAGGGCAAATTCTGTTTTAAATTATTCAAATGGGTTTATCTGTTATACTGAATAGTTGAGGACTGCTCAACATTTTTAAAGTAAAATATGAATGCACTTTGCTCACTCAAAGTCCATTTTACTTTATGATTTGAGAGAGCATCTTAATATATATATATATATACACAGACACAGTATATATATATATATATGTATATATATAATACACTTGTGTGATGAGACTTTAGGTTTTGTATCTGCTAAACATGTTGATAAAACCTTTATGAAATCTTATAATAACAATCATGAAAGAAACGTAATTTTTGTACTTCTAAATAAATTTCAACATGGGCATAGTTTGAGACACTTATTTTTCATTATGATGTATATTGGGAAGACAATACAATTTTATATAATAAAATGTAAAGAGAATTATTTTCTTAAATCCTCACATATTCTGGTATAGGACATTTTACTTCTGAAACTCTTTTGCTTAAAGGCTGAACTACAAATGGGAATTCCTTACATTCCATTAGTTTAAAGTTTTGTAGCTTTTGAAACATTGGGCAAGTTATTATGCTTCTCTGTTGCTCAGTTTACTTTATCTTAAAATGAAAAACCCACTAAGAGGTTTCTTTCTTGAAAAATAAATAAAATCAACCAATCAATCGACCAACCAACCAACCAAAGAAATTCTGAGAATTTCAGCTTAATATCATCAAACCTATCATTTTAGATCAGAAATGGAAATTCAGAATTTAATGTTATAGAAATTCAAAGATTTGGCTTTGTTTTTGTCAGAGACTAAGTAGGTAATTTCTTTGAATATCAAAAAATGATTTATTTCTGCTAAGTCAATTTTTGAGTTCAACCTTTGTATGTACAAATGTTAAGAAAAACAGTGATGTATATGGGTAAAAATAAAACTAATTATACTCTAATACACTTGCTCTTTGCATGACTTCATTTGTCTTTAATAACTACAGTTTTACTTTCAATTGTCATATGCATGTGCATATGAGGACTGCTGAAAAGTATTTTTGTAGTCATTTTTAAAAATTACTTTTAGCAAATTTTTCTGTAGATGTGTGCACTTAAGGTATGTACCTATCCAAAACTGCAATATGTTTCTTACTACTAAACATGTTTAAGTTGACAGTAAACCACCAGTATTTTGTAAGCAAGCAGTAAAGTTAGATCTGGCCAACAAGGATTCACATACCACTTTTATAACTCAGCCCAGAATGTTAATTAATAAAAAGTTTTAGATGTAGTCATGAAAATAAGTGATGAAGAGAGATGTCACCTATAATCTACTTTACAGACAGGTAAGTCTAAAAACTATTATTTATGAGACTATGGTCAATGGCAAATGTTGGAATGATAAGAATGGCTTTGGAGCATTATATTTTATTTCATGCAAATAGAAATAAAATAAAGAATACTTTAGGAATTTTGATTAAAAAGTTATATTACAATTGATTTGTAGGTATTTGAAATACCTACAAAATATTGCTTGCTTTGTTTATAGAAAGAACCTCTGATGACCTGATGTTGGGTTTCAAGGGGAATAAAAAATATACATAATAATTTGAGACAGGTTTAGTAGCAACTGGTGAGCTCTGAGTTTCATTCCAATGTCAAGCTTGTTATCAGGGAGTATTAGCAGTGATTACCCAAGGTCGTGAGTCACGCATCCTTCAGTTTCCTGCTTAATGATCGAGTTTCTATGAAACAGAAGCATGCAAGGATGTACTCTTCATGTAATTGCTGCATCATACAGGATAATTACATGCATCTTTGGAGACATGACTATGCTTGGAATTTGTATGAAAATGGGAAATTTACCAGTAATCACAAAGCAGCAATCACTGAGGCAACATAGAATAGCCTGCATTTTATATTTGCCGTAATATAAAATGATGCAAGTAGTTAAAGACATCTGTTTCAATACAGAGCCCACGTTTTGTCAAAGATTTGCATGTTTCCCATAGTTAATGTGGTGAACTTGATTGCCAATTGTTAAAATATTGGTAAAGTGTCTTTTTTTTTTTTTTTAATATGGAGAAGATTTAATTGAAGTTCAAATTTTCAGAGATGAGTGTCCAATTCCCTGAAAGTGAGTTGCCTTAATATCTATTCAGTTCATTGGTGCTTCTTATAGAAAATGGTATTCAAATTAGCTCAGTCAATAATTGTTGATTCACTCAAAGTTAATTCTCAGTCCTGCTTCAAGTCCTTTGGGGAGCTTAAATGCGGAAAACTTCTGTCGCCCCTTAGGGGAAATTATTGCCTTGGAGCCAAAGACTCTCCAGTGGCTCTGAGAAAGCAAACTCAAGCCATAGCCTCCTACATAGGCAGCTCCAAAGCAAAGATCAAAGACAGACCACAGCCTATACTAGCTGCTGAAATGCTTGAGTTCATTCTTTGAAAACAGTTTTACCTCTTAGGAAAGGATAACAATTTAAGCTACTCTAGTATGGAAGGGGGAGATATGGCAGCTAATTTTAATGATACCTAAAATATTCATGTTTGTGCTACCAATGACTTTATCTGGTTTGAAGAGTATAAAATACTGAATGGAAAGATGTTTGCCACAATAAAATAAATTCCTCAAAGTTTTATCATTTTAATCAAACTTTCCAGAAATGGAGAAAACAACTGCTCTTAATTTTTAAATAGAAATAAATATATAAAGATGATTATTAAGTTTTCCATATTTCATCAGTAGTTTATGTGCTATAAAAGACAAAAGTTGAATGGACTGCCTACTTGTTTGTGGATAATCAAACATAAATTTACAACAGAATCTTGTAAGTTCTTAGAACCTAAAAGGAAGTGCAGAATTTGTAGTTCTTAGATTACTTTGGGACTTGAAAAAGGTCAAACTTTGTAACAATAGAATATACTACATGTAAAACATTGGGTAATTATAAAGTTACCTGCTTAGGAAATATTATGGGGTCAAAAGTTTCAAATAATATGAAATTGATATTGTAAAATATTTCAATCATAAGTGTTTGATAAAAATCAGTTAAGTTTTATTCCTGTGTTCTTAGTTATTTTAAATTTTTTGTTGTTTCCAAGTTTATAGTATGACATTTGTATCTTATTTTCACAAATGACATTCAGTGAAATATTGTTATCATTAATATCCTCAAGTAGTTGTAACAAATTTTTATGAAGGCAGTTGAACTTCTCCTAAACTCAGAGTAGAATTGCTGAAGTCATCCAAAAAATATGATACACTAAACATTGCTAATTATTTCAGGGTGGTTGGGAGAATTTAGGAAACTGTTTGCAAAAACTAAATAATCTTCATTAATTGGCACTGCTTTTCTCAACTAGAAAACAGAGAAAATTATTAGTTGAATACTTACCCTATGGTTTTGTTAATGAGGATTAAGTAAAAAGATATATTTGTAAGTCAGTTCACAATTTATAAAGTGTTGCCTGTGCATCCCATATGATTCCAATTTGGTCAGGAGGTTTAAACAACTTACCTAAGTCACACATCTATTAAATAACGAGATGGGACTTGAACCCAGTTCTCCAGCCTCTACCCCCAGTGCTTTCTCCACTAATTCACAAATAATAAGTAAAGAAGTATTTTGAAAAATAAAACAATCTGTACACATAAATGGTGCTATGGATACTTGGCCCAATTGAATTCAAAACAACTTGTACAGTGATTTTATGAAACATTTGCCAAGTACCTATAAGACCTTGACAATTCAGAGAACGATGGTCTCAGAATGCAGATTGATTGGATTCCATTTTTGATGGGAGATCACCTCTCATTTTTCAGCCTGTGTATTCTATTTAATTAGTCTCTGAAAATTGGTTGCTTAAAAAAAATGGTTTCCTACATAGTTACCGACTGGTGTGGTAACAGGATGTTGTATATGTGCGCATTTCCTCAAATTAAATTATAAAGTGAAATTCCATTTATTGTTTTCTATTTTCCATCAGTTCCCTTTCTTAAAGGTAGGCTCCACTGTCCTTCTGTATGGAGAGGACACCTGGCCTTTTCTAATTGACATGAGCAGTGGTCTTGGGGAGTAGGAGTAGTCTTCCCGGGATCTTTGTGCTACCACTTTTCCAGGACCTGTGCATCTTGGGAGTTAAGAGAATTAATTTCTTAGAATAGTTTTGAGAAGTTGCTTCTCTTTTTGGGGTGACAAAAATCCAATAAATGGAATTTCATTACAATAGATGGAAAGGTCAGGCAAACTTTGACATTACCAATTGCTAGTGGCTTTCAATTACAAATGTTAATATTTTCAACCAATCAATACTTGTTGATTACCAATTGTATATGATTTGTGTTCTAATCTCACTTATAAAAAACTCACATAATAACTTTTCCTTTTAAAAGTTGAATGTACAACTTGAGGCTTTAAGATCACGTTAAAATGATCAGACTTTGAGATTCCATGCAAATAGAACAACAAATGAAAAAAAGGAAGGAAAACTTTTCATTCCCTAAACATGAGTTTTCAGATCATCATCTTGAAGACAACAATAACATAAGGGTTCAAAATATACCTCCCACTATGATTTCAACCATCACAAGTGACTTTTAAATCTACCACAAGGATGTTTTCTCCATTGAGAAAGTTCATTCTGTCTCAGCTGAGTTGCAAATCACATCTTTCCACCCTAAATAGCTCCCCATAGCTCAAGAGGCAGAGAACAATAGCTGAAATTATAATGGAACTGACCTATGCATACATTCTCATCGTCCAGCTGTGCAGAAGCATTTCTGAAGTAGCCCAGCCTGCATAACTCACAGTGCTGCCCTCTAGTGTTGTGCTTACAGCTCACGCAAATGACTGTATTTAGCAGATCGATATAACTGCATCGATTGGAGTGGCCGAAGCATTCACAATCTTGCAAGGAAGAACAGAAATGTATACCAAGTGTATACAGTAGCAGAGTAATAGCACACTACATGCTCGGATGAAATGATGAATGGAGAAAAGATGGCGGAATGACATTACATATATGTGATTCAACACGACAAATGGCAGTAACAGGTGGTCATAACTGGCGTGGAAGTAGCATCTGTTTCAGGCAGGATCGAAAGGTTGGACACTCAGAACATGACTGAAATTGCTAGCTCTTGGCAGACAAGATGAACAGAGCATTTGCAGGTGTACACCTTTTAAAATTTGGGAAGGCATGGTTTCCATTGATGCAAAGGTTTAATTTTTGCACAAAGAACTTGACTGTCTTTGTATAGCTTCCCGCGTTTTCTCTTTATATCTGCAGTCTTAAAAAGAGAGAGGGAAGTATGTGATCATGTAGAGCCTGAGTCTGCCATCACCCATGGTTGCTTTGTTTAGACTCATTATCATCTATGGCAACAAAGTAACTTTGTCAGAATTTCATAGATAAATCATGGCAAATTTAATAGGGATCTAAACAACTAAATAATGATTTTTGTTTTTTCCAAGTGCTAAGAAGAGAAAATGACTTTTTGAATCCTTTTATTAAGTCAAATCATATCTATTTATCTGTGAGGGAGAAAAAAAAAAGACAACAGGGAGATATTGTAGAAAAAGTATGCTATTAAGATTTCTTTTTCTTCCAAGTTTCAAAGTGAATCTGTTACAAAAGAAAGATTAGGCAGCTACTGCATCTATGGACTTCTTTTCCTTTGTCTCTCCCTCAAATATGGGAGTTACCTTTTTGCTTTCACGATGATGGTGATAACACTGGACAAAGAGATGAAGAAAAGGGATAGAGCTGGTAAGGAAGAGTGGAAGTCCCTAGGTATCTTTACTGCTGTTTCTCAACCAAAGCAAGGAGTCATTAATCCAACTCAACCTTTAAAAAAAGTTGTAAAGATAAAGCTCCCATTGGTAGCGATGATGATCAAATAGGACAAAAAAAAAAAAAGTGTGAGAAGCAACTAGGTGGGGGAACTTACTTTGTCTTCTCAAAGATTGTGGGTAGACTGAGTGAAAGGTCAACCTGCTCTAGACACACTGTCTAGCAATGCTCTTCTTTATGTCTGGCTTCTAGTCTATCCCACTAGAAAGTCATATTATCACTCTTTGAGCTCATCCATTCAGTCAGTAAGGAATTTATGAAGATGGTCTATGATAGGCCAGGTACTGTGCAAGGTCCTGCGTTACTCTTTAGACCTAGACGAAAGTTTTGAAGGAATTACATTTGATAACAGAAATTACACTTATTCAAAAATGAATAACCATTGTCAATATGAGAAAGGGGTACTAGTCTTTTTAGTTTTATTAATGACCCATCACAAACAACAGGTGGAGTTGGTCATTGGTTAGCAAGCTACTACAGTAGAGAGCAGAGCTCGGTCCTACCAAGATGAAATTAAATTTGGATAGCGTATGAGAACAATGGAAATGGTAACAAGTGGAAGATATCCAGGAATGTCTTCAGCACTTTGGGGACCTCAATACTTCAAAGAGGAGGTTCTTGAAGGCATGTCACTTTTCTTAGGGGAGGTTAGTTGGATCTCTGTACCTATGGGCTCTAGTGGTGGAAACAGGAATGGCGACAGGGAGGAACCAGAGAAAGAACTCTGGGAGAAAGAGGTTCTGGGACTCCACTGTGAAATATGGGGCAAGGAAATTACCTGCATAAATTTAGTAATTAAGGCATGCCAAATTTATAATACAATGACAAAAAATAATATAGTTATAAATGACCAAATTTAATTCTCTTAGAGGACAACAAGCATTTTACTCAAATGTACAGCATGTTTATGAGCTAGAGCATTCCTAACTCCTTAGGGCACCTAGAATTCTTCTAGAACCCTCCTTGGTTGAGAGTCTAAAACAGGAGAATCCTTCTGGCCTGAAGCCACCCCAGAGTAGTGCTACAAGGGGGAACCCTAAGTCTCCAACTCTAATTCTGTGCAAGGACTTTGAAGTTGCTTGGGATTCTTGGGAAGTGGGAACAGTCCTGCCCAGACTCTCTCTAGTCTGGAAGGTACCCCTGAGTGGTCATCATCTTAGCTCTTCCTCCCCTCCAGGGGCACCTAACATGATTAATACAACTTTTCCTAAGAGCATCTTTTATCTAAATAGATTCATTCTAGGAACCTTTGGAACTACATAGAAGCCCTTGTTGTCAACAAGCTTGTATAGATAACACAAATGTGCCCAGATAACAAGAGAACAACATAGAAGGTGCTAAGAAAACCAAGGAGTGACACAATGTGATCCCAGGAGAAGTTCATTCCACTTGAGGGGAATTGGGAAAAGCTAACTTAACCTTGATTTAACACTGAATCTTCTGGGAGGGCAGGTAGGACTTATTTTTTTAAAAGGAAGGATTATTTCAGGTGAAAGATATAGGGTGTGCAAAGACTTAAAGTTGAGAAATGTAGAGGGTAAGGTTGGAGAAGTTTTCTTACACATTTCCTTGTGGGTAACTGAAGGAGTCTGTAGAGTTTGCCCAATAGTTTTAGAACTATATGTGGAAGTCTGACAAGGCTTGAGCCAAGACAAAGATGTGTCTGTCGATATCCAAGCTCAGTGCTTTCTACATCCATTCCATGCATGGCTATAGACACATCAAATATTACACTGTCACCTACCCTTCTTTGAATTTAACAAGTAGCACACATTTCTGTGATGATATGAACTATTTTTTGAGGGTCTCATTAGAAGACCAATTTATTAATTCTGATAGGAAACATTAAATACAAATTATATCAATACATTATTACATAAGTAATTACATAATTATATGGGAAATGCTGCTCAAGTAAACATACAGTATTATCAACTTATTTCAAAGGAGAGATATTTGAGATGACTTAACATCTAGAAAACAGGCTTTATAGTAACTTGGTTCTTTAAACTTCTAAGATGCTTCTGAAACTTTAACAAAGCTGTCTTTTCTGGCCATGATACATTAAAATAAAATGAGAAGAAGATCTTTCAAAGTTATTTGAAAAACATGAGCTCACTATATAAATGCAAGACATTTCAAATATAATTATTAGGCTTCAGTATTGTTTTTCAGTGATCTGTTAATTTACCACTCTTTAGTAACTAGTCTTTCTATACAGGCACAGAATCCATTAATGATTTTAAAAATATAGTTCAAGCTGCATTATCATATTAAACCCTGAAGGGATGATATTAATAGTTCAGTAATTTTTTGATCCTCCATTTTGCTGGCTTGCCATGCCCTCCCTTCTTTTCTTACAAGTAGAGAGAACATACTAAATTTTTAAAAATCACTCCCTTCTATATACTTTCATCTCCTTGGTCACTTAATTTCTATTTTTAATAATAATTTTCTGAAAAATTGTGATCATGGGTATATCCAAACTTTTACCTCTCTATGCCTACACCCAGGAACTTAATGTGGTGGGAGTTTATCTCCTACCATTTGTGAAACAGTCTCGCCTTAAGCTTAAGATACTGGGCTTCAGTGGACCCCTTGGGCTCCCTGGCTGTCCTTCCCAAGTGGGAAAGGATTTTCTATATCACAATTCTCTTAGGTTCTCCTTCTTCCTCGCACACCACTTTTTGGGTCTCTCTCTTTTTAAAATTTTTTATCCTAACTCCTCAAACCTCAGGGCTTAGTCCTTGAAACTCTTTGCTCTTCAGTCTCACCCAAAAGTCAGGAATTTTTTGCCCAGCTTCTTAACTTTAAAACCATCTATACACTGACTTTTCCAAAAGTTATTTTCAGTCTAGACCAAATCTCCTGATAGGCAATGAAATTTCATCCAAGCTCATATACCAACTGCCCTCTTCATGTCTCCACTTGGATTTTTAACAGATATCCAATTTAATATGTTCAAAACTGAGCTCCTAGGTTACCATCCCAAACCTGCAACTTTTCCAAGCAGCCTCATCTCTCTAAATAACAACACCATTTTTCCAATGGCTTAGTTCAAAATTTCTGGAGTTTTCTTGATGCCTTTTTTTTCTGCACCACTAACAATCAACCCATAAGCAGATGCTTTTGGTTATGCTTTTAAAATAAATTCCAGTCTCATCACCTCTAACTACTTATCCGTAGTTTATTATCATCTAGATTATTACTCTCCTGGCCTCCGTTGTTGTGATGGTTTCCTCTCCACACACAGTCAGAGCAAATCTTTCAAGACTAAATTAAGTCATGGTACCCTCTGCTCATAACCCCAATGGTTTTCCATCTTCTTCAGGATAAAAGACAGAATTCGAGTTTATTCATTCTGAGTGGATCTGGCTTTGCCTTTCCTGGGCACTTGCTGTTGTCACTCTCTTCCTCACTTCTCTGTACAATGTCTCCATGCTGTTCCAAAAACATGCCTACCGCTTCCGAAGGCTGTGCACTTGTTGTTACCTGTCTGGAATACTCCCCCACCTGACATCCCAGAACTTTCTTCCTTATTTCATTTTTATGCCTCTGCCCAAAGAAAATTCTGTGAGCACTCTATCCAAAATAATATTCCCTACTTTCTTAATGATGTTTACATTTTTTGTAGAATTTATTATATCTGAAAAGTATATTTAAAACAATTTCTTTCCCATACTCCTGGTGTAAATCTACGAGTCCAGACTGTCTTTTTTTCACAGCTGTAACTACAGAATTAAAAAAAAATCATCTGGCATACACTAAGCCCTCCAAAACTGTTGTCAAATAAATGAATTGATGTATTAATGATGATGTCGAGATACTTTTCTTTAGCAGACAGAGGAGAGTTATGTTTAAATTAATTCATCCACCATTCACATTCCATGAGTCTGGTTCTCTCCTATATATTAAAGCATCAAGAAAAACAACAGCCACACAACAAGACATAACTAGTTAGTGATTATTTTAGCTGAGTTTTAGTTTAAGCCTATGTGTATCAGTTGAGAAAGTAAAAGCAGATTTCTAAAAATTGCAATGGATTTAATGGTTATTCGCGCTCAAATTACATTATAGACTATATGTGTCTTTTCAAATGGGTTTTAATGAGTTACTGATGGGCAAAGAAAGTGAATGGGCCTCTAAGATACACTTCACGGTGTGGCATAGCCAGCCTTGGTAATGCGCATTTACTGAGAACAAAGCTGTACCAGGAAAGCAACTCTAATGAGGCCAAGACAAGCAAAGTCAAAGATAGGATTTCTCAGCTTGGCACTGTTGATATTTTAGGTCAAATAATTCTTTACTGTTCTGTAATATGCAGGGTATTCAGAGGCATTTCTGGCCTCTACCTACTAGATACAGCAGGAATCCCCAAACTGTGACAACCATAATTCTCCTGGGGTCAAAATCCCTCATCTGGCATCTTATAAGGGCATTAGGCAATGGCATTTGGCATCACTGAGAGCAATAAGGGCCAGACTTGTTTTAGAAAAGGGAGAATTCAAAATCAACCTTCTAGATGCAGAGAGACCCATATATTTTTCTAAAGTTTAGAAGCTCTTTCTGACTGAGACTGGCTGGATAAGACTTGGGTGGGTAAGAATAACTGGGAAGTCAAAATTCAGAGAGAAAGAGAGTGAAAGAGAAATAGTGTTAAGAAGAGAAGGGGTTAAATATCCCCTGGATGTATTTTTTCTTACTCTTCCCATATCACCTCTAATTACATTACTTCATTACCTGTGCAGATATAAAATAAGATAAAGAACTCTGAATGCAGCACAGGTAGATGTAAAGGAAAATTATTGTTATATTTTTGCCAAAGGAGGAAAGCTCACTCAAAACCAGAACAGGTGAAAATTCATTTGAATTTCTCACAATGAAAGGATTTTGGGGAAAGACTTTTGCTAGACAGAAGGTGAACAAATTTGAACCCCAAAATTTATTTTCCCTTCGTTACATGAACAGAGTCACCGTGACTTGGAGGTTCTCCCCGAGGATGTGAGGAAAGTACAGCATCTTTTTGCTCCTTATCCCACCTCCAATCCTGTTCAAAATCTTATGTGACTTTTGGGTTCTTCCATACATGTCATCTGATTACAGTGTAGACTTTCTTTAATGTCTACTCGTTTGGGGTCTTCCTACCTCCAGTGATTTGACCTCATTAATGCTGGGACCCCCAGCACCTGAAGAGGCAGAGGCAGCCTCAAAGTCCAGGTCACAAGATCTCTTGTGCAGCCAGTGCCTTTGACATGACATGAAAGAGAAAGTTTCCTTGCATGACATGACAGAGAGGGAGTTTGTGTAAGTCCTTATCACTTCTTTTCCCTTTCACCTCCTTGGGTTCCTTGTGTACTCCTGCATATCAAAGGTGAGGAATAGTGCCCCACTTAGCCTCACTGAATGTTATGATACGCACACACACAAACAGGTAAGCATGTTACTTGCTCACAAAGAAGTCACTTTCCCACATTGCAAATCCATTTGGATTCCCCTCTAAGAAGCACTTTGAATATTCCATATATATAAACATATTGTGAGGAAAGTTCAAGACGTGGTTTAAATACCAATAGTTTATCTTTATTCCATCTTCTAAAAAGAATGACCAATTTAATGGTGATTAAGATCTGGAAATGATTTGACTAAATTCAATAAAGGAACATGAAAGCTATTATGGTCATTTTTACCAAGTATGTTAAGCTAAATTAAGATTTTGTTAATAAATATTTTTCTTTGAAGAGTTATTTCATGAGAAAAACAAAAACAAAAACATGACATATGCCCAACAGTCAAGGGTAGAAGACAAGACACACCTGTCACATAGGACACTGAAAGGAAAAGGGGAAAATAAAAGCAGGGGTCTTTATGTTTCCTGAAAAATCTTCATTCTGTAATGACAGATGCTAATTAGAATGGGTCATTCATGAGTCATAGATGAGATACTGCTCACTTTCACTTCAAGAAAAGAATCTTCCTTATTTGAGGGCTATAACCAATACTAAATCCAGTGTATATTTTCACTGGTGATTGTTGAAATTCATTCCAAATGACATTGGCAAGTAGAATTTCCAAGATGTTTCATTTGTTACATAGTCAAATGGGAACCATCACGGAACCTGATTTTCTCAAGAAAAGCATCCTTGAAACTCACTGTAAGTGGGTTTCCTTATTTTTCAGTGCAAATGAGTAAAAATGTTGATACTCTTAACATTCATGTACTAAACAGGAACCTGAGCTGATATAATCATATTCACACATTAATCTTTCAGAAAACAAATGTTGCAGCATTTTTAATTTGCAGCAGTCAAATTTCTGAGTGGAACATTGTTTTTTCCTTACAGATGACATTCTCAATATTATTTGATGCATCGGTTGGTATCAGTCAACATACCTCACCAATAAGCTGATGGGTACACTTCACAGATATTCCAGATTCATACAGTGCAATGTTTCACAACACATAACACCATGAAATCACTGTATGAATCCAAGAATTCCTACCTCTCTTGTGGTTTGCAACTTGAACAGAAGAAACTGTTGACAAAGCTAATTTGGGAGCAACTGGATAGATTTAAAAGAATGAACAGCACATTAGAAACAATAGTGAAACGTTCAAACTGTAATAACATAATCAACCCACTTGAAAAGAAGCCCTAACTGATGAGATTATTTCTATTTCTTAATTCTGGGAATTTGTTTCAATTACAAAGGAAGTATTGTATTTAGCTGAAAATGGCTTAACATTATCAGTAACAAAGTTTGGAAGCTTTATTTTCGGAGGCAAAAAAAATAGACCATTTATATCTTGATGCCCAGTAACAATATAGATATTAGGATCCACTATAGCACCTCTCTTAAAATAGTGGTTGTGATGTTGCTCTAATTAGCAACATCGTTGTATCAACTCACCATCTGATTCTACCTGTGTAACCATGAACTTGGCAACACAGATACCAGTTGAGCTTATTTTGTTGAACTGACTATAAATCACATAAAATAGTCACAGTGGTTAACCAATAAGTGACACCTTGATTTGTCTACATTGAAAAAAGTGTCTTCTCAGCATTTATTACCTTGGTGATATCAGTTTGTTATTAGCATATATTTCCCTCTAAGTTTGCCTGCAATTTTTTCCAATTATTCATGAAGAGCTGCTTGGGAAAATAGCAAAAACAAAATAGAGGCAGATGTTTGCTGCAGATGAAACTGCCCAGAACTGGCCTCTGCTAGAAACCACGCCTTGTAGCTAAAATTTCAAGTTCAAGTACTTTATTCAACTGTGCTGCTTCTCAAATAAATTCATCTGAACTCATTAGCCACATTCTAAAAGAATACCACTAACATTGACTAGAGATATTTCTGAAATCTTTCAGTCTTGTGACATAGAAAATAGCAAAATAATTAAATGGGCCTGTTTCAGGTTTTGAACAATGTATAATGTAGTGCAGCTCAAGAAGTGTTAAGTCTTAGATCCTGTCTTGTATAATTTGTTGAGCTATGAAGTTCAGTGGGAAACTGAGTGACATTTCACTGAAGATGCAGTCATTGAACTTACCAAGGAATAAAGTCACTAAACCTCCCCGAATCCTCACAGAATTACACTAATAGGGTCGTAAGTCTGATCTGTATTTCTCCTTCCACATACGTATGCAGAAACTTGAAAAAATTCATTTGGAGCAGATGATTAAGATAATTCTATTTGCTTGTAATATATGTATCTAGGACAGTCTCGATTTCATCACTCTGATCAAGGACTGCAAATGCAGCCCTTCCAATTTGACTCCTCAACAAATTGCTAATATATTTTGTTTTGCTTAGCAGCTATTTCCTGGTTCCCCCTTTTGCTCATTTCCTCCTCCATTTGTATTCATTAGAGTTTCAAAGGAACATCCTGTATATAACTAAGGAAGGTAGAAGCCAAAGACAAACCTTTTCTTTTTAAAGAAGAGGCAAAAGAATACAATTTTATATTAAAATAAAGTCCTATTTATACATGTCTATCCATACGTTAGATGCTAATGTGAAATTAATAGGACACTATACCTTATGGGTTTTACTGCCTAGTCTTCAGGAGTTCTATTTCTTCCTCTGTAATCACACTGCTGTCTGTCTGTCTTAATTTTTAACACTAGAAGTCAGAAATTAATTACTGTTTTAAGGACAGACAGAAATAGGTTACTCTTAATGCTGGTAGAGTGAATTTTAATTAAGTGATGAAGGATTGAAAGGGAGGCAATCCCAGCAGACCAAATATGGGGGATATGGGGGAAGAGAGAGAGAGAGAGAGAGAGAGAGAGAGAGAGAGAGAGAGAGAGAGAGAGAGAGAACGCTCCAAATCCTCTAATTCAATATGGAGCAGCACTGAAAGAAAGCAGATCAGTTAGGGTTGAGATACTGCCTTCAAGTTTATTTCTTGACCTCAATACAGTGGCTATACCAGTTAGTTTACTCGAGAAAAGGTGAAAGGAAGACAGTAGAAGGAGTTCGTGTCCCTTACGAGATTTTAAGACATTTATACTCCACACTGTGGTGACAATAGACTTCTGGGCTCCTGCAGCACTTATAATTTCTACATCATCTAATTTTTCCCTACACCTTTGATTTACTGTAATATTTTCTGGGACACTTTCCATATTAGAAGAAAGGATTTGAATTATGATTCTTTCAGTGACATGGTATTCATGGTAATGCTCTTATTTAGTGCTCAAAAATAGTATATGGACTCTTTCCCCTAAACATGTAGGTTTTCATGTCAGTAGGAATTACATGCTCCTACCTTGTTTTGGGTTAGAACCCTCAAGGGAAGAATTATTCGGCCATATCCTATTAAACTTTGAAGGATCTGCATTCATCAGGAGAAATCAGGGTATGTTATTTTCAGCTATAATGTCATTTGGTCTAAACAGAAAATTATATGGACAAAGACACAAACCACAAAACTGGTCTTTAACTTGGCTGTGATGTACTTAACAAAACATGACTCAAGAGCAAGCAATTGATGACTCCCAAAACATTGAATGGACATTAAATATGCAGCCCCTTCCCTAACAAAGTCATATACATTTACTTTTGCAATTGAGAGTTCTTATAAATAACCAAATAGGGACTTCAGCAATTCATAAAACTGCTAAAATGGTGCACAGAGTTACATAAAATGGTGCCTGAAACTAAAAGATAACACAAAAGAAATCATTTCTCACTTGAGGATTCCATTCTCCAGAATTTATATTTACAGATATGAACTGATTACATTAGTCTTTTGTGAGAGAATCTTCAGGGTATGTTTTAAGTGTGAGCCATTATCTCTGAAAAGAAGTGAATTTATTTCCTATTTTTATTTATGCGATTACTCAGGAAAGAAAGAGGGATTACCAGCAGTGCTGGTTTAAAAGAGTATAGTCCAAAATACTTCCAATCAAATCTAAGGCTTGGATATACAGATGAGTTTATGTTTCATGATTTTTTAGTTCAATGTAGGAAGCTAGAGTTATTGGTTTTAGTCCAGAAATAATTAAAAATATTATTAATTTAAGAATTGATGCTATTTCTTATATACTAGTGGAAAATACATAGATGACAGAGCAGAACGGCCAGATTTAGGATTTGATGCAGAAAGTCACTTCATGGCCCAAACCCTCCCTCCTATGGACACAGAACCACATCTCTTATTTGTTTTTCAGGGGTCACCCTGAGTTGGAACACTGCTAGTTTAAATATCATAGATATGTTTCTTGTCTTCCTAATGTGGTTGGATCTCTTTGTGGAAGGGCAAAGATTGCAGATCTCAATAAATATCTAATAATTGAATAACTGATATCAAGTAGCTATGTGACTGTCAACAATGATCAGTTTTTTCCCTCCATAATTTGATTATAATGAAAACATTCTTGTATGACATGGAAATTTCACTATCACTTTTTAATATGTCAGAAAAGCTGACCAATTATTATCCTGAGTGTGTCTGTTTACACACATATGCATAAGAGCAAAGGAAGTCTTAATATTGGAATTATTGCATCTATCAAAATTTATGAATAAAACATAGCAATTTTTTACATCTGCCTCTGGCTGCTTCTATTTAGTAAAATGAAGGCAAATATGCAAGTTATTGACTGTTGCTTTTCACTTGAGCATTCTGTACTGAGTATATATTAAATTAACAAAATAAATCTGTTTGAACTGTGACGATCAGCTTTGAAAACTGAATTTGCATTTAATTAATATTATTCTAAATTGTTTACTTAGAAAAAACTCAAGCCATTGGCATGTTTTATCTAAAATATATAATTATTAGCATTAAATTAAGATAATCTTATTTTGTTGAAATGGTTCTCTCTGTCTTTTCCCTGTAGGAGACAAGAACAGGGCGTTGGTGGAGGTGATGTTTTAAATTTAAAGATAAAAGAGAAGCATCTTGATGAAATGAAAGTAAGAGTGTATTGCTGTTTGGTTAATAAACTTTGCCAAGAAATTTAAATGAAGACAATTTTTTTTTAATCAGGTCAACTCAGAAGTTCAATTTGAAACTTCATAAATTAAACTTTATTCCATATTCTAATATATTAAATATGTTTGTCCTTATATTTTAGTAGAGTGCTTTTCTAGTTTTATTTTTTCCCAGAATGCTGATATTCCATTATAAGGGTCTTCCTCTATGTAAAAAATTAATTTAGGACATTGTGTTTTTGAACTGTTAACTACTTGATAGGCTTAGAATTGTTAAGAGAGATTCCTCATCTATAACGTGATTTTTACCCAGGATATAATTTTCTTCTATATTATGTACCTAAGATTGTTTCTTGGAGGGTGGGGAAGGTAGCCCTTGTATTTGCCTAGGAATATAATTAGATATTTTTATTCCCAAATAATTGTATTACCTGGGATAGCTAACTTTTCTGAACAATTAAAAGTCAGATCCACCAGCAGTAACTGTGTGAAAATCTTAATATCATTTATATACCTCCAAAAATATACAAAATTTCATGTGCTATGTCTTCCCCCTGGGAGGAAAAATATATTCTTAAAAAGTGGATATTGACATTTGTGGTCCCTGTAAGGCTCTTACAGTACATAACTGGCAGTGCATACACATTTTAAAATTTGGTTGTTATGAGATTTTTAAAATTTAATCTCATCTTACATTTTTTAAAAAAATGTATTTTGTTTCAAATTGATGAGACCACATAAGAAAACAATTTAAAATTAGCCAGTTACTCTCTGTTACTCTTGTTATTCTAAGAGCTGGCACACAGTAAATATTCCATCAATATGACTATCAAATGTTTAATTCCCAGAAGCTAATTAGCACATTGGATGCCTATATACTATGCTAATAGTATAACTGAGACAAAGTCTGTTATTATATTCAATTCTTGTATCTTGATAACAAGAAGTCTCTGAAAATTTTAGCCCTGAGCTGCTTTTTTAAGTAAGTTGAAATTACAAATAGAAACGCTATGACAATTCAAAAATATCTGCATTGCCTCTTTAAGTGAACTATCACAAAATGTATTTATTTCATTTTTTTCACAATCAACTAATAAATATCTTTGGGTTAATACTAAGGTCTCAGAGTGGTGGATTGTTACAGGCAAAGGACATTCGAGTCAGAAGATGAGGGATGTAGTACCAGGCTGTTAATTTCTCTAACCTTCAGCTTCTTTACCTGTGAGATAAAGATGCTAAGCTAAAAGATGGCTGAGTTAAGTTCCTCTCAACTGTTAAGTTCCATTTCTCCAGGGGTCATCTCAGGTCCCAGCTGGCCCCAGCTAAAGTTCACAGAAGGATGAAGGCATTTGGGCTGAGGACATTCTCTTTGAGTTGAGGCATATAATTAGGGGTTATGACTTCAGTGTATGAGGGAAAGTTATATTGCTGTTTGTTTTGATTATGAACCTTTCAACTGCCCGAGTGCCAACCAAATGTGACTTCAGAAATGACTAGTCAGGTTCCCTCCATTCCTTTCTAGGGCATTCTACCACACAATATGTCATACTTTAGTAACTGAATTAGATGATAATGTGCCTCAAGGAAAACTCTGCACTCTAGGGGATCACCTTAGGCGTCCAATGGGGTTGTATATGGCCGTCTTAAGGAGTAGCCTTTTGTGGAGGTCCCCTAAGGATTCTGGCCCCATACATTTGGGAAAATGGACTGAACTTGTCTTGATAATTTCCAACCGGACTCGGAAGGTGCTGACTTGGAGTAAGCAGATCACAATGACATGCCCACAACTGTCCCCTTCAGAAGGAAACAAAATACCCGAAATGCCTATCAGATGCTATAACTCTTGTTGCCATTGCTGAATTCTCAAATGACATCTATGGGAAGCCTAAAAATTATCCAGTTAGAGGAAATATATTCAAGATACTGTGCAGGCACATAGAACTCTAGCTGATTTTCAATCCCAATTCTACCTCTTGGACAAGGTCCATAACTTTTCTGTGGCTAGGCTTTCTTATCTCAAAAATGGGGACAGTAATACCATCTGCTAGTTGTTCAGACTGAATGAGTTAATAATTGCTCCATGGCAGAGAGTAGTCAGTAAATGTTAATTCTTCTTATTCTATTATAGTTCATGGTAGTAAAACTCAAAAAACTCTAGTATACAATTCTTACTGAAGTAGGGAAAATAAAGGGTCCCCCCAGTTTTTTGCAATCTTAATTGTTCCCAAGTTGAATCTGATATAGAAAAAACTCAGTAAGATACAGCTTATTTGCAGGAATAACTCAGTTCTAGGGCTTATATCAATTAATGTGATTGCTTCGAAATAATTTAGAAATTATTTTGGAATACTGTGGGAAAGAATTAATTTTTAATATCTAAAGACAAAATGCTGACTTCCAAGGTTTTTTTTTTTTTTAAAGTTCAGTTAGGACTAAGAAATATATATATATTGATATATCTTAACTTTTTTTTCACTACAGAGAAAACTGTTATGTGATGAGTAGGTGGTAACATTTGAAATTCATTTTCTTGAATCAAAAAAAATGAGATTCTAGTTCTGGAAGAAAGTTTCACTCCTCTTGTGCCCTAAGGAAAACTCACGGCACTGTAAGTTGTAGGGAACTATGTTACAATTGCTAAATTTGCTTGTCTATTGCTGACACCATAGTGAAAGTTTTCAGCAGAAAATGAAAAATGTTTTGTTTATATCAAGAAAACCTTGGAAGTAGGGATGCTTTGAAATATTAAGTTGTCTTCTATCATATACGGAAATTCACTAAGAATGAAATGGACAACTTTCAATTCCCTTTGACAACAGCCTTTAATAAAAGTAAAGCACGACCCTATTTTCCCCTCCATCTCTTTCTAGGGTGTTCTGCCACATAGTATTTCAAATATTTTACCAATTTAGTAATTGGATTAAATGATAAGCAGAATTCTAAATCATGACAAATGCAGAGATCTAGCTTGGAAACTGAATATTGAGCTGAAATCCTGCCTTAATGATTGTCTGATGATGACTTGGACAATTCGGTTAAGTTTTAGGTGCCTTGTCTAAAGTTTAGAGTGACAAAATTGGATGAATTATTCTTTGTTTATTAATGAACATCACATCTATTTTGGCGTTTTAAAATATATTGGGAAACAAAGCACTACCATAGATAAGAACAGCCATTGCTGACAGATGGCAGCGAGTCTTCATGAAATCCTTCTTCTCAGGATATATGAGGGGAATATTGGGTGGAGTCAAAGTCAAAGGGTTCCTCTGGGCTTATTGAGTTTCCACTGTTGTTCCTCAGGGACTCTGGAAACAACATAATTGATGACTGAAAAAGAATCGATAGAAAACTCTAGTGCTCCCCAGAAGAAATCCCTAGGGCCTTGGAGGTAATTTTGCAATATTCACAGTGAGTTACCTACTCTCAGAAATACAGCCCCATTACCAGATGGGGAAGGGACAGTTTAATGATGTGATAGTGGTACATCTGTCCTTGAGATGACGCACCAATTTCGCTATAAGCAATTATCATTTTTTAAAAAACGGGGTTGTTTTTTATGCATACGAGAGCTGGGGTACAGACCAGAGGTGGGGGGTGAGAGGATTCACCAGAGATGGAGTAGGGAGAACAATAGGCAGATTAATTGAAATACACTGCTGAGGGGAGCAGCGGGCGAGACAGGAGAAGTCTGCTGCGCTATGTGGGTCCCTCCCTGGCCAGCGATCGAATTTGTGCTGCAGTGGCTGCAGAAGCCCCGCAGTGTGGTGTTTGACCCCTTGCACTACCAGGGAGGCCCCATATAAGTGATTATCTTATTTAAAAAAAAGTGGATTTTTATATATGTCATTTCACCTGTTGCATAGCTAATTTCACAAACCGTCCCGTGTTTCTTAATATATCTGAGTCAACATACTGACCCTCTTCCTCAGCATGTCAGGGATGTTTGGTGTAGTGGGAGGGCACATTTGATGTGGGTAAGGCTCCCAGTCCTTATACACTGTGCTTGGAAGTCTGTAGACAGCACAGTGAAGTCCTGGGAAATCATCACAAAAGTTCCCAATGTAGAAATGGATCCATTTTGGGCAAAAGGCCTCAGGGGCAGCATAGTGGATTGGAGGGAGCAGAAGTTGGTAGGTTTAGAGTTTTCCTCTTCCACCCCGCGCAGCCTGGTGTAAAATTGTGCATGTAGCCTTTAGAATCAGATGGGCCTTCCTGGGCACATTGCTCAGCCCACCTGAGCCTGTGATTTACCATTTGCAAAATATAATTCTGTAGACATCTGGGCACATCTCCCTCCAGTCCCAAGCAAAAGTTCTGTCTAATTCTTCTCAGGAAGCACAACAGTTAGTTGACTGTATTCACACTCTAATAAGTCTTCAGCTGAAACCCACACAGTTTGATAGTTCATCAGAGGACCTTTTGGAGATCTTGGCAAATCTTTGTGTGTGCTAGGAATTTCCAGATGTCTCATGCAGAGATAATTAACAAAGTCACAGATATTAGCTCACACTTAAAAACTGGTTTGACACTAAGAATTTAGATATTAATCTGGGAAAAGTTTCCTAAATAAATATAAAATCAATTTGCTTAAGGTGGGAAATTTTGTCAATCAGGATGGCTAAACCTCTCATTTTCCCTTCTTTCGTTGGAATGCTTGATGTATTAAAGAAGCAGCTATGTCCTAATGTTCATTCAATTTTGGGATAACCACAGAGGTTTCATGAATGTGAAATGCTAGTTACACGAATATGAAATGGATC
Source organism: Galemys pyrenaicus (assembly GCA_019455555.1). Classification (NCBI taxonomy): domain Eukaryota; kingdom Metazoa; phylum Chordata; class Mammalia; order Eulipotyphla; family Talpidae; genus Galemys; species Galemys pyrenaicus. The sequence continues at coordinate 1,455,223 of JAGFMF010011828.1, forward strand.
TGTGATGAGGGTCTGGATACATGATAGAACAAAGTCCTGGAGGCATTTCACCTGGGACCTTAGCTTTCCTTCAAGAACATCAGCAAACAATATGAAATTAATGTAGCGCACCATGCAATTGCCATATAGCTACACTGGTCTGATCATTTTTTTTCGCTCATTATAGAAAACCTAATTAGTTAAAGGGCAATTTAAATGAAACTGTTATTTTGAGGATTTAGAAGTATTAAAGCAAAGGGGGAAAAACAAACAAACCCTGCAGCACGCGATTACTAATAACCCTTGGGTGGGAAATGATTAACCTTGTTATTTTCCTCACGACCTAGGTTTCTACAGTCAATCAGTACTGCACAAAAATATTTGGATGCTGTATGGAAAGCAACCTTTACAAGGTCTCCAACTGGCATCAAATGTTTACAAATATGAAAACATCTCTGGGCTTTCTCAACAGATTGATGGATCCCTGCAGGTAGCACTTCCCTTGTTTAATAGTCTTGCCAATTAAATCCAATTAGAGATGAATTTTTAACTCTGTGATAAAGACAATGCTTTAGATAAGAGAAAGCAGGAAAACAGTATTTCCTTTAAGTGAACTATTATTTCACATGAAATAAATCAGAGAGAAGGGGGCAGCCCAACACCTCCGTCAATATTTTATGCTTTTTCTATAGTCTTGTCAGTCATCTGAAAGTAACTTAAAGTAGAATTGTAGAGTCAGGTTCACAAAGCGTTTTCCTCTCTCTTGTTGCTGTTCGAAGAAATATTTATTGACTTAGAACTTCCAAGTTTTAAAGGCTGGTCTTTCTTGTTGTGATCTTTCTTATCACTGGGTGATCTACCTTTAGCCTCTGACTCATCTGTCATCTGCTTTTTTAAGCCCACACAAAGCCATTTGCACATTAGGCCAATTCTTATTGTTCTAATGATGTTCTTTATATCATGCCGTTTAACACAATTAGCAAAATCACTTGCTTTTCAGGCCCAAGGATCGGATAATACATGTTAGCTGGTAATGATTGGTTTATCACTTGAATGAAAACACCCACGTCCAACCAACTATTAATTTAGCTCATCAGCATCAACAAATGTTCACTTGGATAAAATTGTAAATGTTTACTTAAAAGCACATGATCCTTTTTATGAAAAAAATGAAACCTAATGAATTGTTACCACATCAGGTCAAGTGAAGACAGAGATCATAAGGCTCAAATGGCTTCAGATCTATTTTGGGATTCATGAATTGCTGACAATATCACCAGTATTTTTTTCAGCATGGCCAAAGCACATCAAAATGACTGAGTTTTAAGTCAACTACCTTTAGGATGACTGGGAAACCTCTTTACTAATAGTGAGACAACAGCATGTACAAATGACCTTCATGGGAAATTGGTTTCGAAGACATTTTTAGCAGATGATCGGAAAGGATGACCACTCCTGTCCATGCATTTGAGCCTCAATACAGGCTTTGACAGCTTGAGATCTATACTGAAATCTATTAGGGCTCTGGAGTTTTATCAGTAGCATATGTATGTCAACTTATGGTTACATACATCAATAATTTATGCAGATAACATACATCATTCATTTTCCTTAAGACATACTCTGTTCACTGGAGTCTCATGGGTGTTGCATGTTATAATGGCATCTTTCTAGATACTTGGCAGGATTATGTTTATTGCTTCCATCTTTGGATAATGGGAAAAGCCCTGCAAAGACCCAAGCTTAGTTACAAATCCAAGAAGCCCCCTCTTTTATGGCTTGTACCTTGGAACCCCATTCCTGTGCCCTCTAGAACAGGCAGTGAATCATCTATGAGTGAATTCTTGCCTGTTGGAGAGGAAAGGAATCCACAGTATACTCCATGAGCACCTTATGAGCCCACAAAGAAGCAACGTGTAAATGCCATTAAAACAGCCCAGAAGATACAATCATGCTTGATGGTTTTGTCATAAATCTCTTGACCTTGAAGCCAGGCAATAGGCAAGTTATTCGTGTGTGATATTGGCTGACCCCCGGAAGCTCTTGCAACCTGTTCACTGAAAAAAATCTAAGGAAACACTCATTGCACTCCAAGCAGAAGAGCTAGAGGCACAGTGAAGGCAGGGAGCGACCAGTTGCTTTATTTATTCAAGGGGTTGGGTAAGTATTAAAGAGTCAAATTTTCCTAGGTCCCTGATAATAAAGGTTAATACATTTTCCAAAGGCATAACAAAGCATCCTTTCAGGTCACCACTGATTTCAAAATAAAACAAAGCAAAACAAGACTGGAATTTCCCGATTCAGTGTGTAAAAGGTTAACATCTGCTGATGCTCAGAGATGGGGTATGGGGTGGAGGTGGCTGGATGAGATGGGCAGTGAGCACCACATGGTCAGAGATCCCATGCAACACACGACTGACACTCCAAACAGAAACACACCCCAGCACCAAAGAGCTACTTTCCAGCTATCCATTTCTGACATTTGTGACAGGTCACCATAGCAGCCTCACAGCCTGTCTCAGCTTGCTTTCATTTGGTTCCCTTTTGCAATAAAATGCGAGTGCAAATGCCATTGTCAAGGCCTGAAAGGAGCACATTGAGGGGTATACACACAGTTAGACAAACGCCAAGGGGCCACTAAGGCAGGAAAATTAGATGATCAGAGCTGAAGGTGTCATTTGCAAGTGTGTAGCGCAGATGCCTTTTCAACGAGATCACAAGGAGGAGGCTGTGGCATCAGGCGGGTATCTTAACTGATGTGAACACTACTATTTACAAAGCGGCCAATTTCACGGCATTTAACTTGTCTAGTGCTTAACAAATCTGCGCCTAGGCCTATTCACAAGCTTAGGTAAACTGGGTTGATTTATAAATTGGAAGACCCGACTGTGCATTTATAAGAAGCAGGAAGTTTTTTATCTGAATTATCCGAGTGTTGCTTTTTCGATGGATATTGCATATTGCAACGCTTCCATTGCAACTATTTATAGTCATCACTCTGCATGGCACCCATCACAGAGACTGGAGGCTGAGACCACACTGAAAATCCTTCTTTGCACACAAGCGTGATAACCTCTTCCTTCTGAGTCTTTAGCATCTAATCTGTTACTCGGCAGGTGTTCAAGGTTCAAAAGTTTTACCCATCAAAGAGAAATATACAAAAGGCGAGCAGCACATAATATATAAAAATATGTCAGGTTCTGCTCTGATGAGTGATGGAACGTCTTAATGAGTTCGTCTGGTGTTTTGCTGCCACTGTTTTACCTGTGAGCAGGGAGCTATCACCTAGTGTTTTCCATGAGAGCCGAGAATGCTCGAAACTGGGGTTCTGGGGACATGGTCCATGCAGACTTCAAGAGAGTGTCTCTTTCAAATGCTTCCATTTTATCTATCTGTCTGTCTATCTATCTATCTATCTATCTATCTATCTATCTATCTATCTATCTATCTATCTATCTATCTATCTATCTATCTGTATTTTACCTAAAACCTTTCTTGCAGAAATTTCTAGTCCTTGGACTGCAACTTCTCACGTTCTTGACTAAACTTAAATCTAAATATTCACGAAAACATGGATCACTGTATATTAGGAGGAAAAATAGACATAGATTTTGTTTTTCTTTCCTTGCAAACCTGCATCTTTCAGGCCTTTACAAAGACTAGTTTAGTGTATGAATAAAATTCCATTTCCCCTCTCCTTACTTTCATGATGTTTCCTGGGGTTCTAATGAATATACCTAAAACATGCTTTGGCATTAGAGTCATTCTCTGCTTTTGTAAATTATCACAGGAATCCATGGCCACTCCTAGGGGAGGGAGTTCAATTTGTTTCTTGGTTACTAAGTAGGGGTAAATTAAAGAGTTTATATTTTGTTAAGGGATGTAGTTTGGTAAGTCATTGAACCTCGAAAGTGGCCTTCATTGATCCAAAGTGGTCTGAAATGCTCAGCTTCTGCCATAACCACAGAGGACCTCTGCATAGAAAACGATTTTATCTATGTTCTCACCATATCTATCTGTGCAGAGAACAAACAATTCAACTCACAGAGAAAATACTCTTTAACATCAGAAATGGACACTGAGAAAATAGGTCTGAGATACTGAACAACAAAGCAAAGCTAGCCTCGACTGGGTTTGGTGATTTTTTACTTACTACCAATACTGGAAATACTGGGGATACCTGGAGAGAAAGAAAACAATAAAGAAAAGCTGTTAGAAATTTTTATTAGTGCAAGACATCTTTAAAATAATATAAAAATATCAGAAACTTGTACTTGATAACTTTCAGATCATTAAGAAACAGACACAGAAAAAAAAATCCATCTATTAAAATCATTTTGCTTTCATTCCAGAACTCCTGAGCTCATCAAAGTTGGAAAATTAATGCTCAACTTCAACAGCTGCTCTAAGACATCAAACATTTTGTGCTTGTCTATAAGGTTAATGAATATTTGTATGTGGTTCAAAACAGAGAGTGAGCTAGACTTATGCTCTGCATACAAAAACCAAATACACACAATGTATACACACGAAAACCAAATACACACAAATACATACAATGTGGACCTGTGCAAATATTCACATGTGCGAAGATCTTATACTGTGTTGTAAGATGTATGCTAGCTGCTGAAAGTCGCTTGGGCACTTCATTTGAGTAATTTTCCAAAACCATCATTTTTATTCCTCCTTTACTTGTCAGATATGGGGATTAAATTCTGCCACAGAAACTTAATTGAGCAGAATAATTCAAAAGTGCATTAGGATGTTCATATTGATCATGGATTTCATAGATTTTTCAGCTTTCACTTTAATTTGCAGGTTGTGCTAAGATGGTGGGACCATTTCAGAATGTGATTGAACTTGCGATAAACATGGCCATGCATTTCCTCTAGATCCCAATAAAAACCCCAGAACTCAGAGGAGAGTCAGGGAGCCAGCCAGGCTGCCAGGTTAAAGCTAAGCTGTCAAATGAGTGACCTTGGGGTGCACGGCTACGTATTTAGTAGCTCAGTTTTCTATCTCTTTGTTTGTCATGAGGATTAAATAAAGTAATATATGTAAAGCACTCAAAGTATTTCTCAGTATTTCTCAGGTAGTATGTGCTCTCTTTGTGAGTTAGCTCATCAAGCAAACAACTCCGTGATATTATTGCTAATGAGACGTTAAGAGATACCTGTACATCAGACACAGTGTTGGAAACCAAAGTTATATCAAAAACAATTAACATTACTGCTTTAAAAGAACAAAGAAGTCAGAGGCTTATACCCTCTGCTAAATGTGGGTGAGGCACATGATGGGAATCAGACAGAGCTGGGGAGAGTTCTGCTTCACAATTATTAGCTGGACGATGCAGGCAGGTGCCCAGTCTCTTTCTACATTTTTCCTCATTGGACTAATAATATCTCCTGCATAAGGCTGCTGGGGATTGACTGAAATAATCCATAAAGATGTCTGACACATGGTATGTTGTCAATAAATGATAGCTGTTAATGAGCTGTTCAGACCTGTTCTCCACATCACCGAAGTGTACTAACAGGTGGCAAATGTGGGAAACATTACATTTCTATTTTCATATTTAAATTTGAAAAACTGCCCTCTGCTTTAACTAATCATTCCACCTTACTCAGAGATTTCTAGCTTTGCATTCTTGAACACTGAGAGCCATGTCTCTATTTCTCAGTGGGGAGAGAAAAGGGAAGAATTAAAATTTACCATGATTTTTTAAAGCCCTGGAAGGAATAAAATCTTATTTTCAGTTATTGCATGCATTCAAAATCTCTCGATTTTAAATGCACAGAGTTTATGGTGCTTTGGCTTCATTACTGATCACTAATCAACCAAAACTGGAAACCTAAATTTCCATTTCTGTGTTTTAACTTAGTACTATGAGCAGAATTTTAAGCCAAATGTGATTTTGTCAAGGACCTCTGAATTCCTGACCCTGCTCGGTAGACTATCTCTGTCTCAGTGTGAGAGCGACTTGGGTAACTGAATCTTTCTTTTCCCTTTGCAAATCCCTTGTTGAGTGAGGTATGATGGCAGCATCATAATTTTAGTATCAGTTGCAGAAGCTCCCAATTTCCCCATGATTGAAACTCCTGCTCCATGGCAAGGAACTGCTTGCCTTTTGTAATCTGTCAAAGAGAATGGAAGTTAGGATGGCAGGAAGAGTCTTTTCATGTGTTTTCAAACTTACAGGGAGTTAGAGGGCCATGCATAATGCAAGCAAAGTTCTCCGAGTGTTGGGAGACACAATAGAGAACAAACCTGCAAGACTGTTTGATGCAGTACTTGCTGCAGCTGAATATGTTAGAAAGATGCAGAAATGTTTCTATTCCTTTGGGGATGCGAGTGCAGATAGAGATGTTTGTTCCAGTTATGCAAACCTCGCCAAGCAAGGCCATTAGGAGACCCTATTTTCCTCATGAAGATGTTTTTATTACCTAACATTTGGATGCTTAAAATTCAGGCTCTTCCTCATTCTGTGGCTTACAATTTTTTGAGGTGCTGCCAAGTGACTTTCCATTCCATGGCTGTGAAATGGGAATTGCTTTGAAAAGATTTAAAAACTACTCATTGGAATAAAGATTTTTGAAGTTGAAAATACCTGAACACCAAGGGATGTCCATTAGAATGTTTTCAAATGTTCTGCCTTCATTTTCTCATTGTGATATCCAAATAGTTTGCCTTGTTTTCTCTACAGACAACTAAGGAAACTAACAAACCCATGACAGCTATTAAAAAGACTAAGAGGAAGTCATGAGAAATCTTTCAAATGCTAAAGGAAGTAGGACAGGAAGGTACCATTCATTTCATGAAAGGTGTATAATTGACAAAGGATTTCATCTTAGAATAGAGAGTGGTGGTGATAAGCCATGGGAACAAGAGTCAAGTTATATTCTGGAAAATCACCTTATGAATATGTCGGTCGTTTCCTTCAGAAGTGACAATTATCATGTAAAGAATATTATGTAAAGAATGTAATGAAATTGAGCTTAGATATTATTTCTCTCCCTTCTTCTCCATGTCTCTGCAGTGATTTAGCCACTTTGTCTTTTGGGATCACACACCTTTCTTTAGGTCTCCGGGATCAAATAATCAACTGGTTTTCACGACTGTTGTAGGTTTGCCTGAGAGCTCTGTGGGGACAGGTGCCATGTCTTTTTCCTTTTGTCTCTCTAGTAACTGCCCAGGAAAATGCCAGACACAAGAGTTGCCCAATGTATACTTGAGCAGAAACGTATGGCTTGTTTCCGATTTCTATCATAGGGAAAAGATCACTTTTGGTCAAGGTATGAACTTGTGCTCTGTAAAATACTTCATAGAGACATTTCTCAGAGTTCAGTTTAATACTGAACTGAATGAGCATTTTTGGTTTCTTTGCACATTTACACCATTTCTGGTAGTTATGTGATTTGCAGAAGCTCCTTGTCAAACTTGCCTTCCAGGAAACAGGCTTGGAGCTCAACTGGATGATCCACTTCATGGATCACTTATTTTCTTCTTACTCCCTTTAAATTCCTATTTAGATATTCTTATTTGCATTTATTTTTTTTCTGAACCCATCCAGGGAAAAATACAGCTTTTATAGACATTAAAGCATATACAACATGAAGAAAATTAAAATTAACATTGAACTATAAAGTTAGATATGAAATTTTTTTATTATTTAGAAGGATTTTCATGATGAACACTGAGATTTAAGCTTCGTTATCTTAAACTCATCTCTGAAAAAACTCTAGTACTACTAGGGAAAGATAAGTAGATGATAGGTAGATATAAAGGAAGAAAAGGAAGATAAAAAAATTAAAAAAAAACAGAGCACTGAGAAAGAGTTAAAAAATAATCTTATGCAACCCTTTTCTTCTATTGAAGAGCAAAGTGAAGGTAGAATGAGAAGAAAGTGCCTTGTGAACCCTTTAATAGTCAACACAGGAGCATGTCAGTCTTCATTCCTGTCTACTGAGACATTGCTAAACTTACACTGAGGAAATGAAGCACAAATACACAAAAGGCCTCCAGAAACATTCTGTAATACATGGTGTAAGATCTTAATAGTATCACTTTTTCTGGACTAGATATACAAATTCAGCCAGAGACACACATACATGTTGCGTAAACCAAACAGCACCATGTAAGGGAAAAAGCAAGAAGGTATTCCATTTACAGTAACTTGCGGCTGTTCTCTCCTCAGCCAGCCCTTCCCACTCACTTATTTAAAGTTTATTTGAAAGAAATTCTGCTTCAACCAAGAGGAAGAGAACCTAGTAGAATTATAGAATGCATTGATGTCTTCTCCTCCTTTTTCTCCTTCTCTTCATTTCCTTCTTTTTCTCTTTCAATTTTACTGACCCTCCTACTCAGTAAATGATATCAGGGGTCAGAGATAAGTTTAAAGAAGTAAATAATAAGGACATTTCCAAAATAAACACCATACTCTTCTGAAGCAAATCAATGCAGTGCTAAGAAGCATGACCCCCAAATGTTCCCAAACAAACAAATGAATCAAAAGGTTGCAGTATATCTATACAATAGAATATTACTCGGCGATCAAAAAGACAGATTCATGCCATTTGTGGAACATGGATGGAGCTGGAAGGGACTATGTTGGCCAAAATAAGCCAGAAGTAAAAAAATAAATATCAGATGGTTTTACTTATGTGTGGAATATAGAAAACTGAACAGAAGCTCAAAGAAAAGACAAAAGCAGCAAGCTGATCAAAGATCTGAGGCACACAGGGATGGTAAGAAAAGGGGATCAAAACAGGAGAGGACTATGGTGGTGGTTCCTGGGTGATATGGTGGCGAGAGAACTATGGGGACTACACCTGAGGGAAGACTGTACAAAAATTACCATACAAAAATGAACAATAATATAAGATAATAAAAAGAACCATAACCCCCTTTGAGACCCAATAGAAAACTCCGCAAGAAAGAAGCAATAGGAGCAAGGATTAAAAATGCTTCAAATTGAGAGGGAATATTATCACTATTGTGAAAGACAATTTGAAAAAGCCCATGCAGTAGAGGACTAGATCTTGTTTTACCCAAGGTGCAGCCATTAGGAGCCCTAATTCTTAAAAGTTAGTTGAAGACAAGGTAGGTGATGGGTAAGGATGCACTCTGTAGTATCATTTATATTCTAGAGGAATTACTTCCAACCCAGGTCCCTGTCTAAACTACTGTTGATAGGAAGTGCAGTTAGCTGTCTCCCAGGAACTTGAAAGTGAAGGAAATAAGATTGCCTTCACAGAATTATACTGTGAAATCATCATATAAATGATCCAAGCAGAGATAGCTGAAGTCATCTCACAGCAAAAGGATGGCTCTGGGACCGGAGTGTACATAGCTGACTTGACAGAGGTGACATTAACCTGACTTAGCATATTAACAAATCTGAAGAATGCCTGATCAGAAGGTGGAAACCTAGAAAAAGGAGTATCCTCAGGTGTAGGCTGGCAGTGCCGACCCAGTCTTGTCTTGGGGAGAGGGAGCGACACTCTGCAAACTTGCAAGCATTAGGAAGCTGGCATAAGGGAGGCTGGTCGTGTGGTGGGATGGATGTGTCAGGATATTTCAGTCTGATGTTATTAACATTCGAGTCATTTAAATTTCCTGATCTCATGCTCACCAAGCAACCTTCCCATTATTATCTGGCTCTGCAAGGAGACTTAATTACAAGGAAGATAATACAGTGTTCATAAGGACTATTCTGAAGAGCATAACAGTTATTTCATATTGCCGATGAATGAACTGCCATTTGGGCATAATTTATCTCTCCATCGAGCTGCTGTCTCCAGAGCGAAAATTTGCTGATCAGGTTGGGACAGGTCCACGTGCTTGATCTTAGGTGATTCCACTCTTCTAAATGCCTTTCTTGTATTCATTCATTTAACTTCTATGACCTATGAAGTCCACACTCAGATTTATTTTATAGAGGAAAAAAAATTCAAATCCTTAAGGAGCTTGGCCAAGATCATCTCAGTCAGTGGGAAGGAATTTTAGGATTAAATGCAGGTTCCAGAGCTTGGACCTATAATAATCATATTCTACCATCTCTCAATTATTTTAGGCCCCAATTTGTTATCTCTGATACAATCCAAAATAATACACAACATGCACATGCATTCACACACACTCACACATGTGCATGTATGCACACACACTCAAACTCTCAAAACAGAAGACTTTTTCAAAATGTACCTGTAAAACATCTTAAGTGAGCTGAACTAATCTGAGGAAAAAACCAGACCAGAAAGATTACAAAGTCTTCCCTCTCCCACTGGTGAGAATAATCATGGGTTTATTGCAGAAATATTAAAACATTGCATTATAGGGCGCTACCTGATTTTCTGCTGTGGATATTACTGCAATATATTATATTTGCATTGTATTACCTTATAAAATACTAAACATTTTGAATTACAAATCATGTCTAGCTCTATGAGCTACACACAAATAATCATGTTTCTGGCTTAATATATTGATCCTGCAAGCTTGGTTCTTGACATAAGGCTACAAGATGCAGGTCCTCTCTTACTGGGCTGGCAGAATCAGGGTTCTGAGTCTGAAGGATTAGAGTTTGGAGCCTGACAGTAGTCAAATCATTGAGGCAGTGAAGGCCACTGGGGAAGGTCTGAGAAACCAGCCAGTTAACATGCTGTCTCTAGATGCCCGGGGTGCATGAGGATATACAGTGAGATCTTAATTCCTGTGTATTCCTGAAAGAACTCAGCTCATCTCCTCCTGTGGGAAACCAAAGGCCCCTGTGTTAGCGCCACTAAGCTGTGAAAGCCCCATGTGCCAGGAGTCCTGGCAAGGTCAAGGTTATGAACCTGTATGCACATTATGGGATTATTTAAGTTTCCTTATTCAATCTCCAAGTATTTACAAGAACCAAGACTAAAACATAGTTTCATTCTTAAACTATTAGTATTTTAGCTTCTGAAGTCAGCTACCTGAGTCTTAAATGTTGAGCTGTCATACACTTGCTAGGAGGCAGTCCTAGGGCAACTTAATTATTAAACTTGAGTGCCTATGTTTCCCTTCTTTAAAAATGGAGATAAAAGCAGCATACATCCCATGGGGCTGCTGTGAGGATTTAATGGGAGCGTATGATAGACTCTGTGAAGTGCGGAGACGCAGGAAAAGTAGGAGAGAGTAGGCTTAGAGAAGACAGTTTAGACAGTGCAAACAGGTATCAAATGGAGCCTAAACCCCTGTGGAGGACAGACGAGGCCACTGTATTCCAACCTGAGAAGCAATATGGAGTCTTGTGCAGTTCTGGGAGCTGATCCCTACCTCATGAGCTCTAAACAAGATACTATCTCTCGGCTGTCATACGCTTCTGTGTCTGCAAAATGAACACTGTAGGATCTACCTTATAAGATTGTTGAGAATTAAGAATGAACTAATGCATGTCAAGTACTTAGGAAATTGTCTGGATAATGACATGCACCTGTGTCTACCTGGGGAACTATAAATTGGTCAATGTAAATTTAATAGGAGCAAAAATAATAGAACGATCATCAAATTACTTTCCATCACTCCGAGGAGTTCTAGATAGTGTGTAACAATTCAAGTTGGATTTCTGAACAAACAAATAATGTCAATGTCAGACCAATTTAATTTTCTTTCTTTGAAGAATATTAGACTGTTTAGGTAAGAGGAAAGCAAAAGATCGAACACCGTTGAATTAGCTGGGTTTTCTATCTATTTCCATGATGTATCTATCACTAGGCTGAAGAAATTGTTTAGAGCATCAAATCCCCCAAAGAGTGTTTTACAGAAAGTTATTAAGTGTTCCACAAACAATTAAGTTTGGGAAATGCTGGGTAAAATAGCTAACTTTACTATAGTATTCTCTAATGTTTTTAATAAGAATGTGAATAGTTAAGAGTCAGTACTAGGTACAGCATTTTTCGGACTTATTTGACCATGGAACTTTTCTTAAAAACTGTAGAATATAGTTTAGGAAGCAGAGGTAAAATGATATTATATTATCTTCCTTGGAGCTATAGTTCCTAAGGGTGATTATTACGTTTTTGGCATCTCTGTGTATAGAAATATCACCTGTTATTGCACAGGGATCAGAACTTGCAAAAGTATTGCTTGATGCTTTTATTCATGAGCTGGACAACAGGAATCAAGAGAATCATGATTAAGCATGAAGTTGGGGAGATTTGCTACCTATTTGGAAGATTGAAATGAAATTCAAAGGACATTCAAAATAGAATTCCATCAAAGATAAAGGATGACCCATAGGAAGAAAAAAACATGACTTCAGATAAAACATGTGCTTTATAGAAAAATAAGGATGAGCTTTTGATACACATATCTATAGCTTTAAAATAGCAGGAAGACAAACTGGGTCTTGAATAAAAAGCATCATGAACAGAAATATTACTACAAGGCTTATGACTTGTGCCCCTGTCCGGTCTGTTGGAGTGAAAAGTATGAGGAACCGTGATGTGTTTCCTAAGTTGGGTGGCTATTTTTTTGAAGTGATCTTCTCTCCGGGTGCTACATGTTCCTTCACACAAACCACTGTGGAGTTGGAGGAGAGCTCGGGCCTCCCACAGAATGTGCTTACAGCATGGTGCCAATTCAGGGCACCTCAGACTGTCTTTGGAGGTGGATCTTACAATTTCCTGACTCAGTGAAGGCTTCCAGGTTCTCTTGCTGAGAGTAGGTAGAAACTTATCTTCCAGTTCAAAAAAGTATCGTGAGTGCTTGAGATTCAGCTGAATCCAGAGATTATCCCATATGGGTAATAAACCACTGCGGATTGATGTTAGTAGATCAGAGGTGAGAGACACTCCTCTGTTGTGACTTCTAAGGTTTAGCATTCTTGTTTAGATAGAGACACTTAGGATGTGCCATAACCTAAGACAAGATGACTCGGAAGGTACCAGGTAGAATTGTGTTTGTGTGGCAGGGGGTTTACATGTGGATATGAAGGAAAGTCAGTATGAAATGAAAATCATGATAGTGATAGAAGCCCTACACTGGGTGGAAAGTACCACACTCATAAATAAGCGGACCTAGGGCGAGCAAAAAGGAAAGAGAGATGAACATCTATGTGAAAGGTGGAGTTGCTGATGAATAATTCAGAGAAGAAAAGAAACTTAGATAAATATAGTTTTTACTACATACAAAGAAAAAGAAACAGTTGGAAATTCGTAGACAATGCGAATACTAAGGAATGATCGCTATAGCAATGAAACACGGGCAATCATGAACAAGCACATTTTATGCAATGGCTTAGTTAATTCTCTCAAAGTTCTTGAGATAGGAACTGATATCGTCCTTACATTACAGATGAGAAAGTGAGCATTGGAGAGGTTAGTTTACTTTTTCAAGGTTAGATAATTAGTGAATGGATACACTGGGATTCGATCTTGGAAACTGTATACTAAACCTCTAAACTCTTCACTTCTATCTTTGGCTATCTCGAAGCACAGTGTGATATGTCAGAGGCTTAGGTTAAGTGTTTATTTCCACTGTAAAACTGGACCACGGTGGGCAGATTGTTTCTAAACGTTGTACAACTAATTTCAGCCTCAAGGATGGAAACATTGAATTTAACTTTAACTGATGTGTCCTTCTCTCATTTCCCTCTTTTAACGCTTGAAGTTGAGAGACTGTGAGCAAAAATTGAAGGATGACAGGGCAGTGGAACCTAAAGGAAAACTGAGGAGGTTGCATGCCTTTGGCCAGGGAGTAATTGGTGATGGGCAACAAGTAAAAAGCTAGGGATAGGCAGATCATTTCTACAAAAAAAATATAACAAGAAATTCTCGATGTAAAAAGGCATCGCTGGCACAAGAATGGTCTCCCTGTGAAAATGTCTGGAAGTAAATACAAGACTTCGAAGCACAGTTATGGGTAGGAGAACAGGGTTACATTAAAATAGAAGCCCAGGCTTCTGTAGCAGCCCACCCCAACTACCCACCTGTTAACCTTGACAGGTTGGGGGTGCCCTAAAAATGAGCCAGGAGATCAGCAGAGACTGTCGAGATCACCTTCTTCCCTCCTGTCCCTCTACAGAGGCAGAAAGCACTGAAAATGAAATCTGATCCATTTTCATTCTGGAAAACCTTTAAACTAAATTTGACAACTGTGGTGATAGGGATTCTTAGGTAGCCAGCCACAGGGTATCAAAACAAATAGCCTCATGAGATTCCTACTGAATCCACGAGTCTCTAGTCCTCAGCAATGGAGCAGAGGCCACATCTCTCTGTTAATAAAATCACCTTGAAAAATCAACATTTTTGCTCGAGAGACTTTAATGTATTAATTTTAGGAACCAGACTGTCAGTTTCTTTTCTCAACACAGAAAGAAACTGAATACCCTTACAAAGAGGGATTTTTTTTTAACCTTTTGAAGGATTTTTTTTTTCTGCTTCATAGAAGTTTTATCATAATTTCATGCCCCCCCACACCATGGCTTGTTACTTGGTCCATTACTCTTATATTTAACTTGATAAGGTCTTGGTGCCTGTGATACTCATTTTTCAGGTTTTGGTTTCTCACAGCTGCTGCTTTGAAGTTCCTGATAACATTCTTAGCTTTGCAAGGAGCCTGTGGCTTTTCAGGTTCTCATTCCCTGCCGTTCACCATCCTGCTGCTTCTGTTATTTCTCACCTGAATGGTTATATTTTCAACCTCACCCTTTCTCTACTTTTCAAAGAGAGTGAACTTTGGGCTATTGCAAGTGGTTGATCAGTGCATCCATGGAATTGGGCAACTGATGCTAAAAATGGCCATCTCTCAAGCACTCCAGAAGGTATCTCCCTCTGCATGGTCAGGAATTTCAGGGGGCACTCATGAGTGGTTATGGGGCATCTCTCCTGGCTCCTGTAAATGCAGATGATGTCTATGCTCTTCTAATCTGCGCACAAATATCCCTCTTCTTCAGATGGTTCCCACATTCCCACTATACCTTGCTAGTAGAAGCCTCTATTGTTAGAACCCACTGGGCATGACCTCAGCTGTTGTGATTTGGAAATTGTCAATCACTTCACTGGACAAAGTTAGGCCCTAGCTAAAATCGCAGAGGGAACCAATTTGTGAGCAAAGAACTCTCAGGTTACCCAGGATGGGAAATGGGATGATAAACATTTAGAGAATTTTGGGAAAGTTATTTATGTTTAACATTAAATTAGAATTGGGAATGTGAATACCTTTGACATAGGAAATTAATTTGGGGGTAGAAAAATAGCACCTCTTCTTTAATCCACTTGGAAAAAAAATTGCTCCTTTGATTTCCATCATTTCCCAAGACATTTAATGTGAATGTTGGGAGAGTACCTTTAACAGGTGATCTAAGTGCTGAAATGTGCATACATGTGAAGTGGTAAATGGGAATAAGAGCTTTAGTTGCATTTTGCAGAGGAAGGGAAAAATAGTAAGCGTTGTAAAAGCATAACTGTAAGTGAAACTGAGCAGAACTATGAGCTCATCGTGCACAAAATATGGTGTTACCGAGCAAAGTTACTCACAGGTATTTGCAGTGCCTTTGGGGATGGGGAGATACGAGCCTGCACTCCAAGGTCGGCCCTGATAATTCTTCTTGCATTTCCCACAGTCTGGACCTGTAGTGTTGTGTTCACATTCACAGGTCAATTTGCTGTTGTCATACACACACACAGTGGCATGGAGATTACACTTGCACCTGGGCAGAGAGAGACAAGAGTTCATTGTAAGTCAAGTTGGTCTTAGTCACAAGGCTTTGCTCATCTGTCTGCTGGGGTTGGGGCTCTCACACCTGCAGGCTGGAGTAATACCTGGAGGCTCTTTGCAGACCTTCACAACTGTTTTCAGAAATACCTAGAGAGAGGCCTCTCTGGTGGTACAAGGGGTTAAGTCTCAGCACTCTGAAGCTATCCACAAATACTGCAGCACTATTTCGATCCCCGGCCAGGGTGGTGACCCACATGGTGCAGCAGACCTGTCCTGCCTCACCCGCTGCTCCCCTCAGCAGTGTATTTCAGTAGATCTGCCTGTTCTGCTTCCCACTCTGTCTCTGGTGACTCCTCTCACTGTCCCCCACCTTTGTTCTATTCCCAGCTCTTGGATGAATAAATAAATAATATTTTTTTTTTTAAATAGTATCTTAGAGGGCAGGGAGGTAGTTGGGATGGAAGCTCCTCATTCCACTCTGTCATTCAGTTGAGAGAAGGTCTGACGTGCTCACAAGACAACTGTATTGTGAATTCAGGGCTACCCAACAGCGTTTGGATACCTATCCAAAACGCTGCCACTGGGGAGAGGTTTTTTTTGTGACATGGTTGGATCTATGAGTTTGAGAGGCAATGGTCTATTCAGTTTTCCTTAGAAAAACAATTCTTCTTTAAGAAAGAAAACTCTTAAAACAATTTGCTATGCAGACTATTTTTCTATCCCAAGAGTTATAATCAGTGCTCTCATTCTGGGTTCTAAAATGACATTTTCTCAGATCAGAAGAGTTTTTCTATCATGGTTTCTAAACAACACAAGTAGTCTTCAGATTTCCTTGCCAGAGCAAATAATGTCACCAGAAAGCTCTCGCAGAAATGGGTCAAATGACTCAGATAAAAGATGCTTAGAATCCTAGAAAATAGAAACCTACGTGTGGCAGAGGTTTGAAGTCATTAGCAAAGGCCTTGTCTTTGGTGCTTGTGGATAAAACTGTGATATATGAGAGGCAACATTGGAAAATGCAATTTGCACAAAAATGCATTCCCATAGCCAAAGTCTTTGACTATAAAATTGCAAAGGCCAAGTAGATATTTGTTGAGGCAGCAGGTTATAAATTATAATGCAGCAAGTGCAGGCTGCATCCCCCGGAAAAGTAAAACCTGGGTTGACAGAACGACCGTGACCGGAGGTCAGTCTGCAGGAGAGGCTGTGTTTCCACAAAGGAGAGGACTCAACACCCAGCTGAGGATAAAGGAACAAGATCAGTAGACTGAGACCCAAAAATCAAAAATGCTGTGTGTGTGTGTGTATTTTTAAACAAGTCTGATCTCTTGGACAAAAATACAGAAATTTAAGTTTCATAAAAACCAACAGATAATGCGGTATTTTGCATTGCTATTTTTTGTGGAAGATGTCTTGAATTGGGGAAAGGAACAAATCACTTTCTTAGGTAGGCAAATAAGATTCTTTAACAACTAGTGTTAGTTTCTGCACAGCAATACCCAAAGAGCTCACTTGTATGGTGATGATCTGTTAGGACCAATAATCTAACATTGGTAAGGATGCAAGGGAAGGCAAGGATGCAAGGGAAAAGCTAAAACTATTACTGATGCTGCTGGGCTTTCTTAAGTACAAGGTGTGGTCCCTTAAATCAGTGATCCCAGATTCAAACTTCTCTGGGCAAGGCCAATTCTCAGGTTTGTTAGGGGTCAACGTCAATTTATACCTGGTTGCTACACTGTGCCTTCTTATAGTTATAAATCAGAACATATCAGAAGGCTACTATTTAAACAATACCTACTCAAATACATGTTAAATAATCTTTATAATGTAACATTTGTATAATCTTTTAAAAAGCTAAGAGAAAAATAATTCAAATAAGTGAAATATACAATGTTTAATTATGAACTCAGTCTGACAACAATCTCCTCTATGCAGGGAGTTACTTGTGTTAAGTTGCCTATTAAAGAATCAACATTAACACTTTTATTTATGGGTGTGTTTATATATAGGGAGGATGTTTGAAACCTAAGTGATAGAAGCACCAGCTTATACCGATTTAGCATCCTACCTGGTGTTAAAAATTCTAAATGAGGGAATGAACAACATGACCCCAAAGATTATGCTGGTCTCATGTGTGAAGACAAAGAATGCAAGTATTAATTGTAAATTGGGTTCTATATATTATAACTGTTAATATTTCATATGTAGTCACTGTCTCAGTTACAGGCACTGTCCACTACACTTTATTACGACTTAGGAATTGTCTTAGATAACAAAAAGTAAAAGAATGTTTCTCTTATTTTCTTTAGGTTATTGTTTCCCTCACCACTCACTCACTTTTTCCAACTGACTACTGCCTCCTCCCCCAGACACAGTCTTTCGCTGTTGGACTGTCAATTTCATTTTCAGAATCTTCTGTGTGTTCTGGGGTTCTGGCTCAGCATAGCCTCAATGGTGCTCCTTGGGCATTATTACCAAAGTTATCTCTTCAATTTTTTCTGTGATCTTTTACTGCCTTTGAGTTATAGTCCCTTTAAAGAAAATTTGCATCATTCCCCCCCGCCCCCTCTAGACAAAAACTAAACGTGCAAAGTAAGCTCAAACATTTGAAAACATTTTAGGAGATTTAGAGACACTAACCCATAGGGATTCATGTAACCTCCTCTCTCCATAACCAAGTGGAGATTTTCTGATTAACATGTTGGTAAGTCCTAGATCTAAAACTTCATCATGAATCTCTCTCCTGGGGTTAGATTTATTAATTGAAATGCTCCCTGACATGTTAACCTCAACACAGCCAAACTGAATTCTTTGGCTTCCCTTCCCCACTTAATTCTCCATCTGTATTTTCTCAGTAAATTGCATCACCTTCCAGCCAATTGGCCAAGAATACGCCTCCCCATTCCTTTCCTATCATGTCTAATCTGTCATCACGCTGTCTTTCACCAAGTTCTGAGAGTCCTCCTTCCTGATATTCCCAAATATATCCAGTTCTAACCACGGCTACTTCCCCAGTTGAGATCATCATCATTTTAGATTTTATTTATTACAAGGCTTCTAGACAGACATGACTGCCTCTAACCCATGCTCTTCTCTAGCCCAATCTCAACACAACAATGAAAGTAATTATTTGCACAAAAAATATCTGGGCATTTATGACTTAGAACCATTGAAATATTCCCCATTATTCTCATAATAGAGTCCAAGTTCTGTAACATGACCTACAAGTCCCTCTGAAACCTATTCTTGTTCATTCAATGGCCTCATCTACACCACTTTATATTCAGTTTTATAAATCTCACCTTCAGGAAGCATTATAAGCTGTTCCTTCTCTCCAGAATAATCTACTCTGCAACCGCACCTTTTTTACCTGGATAGTTTGTACCATTCAAGAGTCAACTTGCAAATTTCAGTCTGAGCTCCTAGTTGACATTCGAGAAGTATCTGCTGATCAACTGACAGTGCTACCAGGACACTTTTCCTTATGTGCTCCTCCGACACTAGGAAAGGCCATCACAGCAAAAGCCTGTATGTACACTTTCTGCTGTACGCAGAGGGTATATTGTAAATGCTTTTCCCCCTCTCACCTTCAGTGGAATGTGAGCTCTTGGGAGTAGCAGTCCTGTCTGCCTTATTTACTGTAACATCCCTCGCACATATCAAGGTAGTTGGCCCATAAAAGTGCTCAAAAATATTTGATGAATAAACAAAAGCAAGTAAACTTGCTGGAAGAAGAAACTACATGGGTCTGTTCTACTGTGTCTAGCATGGTACTGGGCTAGAAATAGACAGTTAACAGGGATTGTACTAAATCAAACACTTCATGCTGGATGCCAGACTGTGGCAGCACCTCATTGGTTTTTATAACTAATGATTTGTTGGGCAAGGGGAACTCTACAAAGTTGGTGAGACCTTGTACTACCAGTACAAGTTAGTTTAAACTCCAGAGGATTTGTCAGACACCTGAAATCTAATACCAGGGCTGTGCTGAATCAGTGCTTGAAGGACCTAAGAGAAGACACAGCTTGGAGGAGAGGAGAAACAGCTTGTGCAGCCTGCCCATTCAAGAACCTGCATCCATTAGCTATAATTCCTCATGCAAGGATGACCATCCTGGTTTAGCTGAAATTTCATGGAGCATTGCTTGGGTTCTGGCCAGAACTCTAACTTCTCCAGTAATGCATTTGCTGACCTAGTTCGGCTTCCAGACTGCCTCTGCTTGGTCATTGTGTCACTTGGTGAGCAAAGGCTAAGCATGGAACGTGGCGGCTGAGGCCCCTCTGCACTGGCCTGTGTGGGCAAAGGGCTCCTTTCCACTTTCCACAACTCAGTATATTCTCATCTCTCCATTCCCATCAGATGCTAAACTCCTTTATTTAGAGCCCCTGCCAGAGCAACTTCCCCTTCAGAGAAAAAAGGATTTCACGGTGCAGGGTGATTACTCTCAATTCCTGGTGTTCTGACCTCAGGCCTGGTGCGAGGTGGAGGGCAGGTTTCCGTGACATCCTCTCGTCTCTGACAGATTCATTTTCCATTTCCGTGGCCATCGTGCTTGCACGCCCACCCTCTCATTAGGTGGGGGAGGGACTGTGCAAGTGGAGACATAACAGGCTTCGCTTGCACTCCAAGATCTGATGCTGTGGAGGGCGGGACCTCTTCTCTGAATCTGTTTACACACAAAGAACTCCCTCCACCACTGCAGACAGAACTAATTGACTTGCTTCTGCCATCAAGATCCAGTTGGGTGCAAGTGGCACACTACAAAGTCACATGAAGGCGTCATTGAGACAGACTTAAAAAAACCTGCGAGTTCTATTCTGTGATGCAAACTTAATGAAAACCTGTGTGTTCTTGCTTTCAACCAGGTCTGCATTTCCTGTATTTTAGTGACCAGCTGTCACGAGTCAATTTAATCTTGCTTATAAAAAGGCTCCACCATTTAGATCTCTGCCACCTGCCAGTAGGTACAAAAAACGCATACAGTCTGCCTGTTTTTTTTTCTTATATAATTTAATAGATTTATTCCGGGAAGCATATTATCTACCAGAATTTCCTGTGAGTTAGAGGTCTGTATATTTAGACCATCACTAGTGTTTCAAATAAAGGTACCGAGACAAAGAAGTTTGAAACTGGCTCTTTCTGAAGCTAAACAGGATGGGAAGCCAGGTTTGCTGTCTTGTAGGTGGGTTTTGGCTACATCTGTATTAGGGATGATACACTCTGAAATGAATGAAGTTTAAGCATCAAGACCTTAAGGAAGACTTTAAAAATAGGGTGCTAGTTTTAAAAAATTTTTATTAATAAAGGTTTTCTTTAATAAAGAACTCCCTCCACCACTGCAGACAGAACTAATTGACTTGCTTCTGCCATCAAGATCCAGTTGGGTGCAAGTGGCACACTACACACTGTCACATGAAGGCGTCATTGAGACAGACTTAAAAAAACCTGCGAGGTTATAAGTTTCAAACACAACAAAATCTGGAGCAATCTCCGGTTATGCCCCCTACATTTAATTGGCACTCGCGCCCCAAATGGTTTAGAATAAATAGCAGAAATGATTTAGCACCGATAGAGAACTTTGCCGACATCTTTTTCAAAAGTAATAAATTACAAAATGCCTCTAACAAAGTTTCCTGCCACTGCAGCTCCTGCACCTTCCTCTTTCACACTGACATGAATTTCTGGTTCCCACCTCAATATACTACTTGAAATGGGAGAACTGCAGGAATAGCATTTCGAGATGAAGATGCTAGCATTAGAGAGCCTGAGTTTAAATCCTGCCTTTGCCACTCTCTTGCTGTGAGGCCATGAATGAATGACTTAACAACTTACAGAGCTAACCTTTACTGAATCCTTTTAAGCACCTGGCATTGTGTTAAGTGCATTTTCACATATTTCACGCATCATTTCATACAAACTTCACCACAATCCTGTGAAATTGGCACTAATAATTATAGATGATGCATTTGAATAATGAGGGGTTAAGAAATCCAAGTATTCCAGCTAGCAGGAGAAGGAGCGGGCACTGAGCTGCCGGCAGCCAGCCTCCAGGACTCTCCCCCCAGACCACCGCACAGGGCTAATATCTTCCCAGGCGTGGCCAGGCCTCAGCTCCTGGAGACAGCACATGGAGGTGCTTCTTTTCTTTTCTTTTTTTAAATAAGGTTTATTTTATTTATTGATGCATACAAGAGCTAGGATGGAGGCCAGAGGTGCAGGGCAGTAAGAGGATTTACCAGAGACAGAACAGGCAAATCCATTGAACTACACTGCTGAGGGGAGCTGTGGGGAGTCAGGAGAGGTCTACTGTGCCATGTGGGTCAGCTCCCTGATGGGATTCAAACTCATGCTGCAGTGACTGAGGACAACTTCATTATGCTGAGAATTAACTCCTTGTGCCCCCAAGGAGGCCCAGCACATGGAGGTGTTTCAATGAATGGTTTTAGGGCTTGAATAAGATAATCCATGCTTACCCTTAGAATAGCATCTGACAAAGTTCTTAATAAATGTTAGTTATTATTACTTCTGTAGTTACTACTGCTTATTTATTCTATAAGCCTTCATTAATTCCATGTTCTGTGGATAGCACTGTGAGAGGTCTTATGGAACTGGGTCTCAGTTCTAATCTCTAAGAACTCCTAAGGGTTGGGGGGACATTAAATGACACTGCACTATGAGTTAAGGGCTGCTAACTGATGTATTTGTCTTTCCTTCTTTTTCATGCCATACAGACTGAGCTGGGTGCAAGTTCACCAATGTTAAGAATGCATTTCCCAGCAGCTCCATGAGTTAGGTGCGGCCATGTGACTATGTTCTACTATTAGCAGGAGGGCTGTCTGTAACACACTTATCAATCCCTGAGGAGCAGGAGGTCTGCACTCCTTCCTCCATTTCTGATTTGCTTCCTGTAACACGAACACAGTGTAGCGCCATCTTGGGTCACAAGGACAGTTACCAAGGCAAAAATTACTAAGAGTAGAACCAAGTTCTCAGACAACTTTCACTGCAGAGAGAGAAAGGTGGATGAAGGTGAGTATGGGAAGAGACCCATCACCTCCTCACTGCAAGGAGAAAAAAACACAAACTACTACACTTTTTTAAAAAAAAGATTTATTTATTTATGTATCCAAGACCTGGGGTACAGGCCAGAGGCGTGGGAGGTGAGAGAATTCACCAGACACAGAATGGGGAGAAAAACAGGCAGAATAACTGAAATACACTGCTGAGGGGAGCAGTGGGCAAGACAGGAGAGGTCAGCTGCACCATGTGAGTCACCTCCCCAGCTGGGGATGGAACTCATGCTGCAGTGACTGTGTACAACTTCATAATGCTGAGACTTAATCCCTTGCACCACCAGGGTAGCCCCTCTACACTCTTTAAGAGATAGTGAATGACAGTCTCTCATTCATCTGAATTTCTATCAGTACACAGCACCAGGTATATAAGAAGCACTTAATGATGAATTCTCTCACCCCCACATCTCTGGTCTGTACCTCAGTTCATTATGCATAAATACATAAATCTTTAAAAAAAGAAGCATTTAATGAATGTAAGTGTATCATCACCTGTATTATTTAGCACAATCTTAAAAGTCTAGATCTCAAATGCCAAATGGACCAGGTCTGAACTGATCCCACAAGGACAGAAAGGGTTCCAGTCTTTCCAGTTGTCTACTATTCCTTCCTTCATTAATAAAACTCAGAGTCTAATTCTGCAGGGAAGAGGGAGGGGTTGGGATTGGGACAGGAAGAGCACAGGGGACTATGGTGATGGTGCATGGGGGAATTGATGGTGAGAAGGCTATGGGGACTATACCTAGAAAAAAAAAAAGCAAATATTGTAAGAAGAAATAAATAAATCTAATAAAAAACCAAAACTCAGTCTAATGGTAGTTATTATGGTAAGTTAAAAAAAAAGTTTTCAGAAGATGTGTTTTTTCCAAATTATGCCACAGTCAAAGGCCAATGTGAAATATTTATCTGCTTACAACATAACTTTTTGAAGGCAGTCACACATTCACAGAATAACGAAGAGGCTGGACATCCAACCTGTGTTTGGATTTGACATTATAGGAGAAGTGTAAGTGAAAAGGAGCTGTAAAGATTCTAGGAAGCCCCCTTGCAAATCTAGAGGGCAGGAAACCATATGGCCCTTGAGCTCATTCTTTCACTTTATATTAAGTACCTAATGTGGCTGATGGAGGCTTCTCAGGAGCTCTGTTCTTGGAAGAGTTATTTTTGAAAGCTGATGGATATAGACTGACTTTTTATTTTTATTTTTTTGAAGCATAGAAATATATTGCTAGAAAATTTTTCTTGGAGTGTAAAATAAAACCTGAGATCTTGATCACTTCATCACAGACACTGTTACCTTTTTTATTTATTTTTTAAATATATGAAGCAATTGGTTTGCCCCAAAAGTTGATGGAACAAGGATCAGAAGCCCCCTTATATATTTAAGCAATAAATGTCTTAGGTATCCTTATGACATTTTATAAAGCCTCTAAAAGTTCCATTTAAACCTTACTTGAGACCCTAAACTTACCCACAGTGAAGCATCAGATTACATGATTCACTAAACCCCTGGTTCTTTTAGATAATATTAAAAATAGCTTTTTTTTTTTTTTTATTTCTAAAGCTTGCCAGGGAGTCTAGAGTATCATAATATAAAATAAAATAGGAGTTTATAGGGCCTCCCCTGGTGGCGCAGTGGGTTAAGCAACGCACTGCGAAGCAAATCGCAGCCACTGAAGCACGAGTTCGATCCCTGCTGCCGGCCGGGGGGGGGACCCACATGGTGTGGCAGACCTCTCCTGCTGTGCCCGCTGCTCCCCTCAGCAGTGTACTTCTGTTNATCTGCCTGTTCTGCTCCCCGCTCTCTGTGGTGAATCCTCTCACCCCCCTACACCTCTGGCCTGTACCCCAGTGCTTGTATGCATAAATAAATAAATCTTTAAAAAAAAATAGGAGTTTATAAATTTGAGTTAATGCACTGTCTGAGATTGGAGCAGGTATACGATGGTGCACTGTGACCCGTTCCCTACACTCATGAGGAATCTGTTAGATAAGAGGTGCTGAAGGATAAAAGGCAGAGCAAGATAATTAAGGCAATCCAGACTGCCACTGTCTCCGCACAGCAAATCTATCTGAAGAATGGAGGGTGGAGAGTAAAAAAACAGGAAGGGTAAAAAACGCTAAATTAAAACTAATTTAATCCAAGTTCAATTAGTAATTGATAGGTCTCTTAAATGCTTAATATATGAATGGTAAACTTCTACATTCTCATCCTTTTTGAAGAAACAGAAAATTTAGTGGTCTCTAGTCCCAGAAATACAAATGATCGGTATTCAGATTTTATTAGTATCAGATTTTATAAGAGCAAGGACAACACAGTATTAAGAGCTTGTGCTCTGGAGATAAATGATCTGTGTTCAAGTCCTAACTTTACTATTCAGAACCTGCTGGATAGCCCCATTTGAGCTCCAGTTTTGTGTCTCAGTTTTCTTGCTTACCATGTAGGACTACAGTTCCTACCTATGGTACAGGATAGCTATGGGAATGTAAGATGTGGTTTATACACACAATGGAATGCTGCTCAGTTGTAAAAGAAGATGAATTCTTGCCATTTGTGATGACATGAGTGGAACTGGAGGGGATGATGCTACGTAAAATAGGTCAGAAGGAGAAAGACAAATACTACATGATTTCACTCTTATGTGAAATATAGAGAAAGAAAACAAAGCAACAGACAAATCTTAGCCAAAAAACCCCCTAAAAATCTGACTGCATAAATGAGGCTACCAGAGGAAGAGGGTGCGGGGAGAGGAAATGGGGTTCTATGGTGAATTTGGTAGGGAGTTATTGGGGTTTTGGGTTATTGTGGTGTGATAACATACACTTGAAGTTGTTTGAAATGACACCCCCAAAATACACAGTTTTATAAACCAAAGCTACTTCAATAAAAATAATTTAACAAATAATTTACCTTAATTTTTTTTTTAAGGTAAAGTATTTCAAAGGAGAAAACAAGATTAGATGAAATAACCCCTATCTGGTACATATCACAGATTCTGATAAATAGTAAATATCAATAAAAGTTGGCGAGTTCATGGGCTGGGTATTTATCTGAAAGTCCTTCACAAGCACTGCTCTCTTACTACCTCAATAAAATGTGGGAAAACAAAAACACTCATTTTCCCAAGCTTCCCTGCCTCTATCTAGGGTTGGCCGTGAGATATGGCTCCACCAAGAAGAGGTGACCAGGAGTCACCCAGTAGGGTATTGGGAAAGCTTTTTAAAAAGAGCCGTTTAGGCAGAATCATTCCTATGCCCTTTCTCTTTTTTGTCCTAGGGCCATACTCAAGGGCTCATAGACGAGTACCCTGAGAAAGGAAGTTCCATTTAACGATGCGGAAGCAGGAGGCTTGAAGGAGACCAGTATCTGATGCTGTTCTTCAGCTGTAGGAACCCCCAAAGGGAAGGTCTCCCCTGTGAAGACAAGCCCCATCCTGTTTTAGAAAGCTAAATTTTCTGCTATAAAAATCAATTAGAAAGATTTTGACAAATGCAAGTGACGTTTATACTCATTCATTCTGTGGTTTATGGTAACCAACCACTAAGTTAGATTTCACTCCCTGTTTTTTTTTTTTTTTTTTCTTTCTAGAGCCATGTAAGTGAAACAATTTCTCACCTATTTTTTTTTTACTTACATTTTGACACAAACTATACCGTGATAATTTCATATATACTTTCTGGTTTAAAAATATAATTCTACTGTTGTCTAGGAGAAACTGACAAAAAGAGAGATAGGGCAGAACTCCAACTATTCTCTTGTGCTCTACAAAGCCAGAGTTCAGTGAGGCTCTGGCTTCAGGGCCAAGAGTTGTCTGACACTGGAGGATTCCTTTATCAGGTTATATCACCAGGCAAGTTGTGATCACTTAGGTATATATTCCTGTCCACTTGAAGAAAAGGTCTTAGTTCTTCAAATGGTTGTATTAGAATCATTAAAAATGGATCAGGTAGAATAAATAGCTTCAGAACTAGGAATATTAATTAAAAAAATCAAGCCTGTGTAAAATAATACACTATAGCAACTGATTCTATACTTTTACTTTTCAGTACAAAATTTGAGAGGAAATTGAATTAGATTCCCATGGGTGGGAAGTAAAATAACATCCAATGGAGAAGTGTGCACCTGGGAAAGCCTTTGTTTTTTTGCGCCGTATTTGATGGCCTACTTTTGTTAACAAGCTTTGGAAAAGTTGAAGTTTAAAGACCAAAAAGGAAAAAAAAAAGGGACACCAGGAGAAAAAAGGAGAAAAAAAAAATCCTATTCACCAAATGGAGTCTACTCTTACTTGCTGTGACCTATGACTGATGACCCAAATGGTGCCACTTTAGAAATAAAGTGATGTAATGTAAAGAAACAAAGAACCCCAAGAATAGAAATAAAGAGCAGCAATGAGGTGAAAGGATCTAACAGATAGGAAAGATAACAGGAGCAAAATAACTAGACAGCCTGGGTTCATAACCCGACTTGAGCAATACTCCCGTTTTCATAGCCAGTGCAATGCAGTATTTCTGCCTATACAGCTAATTATTCAGCAGTGGGGTCTGTACCAAATAGATGAGAATATTGAACATAGAGGTGACGTTTAATGTGGACTAAAATTTAATATGGGTCATGATCATCATTTAGAATCCAATGTATAATCATGAGACCTTGGTTCAACAAATAACTGATTAACTTCTGGCCTACAGGTTTTGTGGGGTTAATTTCTTCGAATTGTGATGGCTTAGGTCTGTGTTTGAAAAATGTCTTACATTGGCAGCCTGAGTGGTCATAACCAAGTTGTAGTATGGTATGTAGGCTGGAGTTTTCACATGCCCACATGCTCTTCCTTCTCTGGTAACAACAATCCTTTGGGGCTACCCTTCCTTAAGCTCAGGCTGAAAGGTTCAAGTGGGGAGTTCAGCTTGCAGCTCAAGTTGAATAGAGAAGCCAGGCTCAGCTTGTCAATCCATTGTGTTTTCCTGGCTCAAGCTGTGTGAAAAATGTCCCTAGGGCCTTTGCCTAACCTTTATAGTATTACTAACCCGGCAACAGGTATCCTATGTACTCCTAGGTACTTACGGCCATCTTGGCCACAAGGTGGAGAACTGACTTATAATAAAGCCAAGAGAGAGGAGAGCAAGTGGGGACAATGACATTGTGTGGCTCTTGCTCTCAGAGAGTCCTGGAGTCCTGGTTGTATGAGTCAAAGAAAACTCTTCTTTGAGTAACTTACATTATTTTTTGTATTACCTCTCAATCAAAAGATCCTGACTAACACAATACACCATGTTACTTCTTCATACTCCTCCATCTCCTGAACTGATTGAGTGACACCCCATGCTTGACCCAAAAGCAGTCATTACATAAACTGGTCAGTGACCTGATGTTTTCAGTCTGGCTTGAAAAAATGATCTGGGTAAAACAGGTTTTTCTACCAAGGCTTGAGAACAGGAAATGGCAGAATAGTACCATTAAGAATAGGATGTACTATTAAAATGTTTGATCTTAAGCTAGTCACTTTTTCTCTAAGTCCAATTCTTCATCAGTAAAGTAGAGACAACAGTAAGTGACTTCATTGGTTTGCTGGTGAATTTTGAATGAGATGGCAGCAAGTGCCTCAATGGGCAGAGGTTGAGTAGGTAAACCAAGTTTTAGTTCCCACCTGACCATCATAAATTATTTGTTAAACATGATATATATGACCCTGTAGTTAAGATTTCACTGTTTCTGAGCCTTGAATTATTAAAAACATAAGCAAAACAAAACAGAGCTTTCAATTGAGTAATATCTACAGATAAAAAGGGAGCTATTGTCTCAGCCACTCCAGTGTGATTAGACTTCTTGCTTTTGTTTGCTATTGAACAGGAGGAAAAGAGGAAACTGGTGCTTGTGATGTAGAGGAAAGGGGCCAGGACTGTGACCTTGATGAGGTAAGGTGATGGGCAGAACTCCTCCCCCAGTTTGAGCAGAGGGCTTTGCATGGTGTCTGGTGCAGAGTGAGCTCTTCACCAATACTTATTTAAAGAGTATCCAATCCTCACCCTTCACTGTGGAAATGCAGAATCAGTAAAATAAAATTAAAAAAAACCCAAATTATCTAGCATTATTGAGCTAATTTTGAGCTTAAGTGTGCATTTGCAACAGTGCATTTGACTAAGGGTGTTTTATTTCATCTATACAGTAACTTTGGGTGGGGAGAGAGGGACAAAGAGAGGAGAGGTACATATTACATATTAGTGTCCCCTTTTTACAGATAACAGAAAAATACAGACCTAGAGCATTTACATGGATTAGGCTGTAAAACCACACTTGCTTCAGTATGGGAACAGCTTTTCTTTACACATCTCCCTGCCTCCCTCTCCCCCGATCCCATTAGTAATGCTTTGAACAAATTAAGCCATATTTTTTTTCTCTCAAATGTTTAAAACCTGAGCTGTTTCTATTTTAATTTTACTTTTTCAACATCTTGTTTATGGTGGTAAGGGGTTATTAAAGTAATTTGGTAGGAAAGAAAAGAGAAGGGGTCAGGGTTTTTTGTATGAAAAAATTAGAAATTGCAGTAAAAGCATCTTTGTCCCAGCAGACAGCCTCCTGGTCTCTGGCTGCACCATGCGTGGTGCTTGACCACTAAGTTGAATTAGCCAGCAGTGAGTTAACATCCCAGAGGAACATTCAGGCAGTGAAGGAGGGAGGTGTGAGGATAAATACTCCAGTTTTCCTGCCTCTCAGGGAGATGGTTCTGAGACAAGACCTTCAGTGCTGTTTATGTCACATTCCCTCATTTTGGTTTCTGAAACTATTTCCCAAATATACTATTTGCATTCAAATCCTTGTCTCAGGGGAACCCAAAACTGGGAAGATAGAAAGGAAGGAGCTAGAGAAGAGCTAGCAGACCACAGAAAGGAACTGCTGCCTGTGATTTACAGGAAATAGTTACTTTAGTCATTCAGATGACAAAAATTTACTTCTCATATATATTTGGTCTTCATCCACATTCCTGGCTCACTGCCCCCCAGATGCTTAGATTTTCCTAAGTGTTGTGAATGGTAAATGTGTCTTTCACTATGTTAATGAAGGTAACTTTTGGAAAACATCAGTGGATAGAGCAGGTTGCCAGGAGAACTATCCACTGATTGGAGGGTAGAAACCCAGTCTAGTCCTTCACCTTTAGGGGGGAGAGAGGGGCTGGAAGTTGAACTTAACTGTCATGAGCCTGTCAACAAATCTAAGTGATGAAGTCTCCAGAAGTTGAAAAGGAGGGGCTCGTCAGAACCTATTTGAGGAGAATGGCATGCCAGAAGAAGGCACTGTAGCTTTCGGTCCTTTTCTTATACTTTGCCCTATAGACACCTATAAACATCTGTATGCTACTCTGGCAAATTAACTAAAACTGCTGAGGGTGTCTTGAGAACCTCTGATTTCTAAGCAGCTGGTCAGAAGCACAGATAACAATCTGGGTTTGTAATAGCACCTCAAGTCTGAGAAGGGGTTGTAGAAAACCCCAATCTGTAGTTTGTTTGGCTGAAGTACAGGTAACTGCCTAGGACACGTGACTGGCATCGAAAGTGAAGAAAAGTCTTAGGAGATGGGGCCTTCAACCTGTGCAGCCTGACGTATTGCTGCGTAGACAGTATCGGGGTTGAGTTGAATTCTCTGGGGCACCCGTCCAGAGTCTGTGAATTGCTTGTGAGTGTGGAGACACCAACCCACACCTCTGTTGCAACTGAACTCAGGACACCAACAACATGGAGATCCCGTTAGATTGTAGAGGTGAGAAGGTCAAAGACCACAGTGATCAAACAACTACTTCCCCAGGAAGAAGAGGCCCCCAGTATCCACTCTCCATGTCTGCTGAGCCTTCGCTCAGGAATGAATGTTGTCACATATATAAAATGTTGTCAGTGAGAATCTGATGACTGAACCACCAATGCTCCAGGTAAGGGCTTCACTGCTTGCTTCATGCTGGCCCTGGCTCCCACCTGGGGTGTTTAGAGAGGACCCTATACCTCCTAACTGACCAAGCTTAAGAAGTCCCCAGAAATAAGATAGTCACTAGTGAAATATCCTCATTATAGACATAACTTATTCAAATGCATTAAATCAAACTTACATTCTGGTCATTGGTCTCAAGTCCAAAATTTGGACTTCAATTTAGATTCTGGCTATACTATTTGCTTGCAGTGCATGTGGCCCTGGGCAGGCTACTTAACTTTTATGTGCCTCAATTTCCTCATCTGTAAAATTGGGTGATAAAAGTGTCTAAATCCTAAGGTTGCTATGAAGAACAGACTGCTGTCTTCCTGGTGTTTAAAAACAGTGCTTGGCACACAGTAGATGTGCCTGGTATTATACCCATGCCCATCCCCATCTTCACTCTACTTGTCATCGTTTTGGTTGTGGGAAGGAATGCTAATAGCACACACAGCAGAGGAGGCCAAGGCTTCCACATACCCCCTTGCACAGCTCTCTAGAACACTGTAATAGAGTCATCCCCAAGGAAAGGGGAGGTTCCAGGTTCCCTATCCCACCCAAGGGAGGGTGGAGCTTATCAGGGAGGAGGAAAAGCTGGGAGGAGACTGAGAGAAGAAAGAAGAAGGATGGAGAGCAAGAAGGAAATCTGGAGGAGGCACATGGAGCAGAGAGACATGTAAAGAAGGTGCACTTGCTTCTAGCCTTGGGTTTGTACCAGGAACTTGGGGGACATGGAAGGAGACACTTGAAACAGACTTGGGTGAGAGACCCCTGAGAGGTTGAGAATGGCAGCCTTTATCTTGTTTTTGATTTTGCTCCTTTCCTTCCAGACTTGCCTGGCCTCTTCTCTCCCTTTCCTATGGGTCCTTACAGAAGGTGCCTTAGACTTTTGGCACATTTTCAGGCCTCAGTGGTCCTACTTTGGGCCAACCTTGTTTGGCTGGGCATTTACGCACGAGGTATGGCTAACTTTTGGGTGCTTGATTTGAAAACTTTACTCTTTATGGTACACTGATCTTATTCAAGTTCCTTTCCATTAAAGGTCTTAAGCACTAGAATATGTTTCATTTTGATGTGGCGGATGGCAGAACCTACTTAATGTGGAAGGTTTGGGGTTCCAGGGTGCCCCACACCCTGCCTGGTAACAACACTAGTACTCAATTATCACAGTAGGGGTTTCCGTGTGTACCTGGCTGGCAGAGAAGTTAAGCTCTGATCAAAACCACTAATAGTTTTTCTCTCACACAAATTGTGTAGTTTGGAAATAATTTCAAACTTTCAGGTGCTTGAACCGAATCTGAAGGGTGCTGTTATTAATTAAGCAATACAATTGGAGGTAAGGAACACAGTAGAAAGTTCTAGAAGTGTCACGCACCCACGGTCCTTAAATTCCACAGAGATGGCCCTGGAAGTGAAGTGACCTGTGCATTTTCTAATAAAAGCCACATGATAGTGGCAATAATTGCCACGGCACAGTCTTGGGCCTTGAGGCTCCCCTTCATGTGAGGGCCTGCCTGGAAACCAGTGCAGCAACAAAAGCAAATCGAAATTGCCTCTCCTGTAGGACTGGAAATATCAAATGCAGAGTGTGGTGTAGCCTTTTAATCCACAGGGTAGCAAAGTAAAGGTCAATTACCTCACTTAGAGGAATGAAAAGCATGTAGTAAAAGTCAAATAGATATGCCATTAGATAATATATTTCAAGCATGAAAATGAGGCTTTTCTATTGCAGGGTTATATTTAATGCACTGGTAAACACAGGAACTTTGTGACAGAGAGGAAGATACGAGGATGACAGTGAATCTGCCCCGCGGCGTGCCCTCCGTTCGAGGGAGGTGTCTGTGTGGGCCCGTGCGGTCACCACTGATTGGTGTCAGGACCCTGCCGGGAAGCAAGCAAGCTGGTCCCCAACCCACCAGACAGCGGGAGGAGGAACAGGTGCTTCTGGGGGTGGCTCTAGGGATTTAAGGCTGTCAAGAAGCTCGGCTCTGCCAGAGCAGCCTCTCAGCCTCTTGTCCCCAGTGTGTCCCGATGCATGAACCTACCTGTACCTCGGGCTCTTCTCCTTTTCAGATATTCTACTTCTGATCCTGACACGGGCTTGGCGCCCAGCTCTGCTCGCCTGCATTCATGCTTTCATTAGCTTAACAAGTGTGTTCCCAATTCCTGGGGCTGGAACTCTTCCTTCCAAGGCTGTCCCCCAGCGCTATGGACCTTTAGATGCTCTTACTCTTCCCCAGGATTACTGCGCACCCATCCTGGTTTCTGCATTTGATGATTTGATTTGGAGTATCTGACCCCTAGATTTACATTTTGATCGCTTCCAACACTGCTGCTTCAGAAGGACTCTCTCTTGAAGCAAGCAATCCCCTTGCTGCCTCTGGACATACCTTCCTTCCTAGCTATGCCCTTAGTTTTTCGTCTCATCAGAACTATCCTTTAAGGGTCACAGGCATTTTGTAGAGACTTGGCGGGGGGTGCGCTTCTGTTGCTGATACAGCTGCTCCCCAAAACCCTTCATTATTTCACTGGGGAAGCCCTGTGTTTACTGTCCACTGCTGAAGGAGTCCTGTGGCTTTAGGAACCTTGTTTCATTCTCTGAGCTTAGTTTCTAAGCTACAAGCATTCAAATAATTCCACTTTTCATTTATTTAAAAAAAAATAAGCAACTATACTTGGTGGGGGATATTTAGTAGAGAATATGTGTTAATATTTATTGGATTGGCAAAGCTGTCACTTGAGAGAGCAGCCAGGAGCATCTGCAATGGTTTGCATCTGTGTGGCAAAAATCTTCCTTTGTTCTGCAAAGCACACTTTGGTGTGATTTCATTCAGATAATGTAATGCAAATACCTACCCACTCTCCTTGAGAAAGCCCTGATCCTGTGAAATAACCCAAATGCAGATGCTTCAGCATGAGGTGATAAGTTTTCTGGTTAGTGATGTAAATTTGATGTGTCATTTACAGATCTTAGTAACACAGAAGACCCCTAGGTAAATCACAATTGATGCTGGCTTACTCCTAAAAAGCTCAGGTGCTCCTGGGAGATACTGTGGCTTATGCCCAAACATTTTCTCTCAGGAAGTTAGGGGCGCATTTAAATAGGAGAAATGTGCTGGTCTCACCTCTTGTGCTCTTTTTGGAGAAAACAGTATGAAGAGGAACCAGGCTTAACTTGACAGACACAACCTGGGCTGAGCTTTGATGCCTTCAGGATGATGCTATGGAAAATCAGAGAGACATGAAGAAGTGGACTGGTGAATGGCATGGTTGTTTTCATGAGGGTCAGAAGGCCTGGCCATACTCTCATGGCAGGAACAGGATTTTCCCTAAAAAATAGAGTGTTCCTGGACAGTCTTCCTGAGGTAGGAAGTTACGTGGGCTTTGGAGTCAGGCAGGGGAACTTGGGCTGTGAGGTGTGATGGTGGCTGCAGGTCCCAGCTGGTGGCTATGGAGATGCTTATTCCTTCCCCGATCACTTAGTCACCAATACATGACACCTTGTTGGAGCTGGGAGCTCTAAAGATTGTATGCAAGACCTGAAAACTAGAGAGTTTCCTAAACCTCCCATAAAATATCAAATTTAACAATCTTGTTTTAAGAAAGCAGGTGTCTCCAAATGTGGGAAACAGGTGTGTGGCAAACAGTCTGATATTTCCTATGCATGCAGGTGAGAAGGGCTGGAGGAACTCTGGAACTGAATCTATCAGGCTCAGGGAACTTTCATCTTCCCGTGGCAGAGCTGTATTTCCATGTTCCTCCTGCCTTGCTATTATTCTAAATGAGTCTCTCTTGCAAAACCAATGAATAAGTGGGCTAACATTGCACTCATTTAAGAAGAGCTAGTGCAAATTAGTTATGAGAAAACAGAGATGTGAATAGGAAGATGGAGGGAGGATATGAAGAGTAGGCACTTATATCCCTGCCCCCAGCCAGGGAGGGGACCCACATGGCTCAGCAGACCTCTCCTGCTGTGCCTGCTGCTCCCCTCAGTAGTGTACTTCCGTTGATCTGCCTGTTCTGCTCCCCACTCTGTCTGTGGTGAATCCTCTCACCCCCCCACACCTCTGGCCTGTACCCCAGTGCTTGTATGCATAAATAAATAAATCTTAAAAAAAAAAAAATTGAGAGAGCCTGGGCAGAAGAAAGGTAACAGAACAGAGTGAGCTCTTGGGCTCTGGAGTAGAGTTCCTTGGTTGGAATCTTGGGCTTTGCCCTTGTAACTGATATGTGATCTTGGAAAATCTTCTTATCTTTTCAATGCCTTACTTTTCTTATTTTACATAGAGAACATTTACCAAGATAGACCACGTTCTGAACTGTAAAATAAATCTAAATACATTTAAAATTATTGAGGTCATTCAATGTATGTTCTCTGATCACACTGAAAAATAACTTAGAAAAAGATAACTGAAAGATATTTGAAACATTCCCTAATATTTGGCAATAAGTTAAATATATCAAATAAATCATGTATCAAATAAAAATTGAAATAGAACTTTGAAATTCTGAAGTGATGCAACAAATCAGAATTTGTGGGATGATAGTCAAACAACTTAGCGGGAAATTTATAGCACTAAATGCTAACTTACAAAGAATAAAGGTTTCAATATGTGAGCTCAGCTTGCATCTTAAGAAACTAAAAACAGAAAAACAAGTTAAATTCAAAGTGTTCACAATAAATATTAAAGCAGAAACCAATTAAATAGGAAATGGCAGAGAAAAATTAAGGAAGTCAAAGCTAATTCTTAGAGAAAAATCAGTAAGGTTGGCAGACATTTAGCTAGACCAATCTAGAGAAAAAGAAGACACTGCAAATTATGAGAAAGATCACATCACTACAGATTCTATAGAAAATTAAAAAAAGGAAATTAGGGAATATTGTTTATAATGTTATACCTATAAATTTGACAACGCAGATGAAATAGATAAATTCTTTGAAAGACGCAAACTATTAAAACTTATTCAAGAAGAAATAGCTTGAATGAACCTTTCTTAAAAAAAAAAAAAAAACAAAACTTATTTTTATTAAAGATTCTTCCATAGAGAAAACTCCAGGTCCAAAAGGAGTTACTGGTGAATTGGAGGAAACATTTAAGAAACACCAGTGTTACACAAACTCTTCCCAAAAATTGAAGGGAAAGGAAGACTTTCTAATTCATTAATGGAGACCAATAATACCCTGATATTAATAGACTGAGGCATTAAAAAAAAAGGAAATTATAAGTCAATATTCCTCATGAATAAAAATTTTAGAATTTTAAATTTTTAGCAGTCATATTAAAAATGTGCAAAAAGAATATGCCATAACCAAGTGAGATAAAGCCTAGAACAGAATTATCTGAATATTTAAGGAAAGTATTGATATTACTACATGTAGTACAGATTATATGTTGTATAACAAAAAAACACTGCCATCATCTCAAAGGTTCAGAAAAAATATTTGACAAAATTTATGAATGATACTTCTTAGCAAACTACAACTACAATGCAACTTCCTCAACCTACATTTAATATTTTACCTTATAGTCATTAATAACATTAATAAACTGAATGTTTTCCTTTTAAAGCAGGGACAAGATGAAAGTGTTTATTCTCACCACAACTGACTTTTAGTTTATGTTAAAAAATTGCATGGAGACTAGCTAGCATACATAAATGAACTTAGTAAGGTTACAGTATGCAAGATGACTGCACATATACCAATTTTATTTCTAAATACTAGTAATGAACAACTAGAAATTAAAACAAAAAGCCAACTCCATTTACAATAACATAAAAAAATAGGAATTACTTAGTATTAAATCTGACACAGTATGTGCAAAACCTGGTTAGCATTAAATACATAGCATTGCTGAGAGAAATTAAAATCCTAAATAAGTAGAGAGGTACATCTTGTCCAAGAGCAGAAGCCTATTGTTAAGATGTCAATTTTCCCCAAACTTATCAATGGATTCAATGCAATATCAATTAACCGCCATAATTAAGAAACTCCTTTTCTTAAAACCAGGTGTAACAAGGCTTTTATTTTGGGAGACAAATTGACAAGCTCATTATAAAATTCACATTGAAATGTAAAGGACATAGAATAACTGAAACAATTTTAAAAGAGTAAAGTTAAGGGATTAACACCACCCCTCTCCATTTCAAGACTAATTATAAAGTTACAGTAATTAGGACAAGTTGGCATTCTGTAAAGACAGATTAGAGAACAAAAAGGCTTAGGAAGACACATACACAAACAGGGAGCAATAATTTTCAAAAAAAGTACAAAGGCATTTCAATGGATCAAGGGTAGTTTTTTCAACAAATGGTGCTAGACTAATTGGATATGAAAATATAGTATCATGCCAAACCTGGCATTATATAAAAACTTAACTCAAAACTCATAATAGGCTTAAATGTAAGACCTGAAACTATAATTTCTATAAGAAAACATAGGAGAAAATCTTTGTGATCTTGGATTAGAAAAGGATTCTTAGGTATGACAGCAAAAGTATGATTTATACTATGTAAGTATATAAAAAGTATATAGCTATACTATATACTTTTAGTATATAAATTTTTAGTATATAAATTTATACTTTTAGTATAAATTTGGTAAATTCTACTTAATCATCATAAAGAAACCACTCTTCAGAAAATAATGTTAAGAGAAAAAAATCAGATGGTAAGATCTACAATCAAAAGAAACTAGTTGCAAAGCCTATATCTTATAAAAGACCACCTGAAATTTAATAATCAGAAACAATTAAAAAGTGAAAGAGTTGAACTGATATTTCACTAAGAAAGATATATCATGACAAATTACCTAATGAAAGATGCTAGATGACATTAATTAGTAATAATGTGCCATTAAGCACACCTGCTAAAATGTCTAAAATTTAAAAGACTGATCATATTAGTGGTGAAAGATATGAAGGACCTGAAACTCTCGAACATGGCTGGTTAGAATATGAAATGATAGAAGTATCTTGAAGAACAGTTTGACAATTCCTAAAAAGGTTAAATACACATTTAACATGAGTCAGCCACTCTATTCCTATGTATTTACCCACAGGGATACCCACACAGAGACTTATGTGCAGATGTTCATAGCAGGTTGTTGATGGAAAAAAATCTAAATGCCATCAATTTGTGAACACATAAACCCCAATAAACCCCGGGGATACAACACAGCAATAAAAGGAAAAGAAACAAACTTGATACATGTAGTGACACAGAGGAATTTCAAAACTAGGTTTCTTCAAAGAACCAATTCTGAAATAAAGAATACGTATTGAATAATCCCCATGTACATAAAATTCTTGAAAATGCAAACTAATCTATATATAGAGAGAACTGGTCAAGTTCTATAGTACATGAAGACATTCTCAGGCAGGATGAGCCTCCATATTTACTGCTCAGGTTAGGTTGATTTCACTGACGTACACAAGTAAGGTAACAAGTTGTGCACTTCAAGTATCTACAGTATATAATATGTTAATTATACGCCCATAAAACTTTTAATATATTAAAAACAATACATAAGGTTTCTGGTATCATAGTGCCTGAAATGAAAATAAAATATAGATGAAGGGCTCAGAAGAATGCCGTTCCATGGTGACCACACTGATAACACTGTTGTTGTAGCTGTCATAGAGGAGGTGATGTAACAGGGTGGTCCCCAGGAAGGAGGAGAGAGGTCCCGGGTTTCCAGCCCCACCCAAGGGAGGATAGAGCTGAGCAGAGGGAGAAGAAGCTGGAGAGGGGACTGAAGAAGGAAGGTAGAAGGATGGAGTGCAAGGAGGAGACCTGGAGGAAGCACATGAAGAAGCTGAGCTCGCTTCTTGGTGCTGGACTGGGTGAAACAGATGTGGGCGAGAAACCCCTGGGGAGGTTAACAAAGACAGCTGTTATCTTGATTTTGCTCCTTTTATCTCAGACATGCTGGGCCCCTTTTGCCCCTTTCCTATGGTTCCCCACCAGGAGGTGCCTTAGACTTGTGGCAGGCTTTTGGGCCTCAGTGACCCTACATTGGGCCAACCCAGTCTGGCTGGATTTTCACCCACAGAGGATGGATAACTTTGGGTGCCTCATTTGGAAACTTCATTCTTTCCCCTTTTTTTGTTGCACACTATTAAAGTTACTTTCCAGTAAGGGTCTTATATCTTTTGTCTTGGTGTTGCAAATACAGAGCCTATCTGGAACAGGGGGTGCCCCTCTCCCGCCCCAGTAACAGTGATGAGTCATATAGGGGTAGGCCAGGAATTTTCAGTTTATGTCCTAGCACTTTATTTACTGACTGAGAAGATAGATAACGACTTAACTTCTTTCGACTTCAGTTTTCTAATCTATTAAATGGGATTATCAACAGTTCTTGACCACACAGGTTGTTATGAAGGAAGATGAAATGAATGACTTATAGTCAAGAATTTTGTCACCAACTATTTTGTTAGGTAAAAAACAACACAAAGGGATGTGGTATCTTTGTATGTTTGAGTCTATAGACTGAATTCATCCCAGTTGCATGCACCATGTTCTTGTGGTAAGAGAGAAGGGAATTAGCTGGCAAGAAGGAGGACTAGAATGAAGACAGTAGGGTTAAAAAAACCCCTAGTGGCACAGGGATTAAAGTCTCAGTGTTATCAAGCTATCGCCAGCCACTGCGACATGAGTTCTATCCCTGGCAGAAGAGCTGACCCATGTGGCACAGCAGACCTCTCCTCTCTCACCTATTGCTCCCCTCATCAGTGTATTTCAGTACATCTGAGTGTTCTGCTCCTCACTCTGTCTCTGGTGAGTCCTCTCACCACCAACCCCACCTCCCCCTTTCCACCTCTAGCCTAGACCCAGTTCTTGTATGCATAAATAAATCAAATCAATCTTTAAAAAAAAAATCTCCCCAGAGCCCTGGAAATAATAGGGATAGAATAGAATAAAGGGTTTCTTACTATCTCTTGAGTGGGTATTTCAGTCATTTTTATTTAAAAATCTCAGTATCGGGGCCTCCCCGGTGGCGCAGTGAGTTAAGCAATGCACTATGAAACCGCAGCCACTGCAGCATGAGTTCGTATCCCTGCCACCGGCCAGGGGGGTGACCCACATGACACAGCAGACCTCTCCTGCCTGGCCCGCTGCTCCCCTCAGCAGTGTATTTCAGTTCATCTGCCAGTTATGCTCCCCATCCTGTCTCTGGTGAATCCTCTCACCTCCCACGATTCTGGCCTGTACCCCAGCTCTTGTATGCATAAACAAATAAATCTTTTAAAAAAATTCTCAGTATAGCAGACTAGGGACTAGTGGGAATCTAGGTAGTTACCATATGGGTAATATATTGTTTTTATCTTGTAGGAAAGTTGTGTTTTACAATTGAGAAGAACTGACATTCTATAAGGCGTCAACGTTCCAAGCTTGATTGTGAGGCAAAGGGGATGGGCATGCAAAAAGACATTTCAAGATTTAAGAATGACACAGGAAAACATTTCCCTGAGGATAAGTCTGATCACCATTGCAAATAAAGTTCATGAGGTCATAATGGTAATCATTCATTCAACAATTATTTTCTGGCTATTTGATAAGAACCAGACACACCAGTGTCAGGTATGAGAATGCAATATCCTTTTCAAGGAATTTTAAATCTGCACATTTCTACTTCCTAATTCCATTTCTGAAGTGTTCTGCATAAAAAGTAATCTCAGTTGGAGTAAATATTAAGATGTATACTTCCTGTTTTGGGCAGGCACAGTTTTCCAATGCCATATCTCCATCCTAGCTATAGCTCCTTTCCAATTATATCTGGAGGACAGCAGTGATTTATCATATGTTTTAATGTC
Source organism: Galemys pyrenaicus (assembly GCA_019455555.1). NCBI lineage: Eukaryota > Metazoa > Chordata > Mammalia > Eulipotyphla > Talpidae > Galemys > Galemys pyrenaicus. The sequence continues at coordinate 1,495,728 of JAGFMF010011828.1, forward strand.
ATTAAACATTTATTAAGCACACATAGTATGCTAGACACGCAGAAAACAGATAAAAGACATTGTTCCTGCGTAGCAGTCCTTTGTAAAAGAAGACTAATGAATATATGCTTATTCAATAGATCAAGTAAGCGATATACATTTTAAGAAATTTATAAATATTTAATGAAGATGTTGTACAGTAAGTCTGACAGAGAAAACGAGGCTTCTTGGATTACTAAAATAGGATTTTAAATGACTAAAAAGTAAAGAGCCACAACTTTGGTGGACAAAATGAATGCAAGCATTTTGAAATAACATTTCAAAATTATTCCATATAATTTCTCCGGAAAAAAAACAAAAACCAGAAGATTTGAAATCCCCAACAGACAAGATGAATTAATTCTGCATCATTTCAATCTAGATGTATAATGTGGAAGATTTCATGTTATCCCAGCAGCTTATATGTTAATAACTTGGAAAGGCTTTGAAGTTTGGCTTTATCCTTTCCTTTTGAGACCCTTTAAATATAAACAAACACACACACAAGCACACTCTCACACAACTTTACACAAACGGGAGCTCTTGTCTGTAGATCTTCACCCCATCAGGTTCACATTTTGTGACCCCCTTGGAAAATTATCTTTGACACCAAACCCTTTCATTCTAAAGTTAATTTTAGCTATGCATTTCCAGGTCTCTGGAGAAAATGTGTCACAACAAACTTTACTTTGAGACAGATTTTTGGGTCTATATTTAATTAAAAGTGCCCTTACATCTGCTCAGTAGCTATCCTAAAAATGTCCTCCGGAGATGTGAGTGATGACCCACATCTTCCCATCTATATTTGTAGGTAAGATTCCATAGCAGCAACTGCCAGCTGGTATCCAGCATTTTTCTCTCTACTGTGCCACTGAAAAGGAACAATTTGTTGTGTGGGAGGTCTAAAATTGTGGAGATTAAATTATCATCTGAGTGGACATGGTTACAATACCATTCAAAAATATTACTTAACTCTCCCTTACATTTTTATTTTCCCTCACACTAACTGAGCTACCCAGGTGAGCTGTTACAGATCTATGTCAACTGCTATTGTTGCATGAACAGACATGGGTAGTGGAATCTTTATCTGTCATCAGCTTACTGGAGAGGCAAAGTAGAGAAGGTAGTTTGACACAGTGGGGAATACAGTACATTTATATACTGAAAGAAAATTGAGTTTCTGTTGAATTGTTTACTGCTGCTGGAAAAACAAGAGAGGTTAATTTCATACTGTTTAATATAGTTTTGAAAGAATGTAAAATAAAATAATGCTTGAGCTAACAGTGGTATGCTTCAAATCTGCCCTCCCCCAAGCAAAACAAACGCAATGTAGTTTCAGACCTTTAAAACAGATTTCAAATTCTTATGGATTCAGATCCTGAGGGATTATGTTAAGTAGCTCTTACAAATCATATCTCGTGCCAAGTGGCATATAGAAAAAATATGCAAAAATATGATGATGTTTCATTGAAGATTCAGTCTATTCTGTATTAGGACTGAATTTGAATTTTTATATTTATAGACGTCATTATATCACATATGGTAAGTGACTGTAAAATAGGCATATATAAAAATTATATTGGCTTACCTACATGCAAATGAATAAATATATTCATGGGAATGATTTGTTTCATTATCATTTAATTTCTCAAAAATGGGGCTGGAATTCGGTTGTTTCTGATGGATCCCAAAGTGCCACAAGGATATATATGTCAAGGCGGTGACCCTTTGCCTCTTTTCTTGGTAAATATCAAATATTCTTTTTTTTTTTTTCTTGGACACTTACTACTACAGGTTGGAGTTCTGAAGTTAGTGTGTGAATGAAGACAAGCCCTAGTGTACTCTGATAAGAATTACATTAAATATATTTGAATGTGGAAAAGACTTAGAAGGTTATTTGTAAGAACAGAAATAATAGTGTTAGAGTGAATTGCCTTAAATTATTTAAAACCATTACCTGTTTTTACAATAAAATAAGTATAAGCAGTTTATTGCAGAAATACTTATAATCCTACTTTTCCATCAATCACAAATATTGACCTACTCTGTGTTCTTCCCTCCTCTGTGCTCAGTGGGGATTTCCAAAAGACAAACAGACAGTTCTCTATTTCTAAAGACTAACACAAAATAGTATATCAAAACAGCAAAAACATGTAAGATAGGTGTATTTTATTTTATGTTATTTTTTTTAAAGATATTTTATTTATTTATGATCCAAGAGCTGGGGTACAGGCCAGAGGCACCGGGGGTGAGAGGATTCACCAGAGACAGAGTGGGGTACAGAACAGGCAGATCTACTGATATACACTGCTGAGGGGAGCAGTGGGTGAGGTAGGAGAGGTCTGCTGTGCCATGAGGGTCCCCTCCCTGTCCTGTCAGAGGACCAAACTTGCACTGCAGTAGCTGTAGAAGACCCACAGTGCAGCGCTCAATCCCTTGCGCCACCAGGGAGGCCCTATTTTATGTTATTTCATAATAGAAGCATTGTATATAACTCCTTAGGACATATATGGATATAGATAACACAGAGATATAAAGTGAATGTTGAACTGAATTCAGGCAAAAAGGGTCAATATAGGATGATACCTCTTGGTGCAGATAGCATGGAGCTGAAGTTTGAATTATAGGCAATCTTTGTATAAATGGTAAGAGAGATTCTACATTCTAGAAAGGGAAAAAGTGAAAAGAAAAGAAAATTCCATGGAGTGAGCAGAATTAGTAAAAAAAAAAAAGAAAAGAAGAAGAAACTATTAACAAATTTCTTTTGGGCTTTTCTGAGAACAGCTTCCAGGCCATTGGAAACTCCCTGAGAGCCCGAGTTGTTTCCCCACCCCATTCACTTCCCGTTGCCACCAATGAAGGCTGTTGGTACCATTAAAAAAAAAAAAAAATTCTTTTGGCGGGGGAAAGATAGCGGGATAATCATCCACTTTGGTTTTTGGTAAGATGAATGTTATTTATTTATTCAGTGCAAACTATGGTTCAGTTAAGAAGTGATCAAATTAAGCATGATGTTAAAAGCAGGGCTACTGTGGATTACATCATGTTCCCGTGTATTCTAGATGATGACTGAATTGGCCTGGATGGTCCTCTCTCTCCTTTATAGTGACAGATTCCTCAGATAATATATCCCACACAGCTTTCTGACACAAAAGTTATGCAATGCTGTCCTTGGTTCTAAGGATTATATTTGGGTGCTGCTCTACTATATTGGTGCTTGAAATGGGACTTTTTTCCCCTGCTTTGTTCTCCAGAAACCAATCTACCCCCACCCCCCCCCAAAAAAAAAGAAGCAAAAGAAAACCCTGTTTTCATTAGATCATACTTTCATGAAATTCAGTGAGTATAGTCTTTGTTTTGAAAAGTATAATTAGACTAATTCATATTTACAGAATAAAAGGAAAAACTAATTCTAATTCACTGATTTTTTTTTTTTTCAAAGAAATGACAAAATGATAGAACCCTGACAGCTGATTTAACAAGATACAAAAAAGGCTTCTCGGGAGCACCTGTTCCCAATCCCCTGTGTGATAAGAGAAAGTCAAAACATAAATAAATACAACAAACAAGTGAGCGAGAGGATGAGATGTGAAAACTCAACCTGTGCCCCCAAAGATTTCCTGAACACATTCTCGAGTCATCAGCCAAGGTAAAAACAGACTAAGAAAGAGAGAGAAACAACAACAAAGAATCTAAAAGAATATCTTGAAATCTTCATCTGCCCTTACTCTATTTTTGCTTCGACTGAAAATAGCATCATTTGCCTCGTGCTTTACAGTTTACCAAGTGTTTTAACATAAATTATGTGTTTAAGTTTCACAACTTGCAGAATTGTACAGATGATGTCAGAAAGACTTGGAGCTAGGGACCCGCCCCACATCTCGCCTTATGCCCGCAGCAGAGGCAACGCACGTCTGGAGCTTCCATGCCAAAGTTCCTTCCACTTCTCCGCATCACGTGTCTGCCAGCTTGACTCTGCCATGTGCTGGGATAACGCACAGATGGGCTTACTTTCCTCTTTCCATCCTGCTGTAGCATAGTGGTGGCTAAAATGAGGAATTGGCTAATGAATTACTTTCAAGTGATGAAAGTAAGAACACAGTAGAGCTTAACATATTCAGCCACGGATTCTACAGTAACAAGTACCCATCATCCACTTGCATCTAATCCAGTGCTCCCTACTCATCAAAGGTGTATTCCAAGGGTAACAGGGAGCTTCTTTTCTGTAACTCTTTTATGCAGCCTGCTAAAGCACCTGAAATTTCCAGAGTCCAATCAATTTCTCTGAGAAAGTTACAGCCACCCCTTTTAAAACTCAATCATGTCATTGTGACAAAATGTCATGGCAAATAGACTTGGGAACATCTATCAGAGCCAGGGCTTGAAGGAAAGTGGATAGAGGTAGTGGAGTTTTGTGGGGGGCCTGAGGAATTCTGGGTGGTTGTAGGAGAGCCCTGGATAGCTTAGGACTGGGCGTGTCAGGTGACTCTGGCAACTTTGCCCAGGTCTCTCCCTGTCCTGTCCTGGTCTCTGTCACATTTAAGCCAGCCTGTCCTTGCTAAGTGTGCCATGGACCCCATCAGTCACACGCTAAGATTCCACAAAATAGGGCAACAGAAGCTAAGATACTAATTTGATATGACTCTACAATTCTGAAGTGAATCAAAATACCAAACCCTTTCTTTCAAGGTGCTATTATTATAGCAGGATGCAGATTGTTTTATCATTTCTTTCTTACAAAAGCATTTCCTGGGCCTCCCTGGTGGCACAGCAGGTTGAGCACTGCACTGTGAAGCATCCAAGGTAGAGCAGTGCGAGTTCAATCCCCGGCCAGGGAGGGGACCCACATGGCGCAGCAGACCTCTCCTGCCTCGCCCATTGTTCCCACTGCTCTCTTCAGCTGTGTACTTCAGTAGATCTGCCTGTTCTGTTCCCCACTCTGTTTCTGGTGAATCCTCTCACCTCTTGTGAGTCTGGCCTATACCCCAGCTCTGTGTGCATAAATAAATAAATCTTAAAAAACAAAGCAAAACAAAAACAAAAGCATTTCCCTGAGTGTCAAAAATGGTATCAGCTTTCAACAGGATAAGAAGGTGCTGGAGGTGATGAAAAGATTTTTTTTTTTTCTCAGACCCATTTCAAAGATCTTTTGCCTTTTTTTTTTTTCCTGGAGCAGTGGACTTCCATAATGCAATATACTTTTCTTTTAAGTGATGGAATTAATAAAAGAATTAGATGACTGACATATTAAGAGTCCCGCTAGAAGCAGACTTATGAGTCATAAATATTGACCAGTAAAAAGTCTAAGGTTCTTAAATTTGCTTTTTAATAAGCACAGGAAGAAAAATGCAACAAGTGTGTTTTACAAGTATAGCAGGAAACATTCAGTGATTGGTGACTGGATGTTAGGAATTAATCTGAGCTCTTCGAGGCAGGGGCCACGTATTAAGCGATGTTTATACTGGCTTTGCACATAGTAGGTGCTCAATGAATGTTTTCTAACATAGTGATTGTGTATATTGAGTGCTGATAAAAGCATTATTTAATTTTACAAAAACTTTATGAATTTAATAGGCTAAAGTATTTATATACTACTAATAGATTAGAAATGATCAATTCATTAGACAATGGAATTATATAATGTACATTATTTTCTTGCTCAAAAAATGCCAGTGACTTTAAATTGCTTAGTCTATAAAACCCAAACGATCTGGCACACATTCAAATCACCTACCTCAATTTTGAGCACTTTCCATCTTTCATACTCCATATTCACTGGTCTAATTCTTATTTTTCTTTAGGATCTCTATACTCGCCATTATTCCTTTTAAAATGTTTTTTTCCCCCCAGATCTTTGCAAGTCTCACTATTATACATCACTGAATTCTTGTTCTAACATCCGGATAGACTATTCTTTCCAAAGTAGTCATCTTTACAGTCTTTTACCCTTGCTCTAATTTATTTCTCTACATGGTATGTATCACTGTCTGAAATTATGAAATTTATCATTTTGCTTGTGTCAAATTCAGAAACTGGCATATCATAGATCTCAGAAAACATATCCCAAGAGACTCAATATTTACAATATGGTTTTGGGATGATAAAAACCAGAGGCGATAACTCAAATGCCTTCAGTTGTCAGACAGATAAGCAGACCTTGCATAAGACAATAAAGTGTAGCCCAAGAAGCAACTACCTGAAAAGTTTAAGCACCAAAGAGGGGCATTCAAAGGAGTTTGATCCCTAGCCAGGGAGCTGACCCACATGGCGCAGCAGACCTCTCCTGTCTCGCCCACTGCTCCCCTCAGCAGTGTGTTTCAGTGGATCTGCCTGTTTCGCTCTCACTCTGTCTCTGGTGAACTCTGTCTCTGGTGAATCCTCTCACCCCCCTCACATCTGGCCCACACCCCAGTTCTTATATACCTAAATAAATAAAAATAAATCTTTAATAAGAAATAAATTAATTAACTAAATTAAAAATAATAATGAGAACACTGTGCGGACCAAATAAAATACAAGTGAGGACCAGAGTAGGCCTGACTGCTTTGCGTTTATATAAACACAGGCATTTATAGATAATAGTGAATGACCTCATGATTGTTGCAGAAAAATATTGTTTCCAATAAATATTCCCACTTCTCTCCACCCTTTCCACCTTCTCTTCCTTAGCATGTTTCCTTAGGGTCTGAAGGTAAATTAGCACAGCAGTGTATGTGTTCAATTCTTCACTGTTCAGCTGCCTAATGATCTGAGCAGTTACTGAAATACAAACATCTCTAGGTTTTCTGACCGCAGAAACTGGATGTTCCAATTCAAGGATGTAGAACCAGTCCTGAAACGGGGATGGAGGGAATTTGCCAAGGATAGACAGAAATAGAAAACACCATACTCACTTCTGACACTTCCTCAAGCCCTCCAAGAGGGATATTCCCAGAGGAATGAGCATTTTATCATTTTATCATGAGACTATAAAGTCTATATCTGATGGCTGACCCTGTCCATTCCTTATCCAAGGTCTTTTCCTGGCAAGCTTAGATTGATCTCAGGCACTTCTCTGATTCTCTGATGTCCTAACTGGTCTGTGATAGGGTTCAGATTGAGTCAATCAATCTGTTATCATCTGCTATTTATATTTCTCTGCAATCAATGTCCCTGCCACATTGCTTCGGGCTGTGATTCACAATCATAAACTGGGGTTTATATTTATCAACTTCAGTTATGAGAAAACTTGGACAGGCAAGACGTAATTACATTGTCATGAGCAACCAGAAGACAAACACCAGAACGCCCAGCTGTGATGGTCGAAGTCAGGCCCATTCTCCTCATTAGCTCTTTTGTGTGTCCACATCTACTAGTATTGCGGGAGCTACAATTTCTTGTCTTTGTTATTGCCTTGATTTTCCTGGTTCTACAATTGGAATAGCACCCTGTGATAGAGATGTCAGTATTTTCAGTGGTACTTTATGATTTTTTGCAAGACAATGATCAGCTTTGTAAGAGTTTGCCATCCTTTAGACTAATTTATGGTAGGGCTGTCAAGTCTAGAATTAAGAGAGAAACCCTACAAAAACTAATCTGTCAGTTCAAGGCACAGACCGCAATCCTTTAATCACAGCTAAACTCTTTCATTGCTATGACACCAAAGCTGTCCTCACGGTAGGGTGTGATGGCAAATGTATAACGTCTGAAAGATTTAAATGTGCTCAAATTCCAGTTCAAATTGCGTGTTTTGAAGCAACATCAGCTTGTGGATATTACTGAACTCTGCCTTTAATTTTTTTCCCTAGAATGATTTGATTATCTTAATTAATTGCTATTGTCATGTTCAGAATTCATCATTTCAAAACAGATTTTCTCTGATGTAGGCTTTTTTCATAGGCTATTACCTTGGGAAAAGAGGGCTACGTTTTCAACAGGCTAGATGAACACTAGGAAGCAGTAAATAAACTGTAAATAAAAATAAAGAAAAATGTTACTTTTGATAGATTCATCTAGAACTCAGGAAAAACAAAACAAACAGAAAACCCCGACTTGTGACTATACCTATGTGCAAGTTGCTGTTGGTTATTTTTTGGTTCTTCAAGTAGGAAATAGCAGATATCAAGAAAAACAAACTAGACTCTCTCTTTACACTCAGATATTTTTCAATACACTACTCTGGAGTATCATCTTTATTAAAAAGATTTTATTGAACTAAACTTTAAAACTAACTTAGATGGCGGTATCATTTCACATCTTTAGTGAAGACACTAGTATTTTTCCCTTAAAGATAAAAATATCCATATTTTGATATTTACTTTTAGATTTTAATTATGTTTTATCAATTGTAAAATCTCTATTGCATTGCTAGGGCATGTAAACATTTCCTCACAGTGTTTAAGATTGAGTTCCCAATATAGTTCACTTTATATCCAATATATTTCAAAATCTTAATCATATATTAGAATGGAATAATCCATTATTTAAGAACAGTCAGAAATTCATAAGAAGTAATTTGACTTACAAAGTAGAGCAGGCTCTAATGCTATAAATTCTACTATTAGAGTTTCTAAATGTGCCTTAGATGCATGAAACAAAGTGCAACTTCAATATTCTATCTAACTATATGACTTCATCTATATTTCAAATGTTTCTAATCAATATTTTCCTTCATTTATATCAACTCACCATTATACCCACATATAATTGAAAAGCTAAGGACCAGATAGCCTTTTATAAATTACCTACAGTTTGTCACTGTGAAAAGTAAATTGTTAAATACCACTGACAAAAATGACATATTTTTGTGTGAGGAAAATATTTTTTTCCTAGTTTCCCTCCTTCTTTCTTAGCTCTTAAAACCAGTCAGTCTTAAAAAAAAAAAAAAAAAAAACCAAAAAAAAAACCAGTCTTAAAAAAAAAAAAA
>JAGFMF010011828.1:1504698-1567856 GCA_019455555.1 Galemys pyrenaicus
ACAGTCTTAAAAAAAAAAAAAACAAAAAAAACCCAGTCAGTCTTAAAAAAAAAAAAAAAAACCAAAAAAACCCAGTCAGTCTTTTTTTCAGTTAAGTTGATGTTCTGGCAAGTCTAGTCATTTCTCAAATGTTCCTATCAGATCAGTGTAGTAAAGGGCGAAGTCACTTCATGTTTTTAAGAAACTGTGAAATGTCTCTGAAAGAAATAAACCACTTAAAGTTAAAAACTGATTGTTTGCATCTGTGTGGAGATTCTGGGCCCCACGATTTTGACAATTTTTTTTTTTTAAGATTTATTTATTTTTGCATACAAGAGCTGGGGTATGGGCCAGCGTTGTGGGAGTTGAGAGGATTCATCAGAGACAGAGTGGGGAGCAGAACAGTCATATCAACCGAAATACACTGCTGAGGGGAGCAGTGGGTGAGGCAGGAGAGGTCTGCCTCTCCATGTGGGTCCCCTCCCAGGCCAGGGATCAAACTCGTGCTGCTGTACAGCGGATGCTTCACAGTGTGGCGCTCAACCCGCTGCGCCACCAGGGAGGGCCTGACTTTGAAAATATTAAGACTAAAGTACGCAGAAGTTATCATCCTGAATCATTTCTTATTTTTTTTTTTTCCTTTTTGGCATGTAGAATAACTGGAGTGCAGGTCGGAAGTGCAAGGGGTGAGAGAACAGGGAGCAGAACAGATGGATCTACTGAAATACACTGCTGAGGGGAGCAATGGGTGAGACAGGAGAGGTCTTCTGGGCCATGTGGGTCAGCTCCCTGGCTGGGGATTGAACTCAGGCCATAGGGTGATAGCACTGAGGCTTAGCCTTTAGGCCACCAGGGAGGCCCCACCCTGAATTATTTTTAATCTCTTTCTTCTCTTGCCCTCACTGCTTGTGTTCCTATCTCCTCTGGCCTATTTAAATGCAAGCTTAAGAACTGATATCATGTGTCAGTGAGGTCATTCTCCTAAAATGGATCTGACTGGCAGCAAAAAACTGTCTTCAGAGGACACCCATATACTGTCAGCCTTGGACCCATAGCTTTGCGTGTGTGTGTGTGTGTGGTGGGGTCCAAGCACACAGCTGTCAGACCCAATTCTGACTGGGGTGAGACCTGCCAGGAAACATATTTATAAATCAAAATTGGTGACTCATAAATTGTTGATTGGCTAGGAATTGCTGACAGAGGTCCAGAGGAAGGGAGGTTAGAAAACACCTCTCAGGGGCTACCCTTTTCTACCTATTCCTGCAGGCATCGGCTACCTCTTCCAGCGACATGGCTCCCTCCAAAAAAAATCAACCCAAATCTTCCTTGGGGAAGAGGGTGTCTTAATGACTCATGAATCTATTCAATAAATACTTGTTGAGGGTGTACTCGGGAAAGTCCTAGTTAATGTTTGTCCATCCTGTTTGCTCATCTAAATTTCCTAAAAAGCTTTAAAAATACGCCTTTGTCAGCCTCATGCACAGGCCCTGGGTATGGTTCTAAGTGTGACCAGGCCTGGTTATGTAACACTTTCTAAAGAGGTGACAAAGGTGAACAGGATGACTAGATCACTGTGCTCGCTTATATTTTAGTGAAGGAAATAGTCCAATATATTGATAAAGACTTTTGTTTCTGCCACTACACCAGTCTAGCACATATTGAACCTTTGTACAGCACAAAATTCCAACTGCCTCGATAAACACTTGATTGTAAAAGGGAGTAGAAAATCCACTGAAGTACATAATGAACCTTAAGACCTGGTGAATGTTGAAGCCAATTTCCCCCCAGGTTGGTGTGGGAATAAATGGTTCTCAGAACAAACCTGGAGGCCAGTGTCTCAAAGACCACCTTAAATAAAAATAGAGCCCAGGAAGGGATTGGAGCTCGTGTGAAAGGGTAAATGAATGTGTGTGCAAATGTACATGTTCACACTCTCTACAAATGTTCCAGAGACAATCAATAAGTAAAGTTATTTGCCTTGTCTCTAAATAGTAGTTAAGTCAACAAATATCTCATTGTTTGTGGTCACTGTCCAACTCTTCTGGGTCCTGGGGTGTGACTATATTCTATTTGCATGGTTCTTAAAGCTACAAGTTGTAAATTATAACTTTAAATAAATTCAGGCCCATGTTTCTCCTAAGTGCCTTAGAGAAGAAAACATAAATCCATTTTATTATTTAAAGAACTGCTACAGATAGAGTACTATCAATTATGGTAGAATTAAAAAAAAATCACAAAGCTCACAGGAAACAAGCCACCAAATATTAGAATTAGCAGAAAAAGTAAAACAAACCATACCCACCAAGACTTCAGAAATTAGAATAATCAGATCAAATACAGAAATAAGTATGCTATAGCTTTAAGAAATAGTCATTAAAATGCAAGTGCAAACAAAAGCATCAAAAATGATCAGACAGGTTTGGAAACAATTTGAACACAGCTTTAAAAGTAAAAGGTAAACTCACTGAAAGTAGAAATTTGGTGAAAAACCTATGTGGAAAGAAACCCAATATAAGAAAGGAGTGATATATCTTATTATAAATCACAAGGAAGGCAGGGAAGTTGTGTACTAATTCTTCCAAGAACCCCTGAAGGTCAGTTATTATTTCCACTTTGGTGATATGGAAAATAAAGCTCAGAGAGGGAAAGCATTTGCCTAAGTTAGAGAGACTGTAGATGAAGGGAAGATGGATTTGAACCCAATCTGTCTGACCACAAAGATGGCCAGAAGGTAATGTAACCTTGGTGCCACTATTCTGTCCTCACTCTGGAAGTCTGCTCTTCCTTCTAATTTTGTCCTTTACTAACTCTCCTCTGCTTTCTATCCCTAAAATATGCTGCAGCTGCTTCAGCTACCTCTATTTCCCAGGGTCAGTGTCCTCTAAAGAAAAGGACTTTTTTTTTCAGTATAGAGCATAGACAGTGGCAGGAATGGGATAAAAAAGCCCTGGCTGTCATGGGGGCAAGATTAAAGACATATTTAAGCAATTTTGAAGCAAAGTGTTAAATAAAGAGTGCCTTGCAACAACGTCCAAATGCTATTCTGGTCCCCTAAGCCTGATCAAAGCTTCCTTTTAAACCAGGCACTGAAGATTTTATCTTGGATATAAATTTTTCACTTGTTTTGACATCTCTGAAGATTTTTTAAAATCTTGCCAAAAAAAAATATCTAAATATATTACAGATTTGTGAGTGCACCTTGAGAGAAATATATTCTGGATCCAGATCAGCCACTGCCATCCACGTAGTCAAGCTGTCATCCGAGGCAGAGACCACAGGTCGTATCTGTGCTGTTGCCTGGAACACGTTTTCAGGATAAACTCTCACTAGGCATCTGGGTTGTTCTCAAATGAGTGGTCTTTTTCTCCTGCCTGCAACTCCCAGGGGTACCAGAATGGCTTGCTCAATCCTCATTTTGCCCCTGGCCAGCCACTAGGCTGCATTCATACTTGGAACAAAAAGATAAAGTTTCCTCATGCAGCTGGTGGCCAGGGAGCAATCTCCTCCCAGAGCGGAATTACTGATGGCCAAACCTTCAGCCACTCCGGTTGGCTGTAGTTCAGTGTTTCTTTGTCTCATATATTTCTCCTTTTTGAAACCTATGGAAATGCAATGCCCACATTGCATACTGCACCACATCTACCTCCCAGGCTGAGCAACTCCGGTTCCCTCCAGATCCAGGCTGCTGGATAAGTCTCTATTGTTTGTTGCTGTTCATACAGCTGGCCTTTTTCTGATATCCTGGGGTCTGAGCTCCCCAGGAAACCCCTTCTTCAGAAAAGAGTGAACTGTATGATTTCGACCACATCAATTAAGGAATTTCTAAAATCTGAGAAGACTATCTCCTCATCCTAGAAAGGAGAAGAGGGTGTGGCTCGACATGTTACATACAAGACTAGGAATGAAAAACTTTCAATTCAGAAAATTTTTAAAAGAGAAAAAGAGCAAAATCTAGGTTAGGCCATATGCTTTGATAGGGGGGACTGGTTGGGGGGAAGAATCTTGAAGGTAATTAAAAGACTGCAGCATTTGGTCTGTTGGCTATGAGGACAGTTACCCATCAGCAGGTGGGTTTTCTAGAACAACAGCTCTGGGCTGAAGGGTTGCCATCATGAATAATATGAAATGCCATCTGACATTGCCATTCTAAAAAAAAATGAAAAAGTCATTTCAAAGGAGAAAGCCAAAGTAGCTGGCTTTCCCTAGCCGCTGGGAGTGTGACTTCAGTGCCCAGAAGCTCACACCTGCCTAGTGAGCTGTAAGCACACCACCTTCCAGCATGATCTATGGGATTTTGAAAATCACTTTCTGGGATCTTTGGGTTCACACAAAGAACAATAACATGTGGTTCTTCTGAACACGTACTAATAAGTAATCATTCCTGCTAATAACCTATTTTAAAATGTAAATTCCTTTCTATTTTGAAAACTGATTGTGGTGTCAAGCAGTGTAGCGCTAAACTACTTGATACTACCTAGATTTTCCACATAGATTTGAACATTAGATTTTAATTCCCAGGTAAATAAATGAGATGAACTCAAACATTTGGAGAGATTTTCATGATCAAATCTACAACACAATGTGATCCCTATTCTCTCTTGGAATTGAGTCTGATCCTTCTAAGAAAGACAAAAACATGATAAGGAACATTTTGGAATTACTCCAGGAATATAAGTGTTTGAATAGTGTGGGACTGTTCTGATAGTAAAATAAAACATATTGCTTTGATTTGTCTTAAAGAAAACTAGTGATTTTATTCACAAACCAACTTTTTCTACAGTTTTAAAGCAGGATATCACATTGCAAAAGATGGGCAAGTTTTAAAAAAAAATTGTCATTATTCCTGAGAATAAATAAATGCCTGTCTTCACCTAAGGAGACAGTTTGAACTGTATGACCCAGAGGTGTTTCTAGAACAAAGGTGAGATAAGTCCATCAGAACTGAGGACATTCACAGTATAAAAAAGTACAAAGAGAGGATTATGAAATCCTACTTTGCATCTGTGAGGTAGCTTTGGGTCCAAGAAGACAGCCCAATTTTGAAAAATAAAACAGAGCGACAAGTTTGCTGACAAACAACTAGGTTTGCAAAAAAATGAAAACACCAACAGATGGAATGGGTTTGAGTGCCCTCCCCGCTGGTGTGCATGGTGTCAGCAAGTATCAGCAGAGTGTCCTGGGAGGGCCCTTACGATCATGCCAAGAAGGAAAGCAGCGATGACCCAAATGCACGTGTCCTGCAAAGGACTCAGGTTGACTTATGCATGTCGCTGCAGCTGACTTTTGTTGGCTTTTCATATTTCCCTGGGTGCTCTTTCCTCTCCTCAAAAACCCAGAAAATCAGGCCCTAATTTTGGATCCCAGAAACTTTCCGTTTGTATTTCCATAAAAACTTTGGTAAATATCATCTGTAGGTTTAAAGAATCAATCCTCCTGTTCTCTGTAATTAAGTGGGAAAATGAATTAGTGAATGTTTCCAAATATAAGCATGAAAAACAATAAATATGTCTCTGTGGTGAAGTTTTCCTTTTGGAGGGGAAGAAGTAACAAAGTCTAAATTAAATTAAAGTACTGTTCTGGGAACCAAAGTGGTACCACAGCTCAATAAACTCATGTAATTAGACAACCTAAGAATTTTTTTTTTCTAGGCTCCAAATCTAAAACATGGGTTTTGTAAAGGCTCGGGATCATTGTTAGGATCCAATTCAATATTCGAGCTTCTCAAACTCACAGCCGGCACACTCTGCCTTGAAGGTATTGCTTGTCTGATGATTGTGCCGGCCTCTCCATCTCTAAATGGTCTTGTGTGACTTTCAAGTACAGCAGCTCCGTTTGGAAACTGACAAGTGTTCATTTTGAAATGGAGTCATCAAATGCATGCAGCCTTCAGGAGGCTCCTCTTTTCATGAGAACAAACAAAGGGAAATGTTTTTAGTACAAAATCCCTTTTTAACAAATAAAAAGCTTGTATTGCACTGCAGGGCTGCCCACCTCCACAAAGCCCTGGCTCTCTTTGGTGGCCCTCAGAAGCAAGCTTTTCATTGTATAATTCATCCAGGGATAGAACGTCTGCTGGGCTAATGAGCTCTCCTGCAGCCTTTTCTCCCGCAGGCGAATCCCCAAAAGCACAGTCTTAAATCAGATACAGTAAAAGCCAAGAGAGAGAAAAGGGGGGTGGGGTGGGAGGAAGGAAGGAAATAAAGAAAAAAAAACAAGTAGGGTCTAGAAAGCCAAGTTAACAGGAGGCCAATAATCATACCTCTTTCATCGGGTTTGGGTGAAGTTGTGGGCTTGAAGATTTCCATCTACACAGTTCATTTCTAAGCTTGTTCTTTCATGGCCAAAGAGTTCTGTTTTGAGGACTGCATCATTTGAGCACACCTCCAATGGATATTAATGTCATAGATCACCATGGCAGCTGGCTCTTAAATATACTGAGAGTAACCTTGACTAGGAACTGATTAGAAAGGGCAGGATTAAGGAGCATTCCTTTTTTAACTGCAAAGTGGAGCGTGACATTGGAAACCTGAAGCTCTGATTCCTGTTCTAATACTAATTTTCCCATGTGTTATGCTGTCACCGGCGAGTCGGGTGGACATTATTAGGAAGCTATGTGACAGCATCTAATAAAGTATGTTGGGAGAGAAATCATGGCTCCCCTTTGCACTGATGATCTTTTGGAGAAATACATGATTGCGGATTATGGGAGGTGGAGGTTGCAACACTGATGATACACAGTGCAATCCATCATCAACCTGCAACTTGCCAGTGATGTATAGCTCTAAGGGAACCGCTTCCAGGAGGGACAGGGATGGAAGGTCTGCCTTATTCATGTTAGCAAAGATGTTCTAGAGAGGATCGTCTGATTATTTATTGGCCGTTCTAAATCCCCGAACACAACGTTAGGACACCATAGGTCTCTGTGCAGTGTGAAGTCTCTGTCGGATGTTCTGCCTTGAGAAGTGTCCAACGGGGCTGCATTAAAACCGCACAGACTATGTTACCAGTGGTTTTCTGTGAAGAATATAGAATTCAAAAGGCCAGGGGAGTATTAGTAATGTTACGGTTAACAGAGCCAGCTCATTTTAGAAATTTGGTATTTGAGTTTTTCAACATTTTCCAAAGTAGGCTCACCACATTCTTTTTAACAAACTCTCCAGCATGAAGCAGATGGTTCCTCTATTAACAACCATTTGCATTTAACATATTGCAGTGATTTATGTACCACATGCCACTGAGCAAAGCAAAAACATTCAGTAGCAACTAATTAGCTGAGTGTAAAGACACATATCTCAATGCACAGAGCCCTCCTCTGACCGTGTTTTACATTTTTTTATGGTTTACTGTTTTGTTTGTGCAAACCACTTAAATCTGAACTATGACATTAGTCTTATAACTATGGTAATCTTGCAACCATGATTCTGTGAATGCTTTCGTCATTTTTAAAAAAAATTTAATTTGGAAGGTGATTGTTTTGTGTAATAAAGTGTTTATCGGGTTACAATACTATATAAATGATAAGAATATTAAAAAGCTCCACAGCAAAGTCATCATAAATATATCAGAATATCTCTGAACACGGGTAGGTTAGTCACATGTTATTTTTTAAACATTGGAATACTTGGACGTTATTCCCAAACCCACCAAAACGCTTATTTTTAGGTGTCAGTTTTATCTATAAACTATGATAGACTTTAATTAATTAATTAAAACATAAAATAGGGTACACTCAAAATATAATAGATACAAAATAAAGCTACTAACCAAAATGGTGATTCTAAAAGATTTATTCTTAACTGAACTAAGAATATAATTTCTTAACATATAATTCCTTTCATATCATATCGTGGTCACTGAATTGTCCAATCTAGTGTGGTTCACATAATTTCTTCCTTCACCTGCTAACCCTCTACTTCAATTCCCTCAGAAATCACAGATTTTCCTCTAAATGTGCTTCTGAAGGTGGTGATCCCTGAACTTCACCAGCCCACAGAGCATTTGCAGACTTTAAAACCAGATTTCCTAAAGCAAGAGGAAAAATGGAACTAAAAATTGCATTAGTTATTGCATTTAATGGAAAAGAACTCCCTTATTCTTTCCTGTCGTATAGGATCCTGAGACATTTTCTGCCACTTTTTGCTGACTAACAGGGTCATTGGTCATTACAATACTGTCACCGTGTGTCAAGGTACAATGTTAGGACTGTAGGATGAACTGATGAATCTTTTATAAGTACAGTTTTCATTCTCAAGAGTCATCCATGCAAAATGTCAAAGTAGGCCATCCATCACCAGTGAGGATAAATGCTCATCAGTGACCCAGAGGAAATGGGTTATAACATAACTGCATTTACCCAGGACTTACAGAGCCACACTTAGGAAACTGCACTTGTTCTGTTCTTTATGTAATTCCCAGTTTCAGTTTTCATAGGTGAACTCTAGAATTCTGGTCACAGTAAATTTAACCTGCTATAGTCTTTAAAGAAACAATTAAGGCAGATAACATAAAAGCATAATGAAGGTACCATAGAGTATGAATTATTTACTAGTATAAATATAAACTCCGTGCAGCATCATATTGAAAGCGGAGTTAGTAGAGTAAAAAATATATTAGTGTTTAATATTGATAGGCTTGAATTGTAGTGAGACTTCAAAAAACAAATGAAAACAAAACAACAGTGCTTTTGAAATCATAATATTCAACTGAAGCTACCATTCTGGGCTCCATGATAATAACTTCTACCTATTTATCTTATACTTGTATTTTACATTCTTTTATAATCTCTGAGATAATTCATTAATATAGGCAGCATTTATCCCATGTTACATACAATGGGGGCTCAGCATGAGATTTTTTTTTTAAAGATTTACTTATTTATGCATATAAGAGCTGGGGTACAGCCCAGAGTTGTGGAAGATGAGAGGCTTTACCAGAGACAGAGTGAGGAGCAGAACAGGCAGATGGACTGAAACACACTGCTGAGGGGAGCAGCGGGCTGGCAGGAGAGGTCTGCTGTGCCATGTGGCTCACCTTCCTGGCTGGGGATAGAAAATAGCGCTGCTGTGCCTCATGCTTCACACTGTGGTGCCCTACCCCTGTGCCACCAGGGAGGCTCCTCAGTGTGAGATATTTAAAGAATGCAATTTTTCCAAAATATATCAGGTAGCAAGTGGAGGAGATGGGACTTTAACTCAGGTCTGTCTTACTTGTTGCCTCTTTATCTACGCCAGGGTTGGTTAATAACTACATGCCTAACTTACTATTTTCTTATTTTAGTTTGTCTCAAAAAACTCAACTGTGGTAAGTAATTACCTCTGGCATCTTATTTTGGTAGTAAAATAATACTGGACTCTTCACATGTGCTCCTGTTAGTAGCAAAACATAATGGAATAATCAACATCAAGGAAAGGAACAAATAATTAAATTGCAAAGAAGCCTCTTGGTTTAAACTCACCAATGCTAAGCAAATATAAAATGTGTAACCCTAAGAGATATCCTTTTGCTTCTGCAGAACTCTTGTTTTCCATAAATAACATTTATATTTAATGAAAATAGGATTAACTTTGTATTGAAAATTGAGCCTGTCATTCAGTCTGAATTAACAACACACTGTCTTCAAACCACCTTGCAAATCTACATTTCACTCATTATTTCTGTGTGTATGGAACCAGTTCTACTGTGAAAAGTTTTCTGAAAATACTCATATTAGGGAAAGGGGAAAGAAAATGTGTTTTTCGAAGTGTGGGTTGGTACTAATAAGGCAAGAGATATTTTCAATCATTAGGTAATATTCAGCATTTTTGACTGATTCATAACAATTTCATATGGTTAAGCCTAACATCTGCAGCTAATTGTTAGGAGATAAACACCATGAAGAAAAGAGTATCAGAAAGTTCTACAGAAAGTTGCCCAACTTATAGGTCTTGTTCCTTCCCCCTGGATGCCTTAGCAATGTGTACACATCACTATCACAGCACAAACCACACTGCTTTATAATTTTCCTGGTGACGTGTCCATCTACCCTCCCAGATGACAGAGACTGTGGCGTCTCATCGGTACCTCCAGCAATTAACACACTGCTAGGAATTAGTCAACACTAAAAAAATAATATTTTAAATTAGTATTTTTTCTATACCTTGCAGTTTTCAAATTTCTTGAACAGGAGGTACGGTGGGTGCAATTTTTTCCTATGTTATCATTCATGCATCAGAGTTTACCTGATCTCATTCCTAATCAAATGATTTTTAAGACTCTTTTTATTTTACTTAAACAATTCTTTACTTTTTACTTTTTTATTCTTACCGATTGCCACAGCCTCACAAAGCTTGGAAGCCTAGTTCTAAGCTAACTGGTTATTCTTTTCTTTCTTAAGAAAGAAAAAAACCCACATAAACATAAATTATTCCTAACATTTCAAAAAGCCTGTCTTACACTAATAACTTTGGTCAACTGGTTTCTGCTTTTCCAAAATGGACTTCTTTCCTTTTTCAACTGTAGTTTGTTTCTGACATTCCTTGGCCTATTTTTCATATAAATTTCTGTTCTGTGTTATGTGATTTTACATGTTTTGCATTCTTACGAAGTGCTGAGTATAAAAGGTGGCTGCCAGGTCCCCTTTGTTGTTAATCACTACGCCCTTTCCAGCTTGCTTCCTCTCTTCCTCTAAATGGGTCACCCAGGAACACAGAGAGGACCCAATCTTACAGATCTTCTGGCTTCTCAGATTCACACTAGCTAGAAAAGTGGGCAGAGCTGTGAGAGACAGAGCATTTGCGTAGCTCTAGTGAGTGGGAGATATGTCTCTGAACCAGAAAGGGTGTGTGTTTCCATCCTTACATTCTCCCATTTGTAATCAGTCATGAGGACGGGCAAGGAAAATTCCTTTTGAGGTGAACGTGGATGAGATTTCTCAGCTGATCCGGTCATCCTGGTTGGAGTGCAGAATAATGCAACACACTGTGAGACACTTCTCTTGAATCTTAAATATTTCCTTAGAAACACCACTTCTGCTTTTTTCTCTTTAAAAGAAGAAAAGACATTTCCAAGGGAAATAAAACATTCCCAGATAGTTTTGAAATTTTATTTCCAAGTAAAATCCTCTTTTCTGTAATTATAATATCAGTGTATTTCTCAGTTGAGCTGGAAAACTCATATCCTTGAAGAGTCCTACCAGGGCCCAGTTGTCAATGGACTAGCACATTCATGGTTATACATAAGATCAAAGTAGTTTTAGGTATCCCAGTGTCCCTCAGGAACATCAGGACAACATAGCAAAGATAATGATTATTGCCATCTAATAATCTCTAAAGAAATATTTGTTTTAAATTGAATATTTTTAAATGGAAAAATGCAACTTATTTGTAGATTATCCATGGGTCAATTAATCATATATTCACTAAAACATGTTTATCACATCAAAGTCTTTTCTTTTATTCACTTACTAGTCTAATAATTCCAGTTTGCCATAGGCCATTAGCATGTTTAAGTTGAAATATGACCTCACTGTAGTCTCCAATAGTTACTTCTCTCAATTTTTAAAATATTAGTATACTATCATCCTTTTGACTTTCTAGAATGAAAAATATGGTTATACATTGTAGATGCCTATGTGTCTCTCCCCAACTCTCCACTACTGCTGCTGTTAGGATGATAGCTAAAGAACTAATAAATGGGATACAGGAATCCCAGCAAGAAAGAGAGGAAATAGAAGAGCAACACTATGTGCTGAAATAATGCAAGATGAATGTCAACAAAACACCCCCAAGCACATCACATAGAAACCACTGGAATCTTCCAGTGTGAGTTTGCTGGTGATGAATTCTCTTAGTTTTCTTCTATGTGAAAATGACTTTAATAATATTTGCAAAAAGTATTTTCACTAAATATAGAAAACTGGATTGATGACATTATTTTTCTTTCAGCCTTACAAAGATGTGTTCCAATCTCTCCTGGTCTTGACTATTTTCAATAACTGAATGTTGCCTACATATAATGTATATTTTTTCACTTGCTGCTTAAAAGAATTTCTCTTTATTGTGGGGTTTCAGTAGTTCATGCATGATAAGCCCAAAAATTGTTTTCTTGATATTTATATTGTTTAGTGTTCACTGTAAATTTGTCTTTAGGATAATTTCAGACATTATTTCCTAAAATATTTTTGCTGTATCATTCCCACTTTTTTCTTTCAGGTACACCTGTTACACATATATTAAAATTCTAAATACTGTGCTAAAACTACTAGACTTTTTTTTTTTTTTTTTTTTTACTGAATTCTCTTTATTCCTTGTATTGGATAATTTCTACAGGTCTTTAGTCATTGACTCTTTTCCATCAGCTCCAGTCAATTCCCAAGTATATTTACAAATATTTTCCCCCATTCTGTGTGTTGCCTTTTACTCTGTTAATAGTAGTGCCCTTTGAGATATAGAAGTTTTTGATTTCGGTGAAGTTCATTTTAAGTATTTTTTCTTATATGTCTATGTTTTTGTTGTCAGAGCCCAGAAATTATTTCCAAACCCAATGTCTGAAGTTTCTCCTTATGTTTTCTTCTAAAAGTTTCATAGTTTTAACTTTAACATTTAGGTCTTTGATACCTCTTTTGTTAATATTGGTATATGATGTATGATAAAGGTCTAACTTTTTTTTTGCATGTGGAAACCAGTTTCTCCAACACTATTTGTTAAAAAGACTGGAGCAGACATTCTTATGGAAAATCATTGACTACCTATATGAGGATTCATTTCTGTATTTTCTATTCTATCCTAAGGATCTAAATGTTTATCTTTAAGCCAGTGTTACACTGCTTTGATTAACATAGGATTGTAGTAAATTTTGGAATCAAAACTGTAAGCCCTCCAAATTTCTTCTTTCTTCATGGATGTTTTGGTTCTTTGCAATCACTTGACATTCCATATGGCTTTTAGATTGGCTTTTTCTATTTTTGTGAAACCTGTCACTGGGTTTTTTCATAGAGATGGCACTGACTTAGGTTGTTTTGGGAGTTATTGACATCTTAACATATTCCAATCCATAAATGTGAGATTTCTATTCATTTATATGTGTTTTCTTTAATTTCTTTCAGCAGTGTTACATTGTTTTTAGTGTACAAGCCCTTCTCCTTCTTGGTTAAATTGATTCCTAAGTGTTTTATTCTTTTTGATGCGATTACAAATCAGATTGCCTTTTTAATTTCCTTTTTGCATTTGTCATAGTGTATGAAGAACAACTCATTTAGGGGTAGTGATTTCATACACTGCAACTTTACTGAATTTTGTTTATAAAACTAACCTATTCTGATGACATGTACAATGATAAAAATGCAAAAAATACAGAAAAACACAAATATATGTAAATTACCCACAATTCCACTACTGTGTATTAGCCATGCATTAGTTGTGTGATTCTCTGTCCTCTCATAATCATCTTATACTATTAATGTTTTAAACATGTTTTGCTACTTAAATGCATATAAAGTATATAAAGATCTCATATTAGTAAAGATACAGGTTTGTACTATATGCATTCCATGTCTCTTCAGTTCAAACTCTTTGCAAACCGTACTCTGACACTACCAATATTCAAAGCCTTCATTTACAAGTTGAAAGATGGCTTTTATACCTTGTTTATGCCTTATCTACTAAACATAAGAGAAAAATATCATTTGGGGCATACAGTACTATTGTGATTTTTCTTACCCACAAAAAGGGTTAACCATCATCATCACTAGTCTTAAAAGCACCAGTCAGACAAATAATAAAATATGATATTTTTAAATTCTGAATAACTACATCACTCTGGTAGCTGAGGTGTGTAAATGTTATCTACAAATGCAGGACAACTGATTGAAGCCTGAAACTTTGAAATTCTGGTATATTGGATGTAGTGGGGTTACCACAAATAGTGGCCTCAGCTCCAATCCCTCTTCAATCTTGTATAAGTAATACACAAAGGAAGCCACAGGATTTCTGATGAGAAGAGTGTAGCTATTCAGATGATGCACAAAAGTATATCCCATAGTTACCCACACATTCCATCAATAAATATTACTGAACCCCAGTTTTAGGTAGGGGGTGGGAATGGTAGCACAGATACATGAAAAAAAAAAAAAAACACAAATTCCATCTGGATCTAAATTTTCATTATGCAACTAACTGGCTAATTTGTGTAACCATTCCATTTCATGTCTAAAAAAATAGGGAGTGAGATTAAAGTATTGTCACAGTTCTCTCAGTTCTAAAAAAAATGTTTTTGCAATGCCATGACTCTCTGCCTATTTGGCATACACATTGCCTATATAATTCCAATACAGGAGTTCACGATGAGTTCTTCCCTAGGCTGCCAAATCACTGGCCTCTTAGCCTCTCCTCTCCCATCATCTCTTGACCTATCCTCCTTCCATCTGTTTGCTGTTCCCGGCAGCACCGGAAGATCTATAATTATGCAAGGATGACACCAATATGTTTTAACAGCTTTGTGTTTCTAATATTCTAGTAGGATTAAATGAGTAAAAGCAGCTGGGACAGCAATACAATTCCTAGACAAGGTGATATTCCTTAGCTATAAACTATATTTAGCTTTATTGGGTTCTCATTGTTACTTATTAATTCACCCAAGGAGCCAAAGAAAGGCAACATTCATTTAACTAAAATCAGCTTTTGGTTTTAGGAATATCATCCAAAACAAATAAAAAAGAGAGAATCTATTAAATATTAGTTAATCTTATTATCCTCTAAATACATGATTTTACTTTATTGCTGTAATTAGAGTCTAAGGAGCTCCATTTGAGGAGAATAGAAGTCCTCCAGCGTCTCTATTTATCTTTGAAATGCACCAGATTGTACCACTTGGCATTTCATATTTTACATCTTTGCTGACTCTTTCATTACAATTTTTCTAGCTGAAAAACAAAACAAAAATATCCCTATCCATTCCAAAACAGTACTTAATTTCCTATAATTCTCAAAGAAAGAGACAGAGTGCTCCCAAAGGTTCAAAAATTAAGCTCAACAGTTAAAAAAAAGAAGGTACTCCCTACCAAGTCTAGTCTTCCCCTAAGATAGTCTCGTTTTTCACCCAATGTAGCAACAATATAGGAAGGATGATATAGTTAAAATTAGATCTTACTGTGAAAAAAATCAATCTGTTCTTAGCACTGCAAATAGTTCAAACATGCACACACACACATATTTTCATCTATTTCCATATATCATATGATGAGTACAATGATCCAGTGATACTGGAGCTTGCCGTGACCTTGTTACCCCACATGAGTTCTGTTAATGTTAGTTCTTTGGGGTTATGATAGATGTTTTTGACTAAGTTTTGACTAAGCACTGGTTAAATAAAATGGAAATTTTTCTTTATTGTAGGACATCTTAGGGCCTTTAATATGCTAATATGCATTTTGATTCTCCTAGAAGGAAATATTGCAAAGAATATTTGCCAAATATATTTGACCATGATGGCCTTTATTTGAAAAATAATTCTGAGAAACAGTAATCCAGTGTGACACCAGTATTTTGTGAATGAGGAGACTGCTTTCAGTGGTGGGGCTTGCTTGGAGCATAAACTTATTAGCAAAACTAGAGCTAGAACATGTTTCTTGACTCCCAGCCAATGTTTCCTTCTAAAATAAGACAGGTAATCATTTTGAGATTCTAATGTTTAGTTATCTGGTCCTTTCAATACATTCTTAACATATATTCAGTTACTTAGATATAAATCACAAAGCAAGAAGGAGCTAAGGCAGTAGTTATACTAATTTTATAATATTCTGAATTGGGGTTTATATATCACATATGCAAAACCTAGTATAACCATTCATTAAATGTTTTTCAAGTGAAGTTCAGAAACAAATTCATACGCCAAAACATAAGGAATTTAAAAATTTTCCTTTTCCGTTGCCACAACTGATTCATCTTGTTTCAAGGCAGTTTCTCTGCCTATAAAAATGAGGCAGAAATAGCAACCAAGTGCTTATATGCAGTATAGTTAGTTCTGGTTAAACTAACATAGTTAATTAGGAAAGTGACTTACTAAAGTGAAACACAGATTTCCGTTGCAATGAAATCAACGTCTATTCGCACAATCAGGTTACTATTCAACCATGACAGGAATATACTTGTCTTAGGTCTATCAGATGAACTGAAGCATAGAGTCACAAAAACTTACACCAAATATCAACAAATGGTCATGACCTTGTCATCTGTCAGAAAATATCTTTGGTTCTAGGGATCCAAAACCAGCCAGTTCTTCCAAAGATGCCAACCACTGATTTAGGGTGAAAATGTGACTCTGGAAGTTCAACACAACAGGTGACTGTGCCCCTATTTCCACCATAGGGGTGGGGGCAGATGCAGAAGGGAAGTAACTTCATACACAAATGCTAAGTGAAGTGAGGGAGGATGGCTTTGCATTTTTATTATGTGCTATTTTGTCTAAATATAGTTAGGTTTCATCAAAAATGAGTCATTTTTCCTTTTATGACCCCACTATTCAAAAAAAAAATCTGTGGCTGTAGGAAATTAAGAATAAAAATACCAGCCCTTAAACTGGGTTGTTTTTCTGAGCACTAATAAAGTTCATAATTTAATTGGAGGAATTATTAGCTACATTCTCTCCTTATAATAGTGTAATTCTCAGAGGAAAATGAACTGCTTGTGAATATATTCTCTTTATAATTGAAGAAATCTTCAAGGATTTAAAAAATATGTACCAAATCAGAATGGTACTCAGTTGTACACTTTAAATGGGTTCATACCATAAATCTTCACTCTAAGTGTTTCTGCTGGAGCTAAGCAGCAATTCTTTGTATTGTTTTTTTATTTTTAATTATGGTTACTAAGCCTTTCATTTGAATACTCTTATTTACTGAATTTCGCTCACCCTTTAAAAGAAGAGCAAATTAAATTTTAAAATCTTGGATGGTAGAATGGTTAAATATCCATTTAACCAGAAAAAAAGACTTAGGGGATAGAGTCGATGATTGCAAATTTATGAAATTTTATTTTATGAAGGAGGCAGCATACTTGTTCACTCTAGTTCGAGAGAGAGAATGTGAACTAGTATGTGGGATTTAATAGGAAAGGCCAACTGCCTTCAATTAAAGGATAACTTCTAAAATAAGCTAAGCTAGTTGGCCATTACCATGTTTATCATAATATTTGTGGTTTGATTTTGTACTTTTGTGGTTTGATGATGCCCATTAAGTAAAAGCAGTTGCAAATACTAAAGGTTTTGGGGGAATGTGGGAGGAAAATTAATATTGACTGAGAAAACTCAGTCATTTATTCTTTCTTCCTCTCAGAAAATGAGATACTATCATTATAATTTTACTTTAGCAGCGAGACACCTACATCTAACACCACACGACAAATTAGCCCAATCACACATTATAGACTTGATAAAAATGAGGTAAGCAGTTAGAGTTCAGTGACTTAGCACAGCAAAGTGTTGAGTCAAAAGTCAGAGAAGACAATTCTCAGAACACTGTAAGAAGGGGAGGAACAGGAGATTTATTGTTCTATTATTACTTAAAGACAGCTCCTTTGGGAATGTTTTGGGTCTCCTATAACTGTGGACCTCATTTCAGGCTAGTATGGCCACAACAGCCTCATGCTGTAGAGATAGTGTAGGGTTTTTAATTAGTGACCTGATCGTGTCACTTTATTATGTGTGTGATGAGGACTTGCGATATCTCATGAAATGTCTCGGGTCCTCAGTTTTCGAATCTGTAAAATGAGGTTCAACAACACTTGCCTTACACAGTCTGTGTGAGGATAAATGAAAGAAGGTCATCGACCAGAACCGTGTGCCTGAGTACTATGCAAGTGTAAAAGATGGTTACTGAAATATTAATGGAGACTATTAGAATTGCCTTAACTCATTCCCCTCTTTTCTGATTTCCTCCTATTTCTCAATTTCCTTCAGAAATTACCTCAAAATTACCTTCAGAAATTATAGAGTTCAGTGAATGTTCTATAAACGACAGTCATTTATAATCATTAAGGGAAAAACCATATCATATCAATGTTGCCCAATTCCCTACACTTCAGCCATCACACACAAGGTGATAATTTTCAAACCTATAATTCTAATTCAAACCTCTTTCTGCAACACCAGAGCTGTATTTTCAAATCCTTAACAGGACTCTATTAAATGCTTTCCCTTAGGCCATCATCCTTCAAAATTTGATTGGTCACCAAGTCCAACTGACTGTAAACAGATCTCAAACCCTTGTGTTTGGTCACCAAGTCCCACTGACTGTAAACAGATCTCAAACCCTTGTGTTATGATGTCTTTTGCAGAATTTTGAAAGTTTTCCTGGACTTCCCACTGAGCATACGGACTCAGCATCTGAAGGTTCTCAAATCAATCCACCCCAAAATTCTTAGAACTGGCTTCCTCAAGATGGCTGCTCTCTCTAGCATGTAGAGCATTTTGAGCCAAGAGCAGTGAAATCCCTTGAGGCTAAAGAGAAATTCCGTCCTTGATGAAACCTGTATCCTTCATAATCCAAGAAGAAACTGCCATAATCTAAGCAACTGCCCTTTTCCTAGTCAGAGAACAATCACTGCTATCCCTTTCATAAACTAGAAGAATGTAGTACAGGGTGGGGTCTCATGCAGTTATGTTTTTTATCGGTGGAGATGTCTTTTCTAAGAATCTCATCTTTACTCTCCATAAGAATGATGTAACGCCTTCCTGTCTGTCATATGAAGCTTCCCTCTCTCTCCTCAATGCTCCAGGTTCCTAAACAGAGGGACCAGTATTCTTTAGAATTTATAGCCATGTAAATTCTCCATATGTGTGCTATTAATTTGGGGATTCTCCCCTACTAATCTGAGGTTAATTTGTTCATCCAGCCTTAGAAGACCCTAGATAGATAGGAAAGTTTCCCCGTACACCCTTACAAGTTACAGCTGCTCCACAATTAAGCAATGTTAAAATTCTCTTATTTGCTCTCTCTGCATTTCCCTGTTATACAAAACTGCCCTGGAATATCTTCTAATATCATTGCCTTAGACTGTTTCTTACCTGCTTTTCATTGATACATGAAGACCCATATAATTTGGGGTTTCCTATGATACAGGTGATTCAGAAGGCAAGATATAAGGGTCCTTTAAGACTTCTTAGAGGGGCTCCCTGATGGTGCAGGAGTTAAAGTTTCAGCACTATGAAGCTATCAGCAGCCTCTGTGGCATGAGTTCAATCCCCGGCCAGGGAGCTGACCCACATGACGCAGCAGACTTCTGTCTCGTCCACTGTTCTCTCAGCAGTGTATTTCAGTCAGTCTTCCTGTTCTGCCCCCAAGTCAGTCTCTGATGAATCCTCTCAACCCCCTCCCCCATACCTCTGGCCCACGCCCCAGTTCTTGTATGCACAAATAAATAAAATAATTCTTAAAAGGAAAAGACTTCTTAGAGATGCAGAAGGTTCACAGAGAGAAGTTGGGAGAGCATCAAGATTTGTTGTCCACTCCACTAATTCTCAACTATCTGGAGTTCCTTAACATCTGTGCTATTTTTAAGCATAATTTGTCACCTAGGATATTCATTCTGTTCTGGCTGATTATCATTCCAAGTCACATATTCCAAGACACTACAAATGTCACATCCTCATCAAATCTTTTCTAGGTTTCCCAGATTAAGTTAGTATCTCCTCTGTGGCTGGGGGCACTTTACACATTAAAGCAGTAAGAGCCTGAACATGAGCTGTCATCTTGTTGTATACCTGTCTGGCCACTCTGGATACCAATCTTGAGAGCACTGAGTATGCTTTGTGTATGTCTGTCTGTTCACTGTCCCACACAGAATTTCTCCTAGAGACAGAGTATATACTGGAGACAGAAAGATGTGTTTTTTTTTTTTAATTTATTTATTTATGCATACAAGCACTGGGGTACAGGCCAGAGGTGTGGGGGGAGCGGTGAGAGGATTCACCACAGAAAGCGGGGAGCAGGACAGGCAGATTAACAGAGGTACACTGCTGAGGGGAGCAGCGGGCGAGGCAGGAGAGGTCTGCTGCGCCATGTGGGTCCCCTCCCTGGCCGGCAGCAGGGATCGAACTCGTGCTGCAGTGGCTGCGGTTTGCTTCATAACGTGTTGCTTAACCCACTGCGCCACCAGGGAGGCCCGACAGAAAGATGTTAAGTGTTAGTTATAGTAGTAGATCTGTTTAGCATAAAATCAAACCCCAATAATCAGCACTAATTGGAAAGGATAAATAAATGGCAGACCCAATGGTTTAAAGGAATCCTATACAATGCCTCCTAGAAGAGTGGTGAAAAGTAAATATTTTGTTAGGTTGATCCAAATTGTGATGAGGAAAATGACTTCTAGAACTTGCGGGATAATTGTTAGACCTTTATATTCAGCAGACAACCTCAAGAGTACATGTTTTATTCCAAATGATTTCAGCAAATTTGAAGATATCTTGTGTTTATATTTCAAACTTCCTCAAGTGCTCTTGCTTTACTGATATCATAGATTTTTGCACTAACCATTTGAACTTTGCTTTAAGAAAGTGAATTTCAAGCTCACCTTGTTCAAATAACAACAATTGCATAGGTGGTGATATTCACTGGGGTTTTTCAAATATTTCTGATTCTTTCTGGGATAACAATGCAGGGGACTTCCCCTCTCTTGACATCAAGTTAGAGGGGTTCTGTTCCTGGACCTCATCCTTGATTAGGCAAAAAGGTGCGGTTCTGAGTTGGGGCAACATTAAAGGGAAGATCACACCCCAAAATTTGTTAAAATGGAATTTCTGTGGTCAGACTACCTGGCTCCTTTCTTGGAGATAAAAATTAGAGACAGAGAAGGCAAAGTCAATTCCGTTAATAGTAGCTCACAGCTGACTTCCTGTAAGGAACTAGGATTGTCATTCCGGAGGGTAAGAAATGAATAAACACCATGAGAAAGAAATTATTGATAATTACATTCAGGAATATTGTATAAGACAACTAATGGAGATGCGAATACGAGTTTTCTAGACTACTGAGAAAAGTGCTTATAATTTTGTTTTAATTTTCTTGTTCAAAAAGGATTTCTGTTTTCTTATGTCTGAAACTCATCCCTTGATACATTGCTGATAGCATATTTTACAAATAAATGAGCATATTACCATATGCTCATTTGTCTTTCAGATTTAACAATTATTATGAGAAATCACATTACTTCTTTAAAACTGTTTATTTCAAACGATAAATAAAAGTTAAATTTATATTCTATAAAATCTATATATCTGACGAATGCAATATTCACCTTTTAGTTAATTTAAATATGGAAAAATTAGAAGGAAATAAAGCACTTAAAAAGCAAAACTTCCAATTGTGTAGCTAATAAAACTGTGTGGACATTATTTATATTTAACAGTCTGTGAATTTAAACCCTTGTCTATATATAAAAAAATTATTCAGAACAAACATCTACTCTTCCTCTCTCCTCCCACTCCTCATCTGGGCAGATTTTATTTATGCATTAGTCGACCTTTTTGGCCATTAGAACCATCTTGCTTCAGCAGTTAATTAACACAAGTACCATAATTTAATACAGTTAATGCTACTTGATGCCCTTTAATGTACCTTCCATTAGTGATATTATTGTAGTATTACCCTGTAAATTAAAATGAGATCAAGACTGAGAGAGCCACTCTTTAATTAAGGTACTGGCACACTGCACTCGTCTATTATTCACTAGAGAAAATCACCCTGATTTACTGAAGCAGGACATCCATAAGTCAGAATTAGTCCATGAAGATTATTAGGTTTATTGAACAATGTAAGTACTATAGAGTTGCTGAGATTGCCAACAGCATATTTCCTCTTTTTCCTCCATTATCTTAATAAATACACAATGAGAAGGAGTATGTGAAAACAAAATAAATATGTAGCAAAACAGGAATAAATTTTTGATGGGCTTCTATCTTTTGTCACTGTAAAATAGGTATCAGGTGTATCACATGTTAAAAAGAACACAAATGCTATATTAGCCTTAAGATATTCAAAACATTTCTTTTTGTACCAAACAATACTAGACAGTATAAAACATAAAAGTCATACAGAAAAAAACTAAAGCAAAACAAATCCTAGAATCTGACTGCAGAATTAAGGCTGCCAGAGGGAAAAGGCGAAGGGTGGAGAACAAAAGTGGAAGTGGCTCAATGGATTCTTGTGGAGGATTACTGGGGTTTTGATGGTACGTGTGTTGTGGTAACATATACTTGAAGAAAGGTGAACCTCTAAATTATAAACAGTGTTGTAAACAAAAGTCACCTCAATAAGAAAAAAAAATTCAATAAGAAAATAAAATATGTATACACATGTACACAAGAAGTGGTTGTGAACTAGAATTCACAATCAGTCCCCTCAAGTAGATACTCCAGTTGGTTTTGTTTCATAGTTCAATATTTCGTGTTGGAAAAATCTTGTATAATCTGTCCATTATAATATGGATATTTGTCCACTTTCTCCAATAACTCAAGCCAATTCCTCCATTATGGTAGGGTTAGGGGTTGAGTGATAAGTAGGAAATACAATTATAATGATCAAGTTAAGACATGTAAAGGCATTTTGAAAACTGCAATCATTTCATAGGATGACAGGGAGGAAGAGCTTGACGGGAAAAAGACCTCAGTTGTGTATATATATGCCTGCATGTATTTATTTACGCTAATTCTAAAAAAGAACCCTGGAACTTTCATTTAGAGCTCACAATTAATTAATTAATTGATCAATTAATGTTCAATTTTCCTATAGATGATTTGTTGTGCAAGAAAATGACAACCCAGACTATTAAACCTACTGAAATTTTCAAGAATAAAATAATTATATAACCTTCAATGCTGAAAGCCACAGAGCCAACAACAACAGCCCAACAGTTCCCTTTATAGTTTTCCTCCATAACTTAAAAGCTGGAGACATACTTTAAATCTCAGGCCTTTCTTCTTTAATCCTGCCCCTAAGATTGAAAATGCCTCACCCATCTTGTGCTTAGCAAAGTACAAGCCAACGTCAGTTTGCTCTAAGGAATATGGTGTTGAGAGTTTAGAGTCGACAGAGTGGGACCTTACAGAGAGGCTTGCCTCTTCTGGACCTTTCTCTCACCTGGCTGCTTCCTCACCAGTTGACTAGTAAATAAGAAAAGACAGTGAACAGAAAAGTAAGGAGGATCCTCCAAATTCCTCAGTACCACTGAAATTCAGTAGAAGGAAACTACTAGGAAGAGGCATAAAATAAAATGGGTAAATCTGGTTATATGCTACATTTCTAACATGTTTTCTTTAAGAGATGGTATGTCTGGGCTCCAACAGAAAATGCATACAAATACCTGCAATTTTAATATGTAATTTACATGCTTTTGAATAATCAAAGGAAACAAAAATGAGTACCTAAGAACAGCAGTAAACCTCAAGAGTGGTTATTTTATAGTCAAAAAGCTTCACAAGATTACTTTCTTTATAAGATAAAAGTGACTGAGGAAATTGAGCTGTAAGGATTTTGGGGTAAGGAATACTCAAATTCTGAGGAAACTGACCTCAATACAGATCTGTCTATCAACATAGGTCATATTAGGGTTTAACCTCAAATCCCAGATTATTAATTTTGACATTTTTTCTATAGATGAACAGAATACTTGTTACTTTGTTATAGTATGTTAGTGTTGATAATACCAACCTCATTTTAAACTATAATGCAGCCATGATAGTTAAAAAAGCATGGTATTTTAACACAGCACAATATAATTTAAGACCTAGAAATAAAACCATACAAAAAAAATCTTCAATAAAATGTGTTGGGAAAATCTGACTGCCACATGCAAGAGAATGAAACTAGATCAATACGATATCTTACACCATACATGAAAATCAACTCAAAATGGATAAAAGACTTATCTGTATGGACTGAAACCACAAAATACATAGAAAACATAGGCCAAACACTCACGACAAAACTTCAGAAATATCTTTGCAGATTTATCTTCAGCAGCAGGGAAAACAAAGAATATAAACTGCTGGGACTACATCAAACCAGAAAGCTTTGTACAGCAAAAGAGACAGTAACCAAAATAAAGACACACTCTACTGAATGGGAGGAAACCTGCACACTACATTGGGCAAGGGACTGATATCAAAGGTATACAAAAGGCTCATATAACTCAATAAAATGTAAACAAACAACCTAATGAAAAAAATGGGAAAAAGAGCTAAATAGACAATTATCGAAAGAAGACATGAAGATGGCTAACAGGTATATGAAAAGGTATGCATCTTTATTTATCACCAAAGAAATGCAAATCAAAACTATAGTGAGACACCAACTCACACCTGTGAGAATGGCCCATATCAAAAAAATCAACCAACCAACCAAACAAACAAACCAAACCAGAAACAACTAATGCTGGTGAGGATGTCTAGAAAAAGTAACCCCTTGTTCTGTCGATGGGAACGCAGACTGGTCTAGTTCCTTTGGAAAAACATGTGGAGATTCATCAAAAGACTGAAAATGGATCTGCCTTACAACCCAGCACTTACACTCTTAGGTATCAACCCAAAGAACAGAGAAACACTAACTTGACAGGAAAGCTGCACTTTTATGTTTATTACAGCACGATTTACAATACCCCAGAACAGATGAGTGGATCAAGAAGATATGGTATGTATACACAATGGAAAAATACTAGGTAATCAAAAAAGATAAATTTATGCTATTTGTAGCAACATCGCTGGAATGGAAAAGGATTATCCTAAGAGAAATAAGCTGGAACAAGAAAGATAATGCTAGTTTTACTTATATGTGGAATATAGAGAATTAAACAAAGATCACACAGAAACATATAAAGCTGATCCTTGAAATCAGACTGTTGATTTAAAGCATCTAGGAGGGAAGGAGGAGGATGGAAGATTATATATGCCTTGGTGGTAGGAAAAGTAAGGTGGCCACACCTTAGGGGAGAATCCTATACTGTGGAAAAATTTACAAGGATGTAAATTCACTACAATAATAAGTTAGTTCTAATAATAATATCAATAACAATTATTTTTATATACTAAGAATCTCCAAGAATAAGATAATGGAAAGTGACACTCTTTTGCTATAACATTCATGAATCTAATGGCCACATATCATCATAAATAGCAGACTCAAGATTAAGGCAGCAGCTGTGTGTCCCCATTTTATGGTGCCATGTCCACATATGAACTGCCTTCTCTGCCCTGGCATCCGTAAGCTCAGTACTGCACCAGTGTGTATTTCTCTCAGAAATACTATTTTGCTTTACCGGTGTCTCCATCCTACATCACCATGACCTTGTTTAACAGATTTTAAGCTAAAATTTCTTGACTCTTCCATGACGAACATGAAGCTAGAACTAAGCTGAGAGGCAATACCAGTTGCTGCTATCTTCCATGATTAAGATTCTGAAACTCTTACCAGCAAACTGAAGTCAAGTCCACCGCTCCTTTCTGTGTCCACTATGGCCCTTATCTTAATAGCAATGACCTCTTCCATCTAGTGAATGAATATAGTAGCACTATTATTGAAGACAGGTTGAGTCATGTCTCTGAAAGACCAAACGGTCTCAACTTTTCTCCGGTTTCTAGGAAATGGGTAGATGTGAGGGATGTTGGTAACCACTTGACATAATGAAGTCTGTCTTATCTGTTTAAGTTTTACGATTAATTAATTAAACCTACATGAATTATGTACTGTATCTATTCATACCCTTACATATTTTGTTTAAGATCATCTTGGCATTTTTAGAATGATTATTTCTTTGCTTTCCTTTTCCTCTTCTCCATTTTGCTGTATGTTCTGCTCTACCCATAATTTTAATCTCATGCTTCAACTCCCATCAGCTGGTTATTTTGATAACACACCACACTTAAAAATCTGGTTGAAAATCTCTATGTTGGTGGTCCTGGCTCTCATTATTCAAGTTTTTCATTTAAACATCTTCAAAATCCTTGGAAACTTGTTCAATTGTGTCTCTGGTATATTGTCAAAATGAAAGCTAAAGCTGTCTGGTCTGTCATTACTAATGTTTATAAACTCTGGCCCATCTGTAATTGACTTACAAGATGAAGACAGTCCAACTCAGGTCCATTTTGTAAATGACAGTATAATATTTTAGGCAGTAATATCCCAAAACCTGAAAACAGTAGTTTACCCATCTTTAACAAATGCATCGTGTTTCCTCAATGCCTCAACTCTAATTTAGCAAATTTAAAGAAAGAAAGCCTTCATTTCCAGATGATTTTGTACAATCTTATCAAACATAGAGATTTATACCATGTTGAAACTGTCTTTTACATTAGAAAACCACAGGAAGATATATTTCTTGTTTTGCAGCCCCTTTTATAGGCAATTGGCTTTGTTGCCTTAATACATTAAACCACCTCCTGACGAAGGACTTCCCAAGTATCAAACAAGATGTCTGTTTGCTTGTTTGCTTGCTTGCTTGCTTATGTCTAAAATCTAAGAAATCCTTCCAGGTTCAGGTTCAGTGACAGCTAGTGTGGGATCACAAATTACTATTGAGTAAGAGAGTTTCAAGTGGCGCAGAACCTACCTCTAAGCTGGTGTTCCTGAGAAAATGTCACAGTAGAAAGTGACAGATATTGCTCTACCACCACGGAACCAACACACTGGCATTTTCTCTGAACACACTCATTCTCATGCCCATCAGACAGAAGTTCTCTTACCTTCCATGCACCTTTATGTCTGAAATTGCGTAAAAGTAGCGTGCCAAGTGTAGCTCATCTACAAATATTTCCCCGACGGCTGGTCTCAAAAGCCTTATCCTCAGGTCTGTGACTGTAAAGAAATCTCTGAGTTTCTTGGTTGTATCCAGCTGGCCGTAGAGGGAAGCCATATTGCGTAGCCAAGGTCCAGCAAAAAACGCGAACCTGTCTTTGATTTCAAAGTGGATTATTTTGCTATTTGTCATGTACCCCGTAGAGTACTCTTCGGTGCAAATGATTTCTAAAACCGTATGCTGTGATAAATCCTTCACGGATTTAGGATCCATGTGAAAAGCATCTAAGCAATCTGTGGCATAGTACTGATAGGGCTGCCATGTTCGTCCATAATCAAGAGATTTCTCCAGGATCATTTGGTCTGGACGCCCCGATTCAAAGGTAATAACTATGTTGTCTGTGAGCTCAATGGTTTTGCTCCAAGACAGAGTGATGTTAACCTGGAGAGGCTTGGGATACTCCTTCCAAGTAGCAGACTGCCAAAATGTGGAGGGATGTCTTCCTTCAAAATCAAACATCAGCTCAGGGGGATGTGCCAACTCAGGGGTACTTGCATCACACTCATTATTGCACATGTATGGGTTACCCTATGGAAGAAGAACAAAAGAGGGTGCATCAAAACACTGGCTTGACACAAGTCTTGCCATTATTGCTGTTCTAAGAGGCTACTAAAGAAAGAAAAACAACCCAACCTGTTTGCAGTAATCATTTTTATTTACCCTAACTGGAGTCTCTCTACTAGCTTTTCTTAGAAAAAAAATTAAAAAGCAATACGGTAATTTCCTTCTATGGGCTTTAAGAAATGAAAGCAATTTATTTATCTCATACAGATTGGACCCATACATAGTGGTCTCACAAGAATAAGAGACTGAGCAATTGGCTAACAGTTCAGTACCTTCCCATTCTCTTGGAAAGATGCTACAGAAAGGCAGGGAAATTTCTCCCAGCCTCAAGGACATTTCTCAAGAGCACAGTTCTTTAAAAAGTCATTTTCAAGCAAATCTTTAGAATTAGCATGAACCATAGACACTTGTGTCCTGTTGGGAAACAATGCCCCCATACAACATTTACCTTGTCTCCGATCCATCATACTTAGCTGGTTCTCTGCTTCATAAAGTCTGCTTTTGAAGCATTTACCTTGTTCACCACAAATCATTAAAATGTGGTACACTCTAGGCTCTGGGGTTTGGTCCAAACATCTGCCATCCTATTAGCTAGAGACAAAGGGATTGCTCAGGAAAGATTGGAGGTGGGGGTGTGCTTCAGGTTATCTGGCATGGAGAAATCCAGTACTTAATTAGAGGGGTGTTGCAAAGGGTGACAGCCACATGATGTGTGGCTCTGCGCAGGCCCCTAGTCAGCTCTCCGTGGCTGTCAGCTATTATTATTATTGTCCCTCTTACAAAGGCTACTTCCTTCATAGTCCATTTAAGCAAGAAGCTGGTTATCAGTCTCCTTGTCATATGACCATTTATAGCAACTCATAGGCTGCACCGAATGTCTCATCCCAGCTTACATTTCAGAGTCTATGCCAAGCAACTAGCTCCCAGAGTTTTGTTTCTTTCATATTTTAGAAAATAAATGACATCATTTGGAGGCAACTATTCAGATATTTCTCTCCTATCCCATACTGGGTAATTCTAAGTATGAACAGGTAAAAGGATCAACCCTCTGTCTGACATTGTCCTTAGGCTTACTCTTGTCATTACAATTAGCCTTTCTTTTTTTCTTTTTCATGAACCACGAGCTTTTCATAAAACCTGCAGGAGGCATGAGCTGGATCTCAAATAATGAATTTACACTCTAGACATCGCTGACTCCTGTGAAATGTGAGATGAACACTGGAGAATTGCTTCGGCTTCCCTAGAGGCAACCTTCCCCTACCTAGTCAGCTAATACTTTCACTCTCTCCTTGCCATTAGTGCAACTGAATCCTAAAGCTGGCAACAGGTTTGGGGGACTCAAGTATAATTGAGCTGGGGCAGGAGAAAGGAGAGAAGGTGCATTATTTGAGGAACAGAACTGTTTTAAAAATACATTCAAGGCATCAGTGATAGTGGAAATGTTTCTGTACTTCTCTCTCGAATTTCAATTCTCTATCCCTGATGCCAGCGTCTGTGACACTATTTATAGCATCCCCTTCAAAATGAGCCAAGGGGGGGAAATAAGTTTCTGTTCCAGGTGGAATAAATCACCAAATTTATTATTATTTAAACTCTCTTAAGCATACCAGAGAGCCAAATGCAGAGCTCTGCAAACTGGCAAGGGCTTTTTATGGAGGGCTATAAATATTGTGGAATCTGTCAGGATTTATAAATTCCAAATATATGGAAATGCCCATTTTACTGGAAGGGGTCAGATTTATACAAATCACACCTTCATTTAAAATTTACTGGAAAAATATGGTCACTTCAACATCTATCAGCATGTAGCCATCTGCACCATCATGAACTTGGATGCTCCCACCTCCTGCCTGGCAAAATGTCTCACTGAGATCAAGGGTATCACAACATAGGAGATCAACTCCTCTCAACACAGGAGATCAACAGCAAAATGAGTTATCAGACATTTATATTAAGACGTGTTGAAAGATAGCGTATCTTTGATTTCAGTGTAGATGCAAAGAGATTTCTAGTTGGGGCTGGGGTCCTGGGATGAAGTATGAGGTACAGCAGTTTGAGTCCCAGTATAGAGTAATACTTGCAAATCTGTCTGAGGAACTATGGTTGAAGGGATCTATCTAAAAGTCATTCATTCCCACATTCAATAAAGTGTTGTCTATCACCATTATTTATTTAGCACTTATATGTCAAGACACTTTACATATATTAATCTGGGCAATCCTTTTCACCCCTGCTTTATGGTAGAGGAAATCGAGGCATAGAGTAATGTTGAGTAACTTGTCCAAGGTCACAGGACAAGTGTGTAAAGGGGCAGAACTAGGAAGTACTTTTTGCCCCTGTCCTGACGTGTTGAATACCCAAGTGAATGGCATTCCTTTTGACGCAATAGTCTTAGAAATAGCGTTGGCTGGTGGAAAAGGACCTAAGAAAAGCAAGTTTGGGAACCAACCTAAGACCTTCTTATCCTGAAGAGCCCTCACCAGTGGAATACACATGTGAGATATCTTGAACTTAAGAACCTTCCCAGCTTCATCTAAGAAACTTAAGAAACTTCTTTGCTTATGGAGCCCCTTTTTGTTTTAGTAACCCCTACTTATATATTAATGTCCTAGAGTGCAAATATCCTAGAGATTCTCTGTTGTGTATCCCGCCTAGAACTCTAAACACGTGGATGCCAAGTAGCAGTGCACAGTCCAAAGTTTAGTCCTTTAATGAAGACATGACCCCGTAAACCTCTCAGTCTCTGTTTTTGGTCCACAGGGATGTCCTCCCACTGGGACTCAGCAGGACAGCGAGCTCAGGATAAATGCTTTCATTTACATCAAGTTGTCAGCTCTCAAAATATATACCAGGACAAGGAGAAAATTTCCTTGCTTGCACTGATCTGGTGCT
Organism: Galemys pyrenaicus; assembly: GCA_019455555.1. Lineage (NCBI taxonomy): Eukaryota > Metazoa > Chordata > Mammalia > Eulipotyphla > Talpidae > Galemys > Galemys pyrenaicus. The sequence continues at coordinate 1,534,947 of JAGFMF010011828.1, forward strand.
TTAGGCACACGAAAAATGAGAGAAAAAGCTTCATGCATCCACTAATGATTTATTGATTGCCAACTATATTACTATATTTAAGGCACTTGTCTTGGCTCTCAGGATACACATCAGTAAACACATCCAAGTCCTTGCTTTCAGTGGTGCTTCACCTTAGTGGGAGAGATGCACGGAACAAATGCATGTTTTATAACGTTAGATGATGATAACTGCTAGGGAGAAAGATAAATCCAATTACAGAGGAGAATGGTGTTAGAAGAGGGATACTGATTGTAATTTTATATTGGGAGGTCAGAGAAAGTCTCTCCTCGATTATGTGACATTTGAGCAGATTAAGAACAATTCCCAGTTTACCCTGGAGATGATCAGAGGTTGACCAGAATGACAGTTTCGTCCTTCATCTGACTCGACTCTTAGTGATAATTTCAGTTGCATAACAATTTATTAAAATTGATGAGTAAACAAATCATTTCAAGTGAAAGTCTACCCCAAATGACTATAGTTAAATTCAAGCATTTTCCTGATTTCACAGCACCTCATGCTCTTTTAGAAGATTCATTAACAGAACTTATTGAGAGACAATGACATTGAGAGAAAACTAGGAGGATAAGAAAAGGTTTTATTCTGGGGCTTTCAGAAGAAGCCCTGTTATTTAAGTGAGAGAGAATGGGAAAAAAAAGATGGGTAAAGAAGTCTTAAATCTTGCTATTTTAGAAAGAGAAAGCTAGAGATGAGATTATATGCTAGAATAGTGTAAATATTTCACATGGGTGTCATTTGTAATACTGTTGTTACAGAAAATTATCAATTTGAAAACAATTGCTGTTCAAGGGATTAGATTAATTAAAGTTTCAGCTACTTCAACCCTACCCTAATCCTCTCTAATACCATCAACAAAGAAATTTATATAAGAAAAATAACTTTCCCTTATTTGTGAAAGCAAAGAATACTTCTTGCTGCTAAATCTAATAGATTCAGGCATTAGCAAGTGTAAGTAATTATCCAGTGGCCAGCAGGCAGCCTTAAATAGATCTTAATTTAAGACCTACAAGCAGCAGATCCTTAACTGATTGTCTATGGACAAAGCAGAAAATATTTATGACTGCACTGGTAATATTTACACCATTAAGAGATGTCTAAATAATTAAACAGATATTGCTGCTAAATATTTTTATAACAATTAGAAGATTGTGATGCTTAATTCCATTAAAAAATAACATTGATATTTTAACTCTGGGAGAAAGGAAGTTAGTAATTAATTAGCACTTTGTAGTCAAAGTGAAATGTTGTTATTCTTCCTAAATATGCTTTCAGAACTTAGAGAGATTAATAAAATTTGAGACACAAATATTCCTTTTGATTGGAGCATCTTCCTTCTGGCATATGACACTGAAAAGAACCTCCTTTCACCTAATTGCTAGATCAGTTTTTAAGAAATCCTATATATGCAATGACAATGTTGTATTGTGGCTCCTATCTTTTGATCTTGTCTTTCCAAGCGTTACCCATTGGCAAACTATAGGAATGACGAACTATTGGAAACGTTGGGAAATCTCATGGGAGCTTTGCTACTGAAAAATAAGCCACGTGCCAGGCAGACATGTACCTACACGTGGTTCTGAGAAGCATCTGGGTTAACACTTAGACTGATGGTGAAAAATAGAGCCAGAGAGGCCTCGCACCCATTTACAGCTGCCTCGTCCTTGCTTGTTTGGGTTGGAAAGTGACAGAAAAAAAGTGAAAAAGACACAAAGGCAAAAGGGCACAAACAGCATTCTGGGATGTCACTCCCAACTTATTCTTACTCTGATTTTGAAATAGACATCAAAATGGCTCTGCCAGTGAAGAAAATGGTGAGAGTCTACTGCTCATCTCTCAGAGTGAAGAACCCCACCCACCAGGCTTTCACTGCCAGGCAGGGCTACTGTCTGGAAAAGATGGCTTCCTTTCTTCCCTCATTGTAGCTCATGGAGAGCCACCAAGGAAGACATTTTCTGAGAGGCTGGTGACTGGCCTTTTCATATGAGCAGTGTCATTTTGGATGGGAAGAACCCCCCTATTCCCAGTCTCTTCTCAGAACTTCCTGGTCATTTCTTGCCTCAGCCCTTCTGCTCCTTGAGTTGCTTAGTTAGAAGGTAGGAAGATCCCTTCTTGATATGTGTGTGTGGATGTATATGTATATGTAATGTATGTGTAAATGCATATGCACATGTATATGCATATGTATATGTATATATGTATGTATATATGTATGTATATGTATATAAAGCTTTGAGAGCTATCTACTGGCATGAGGGAGAAGGGAGCTGAAGCAGAACCTACACTAAGTGTGATCCATGATGATGAGCATCTTTCAGGAACCTGAAAGGGAACTATCAGCACCTCCACTGCTTTAGGGGTGGACTTATGATGTCCTTTGGGACAAAGGCACACCAGGAAGCCTGTCTCCTGTTGTTCCTTGTTCCCAGGATATAAAAAGCAGTGATTGCTGCAAATTGCAGTGCAATCTCACTTTATAAGGGGCCCTGTGAATGGGTAGGTGGGTGAATGGGTAGCTGTCCAATGCGAGACAGAGACAGACACATGGGAATAAGATGGCTGGAATATTAAGGCATTGTCCCAACTTTAGGTATTCTGAAACCACTGTGACAAAGGTACCCATTTATTTGACGGTGCCTGAGCCCCAAGTTTTGGCTTGGGAAATATGGCAGCTGTAAGATCATGGAAGATGAAGGCTTTTGTTTATGTGTCTCTGGAGTTAAAACTAACTGCTCCGGTTTCTAAAGGAACCCTTTGCTTATCACACAGATTCCTCTCTGGCACAGACACAGGCTTAAGGCCTGATTGAGGCTGTTGCTTGATTCAATCTGCTCCCTGACGATGCTAACACCATGTGGACTTTTTTACTCAGGAATAAAGATGGAAGGGCTTAACCTTTCTGCAGTGAGACTCCTGGAAGCCGTATCACAGATTATGGGCCACAATAGACACCTGTGTAAAGTCCCACAGAGGATTATAGTCAGGCATTTCAAACTGGTGAAGGCTGCAGAGGTCAATAAGACCAAATTTCTAAGCCAGAGCTAAGTAGGCACAAGCTACTAAAATGGTTCCTACATAACAATCTACATCATTATTTTGCATGGACTGAAGAAGAAATAAATATTAATGAAATCAAGTAGGTTGGAAAGTGAATATCTACAGAAAACCACTGTGCTAAGGTGACAGTATTGTAATTAGTAGGGACATTGCTTTTAAAATTTTCTTAAAAACTGTATCTTAAATATCTTTGATATGCTACTTGATTTATAGGTAATCTTGAAATAGACTAGAATACAGGCACTTAAATGTTAATAACACAAAGTTGAAGTGGGCTGACAGCATTTTAAATTAAAGCAACTTGAGAGAAACAAGGGCAGGTAAAATATAAAAGTGGGAATGTTTTGAATTCTCACTTCACCATATAAACAGTGGAGTGTTTTGAATCCTGAAGGTTCCTGACTTGATTCTCAGAAATGGAATCTTTATTCTTTCACAAGAGAAAGGAAGTCCAAGACCTTCTTGAAGTCCATTTGCTGAAAGCCACCAGCTTAGAAAGAATACGGGACGAACAGAGCATCTTTGCTGAAGTGATCACTTAGTCCTAAAAGGGACAAGGGGAGTTTTGCTAACATGGTACTTTCACAAGTGATTGCTTCCTGATTTCATACTCCTTATTTCTTTTAAACTCTCGTCTTCTAAATTCCTTAGCTGGGTATTTGGTTACTTACCATGTTAAAAAACATTGTGAAGAAATGATGCAATAAAATGCTTGAAATTTAGTAGATGAGACCCACATAAGCAACAATCACATTCATTCTTGACATTAGTCAGTCTGTTCCTAAGAGGACACAGTGTCCTTGTGATCAACAACATTGTCACATTTTGGACTGTCCACTTCATTCCTTGCTACATAAATAAAAGTGTCTTTATATTAAAAACAGACATTTTATAGTATAAATGCAAAAAATAGTTTGCAAGCAGCTTTAGGAAAAACAAAATGAAATTTCATGCTTGGAGCAGATTTAGTGATACATGTTAAAGTCCACAGAAGAAAATTATTATGATAGAGGGTGTTGGGGGAGGGTAGTGTGATGATGATTTATTTCTTTCTGTCATCTTTTCTGCAAAGGATATCTTATCCAAATCATCATGGGGTAGTTGCAGCAAAACTACTCTTACTGAGACCAAGACTTATAAGCTAAACCCTACCAGCATCAAATTCCAGCCTGAGAATACTGGCTGACCGCCTTCCCCCACCAAAGCATTCTGGGTGGTGGTCCCCAAACACTAATAGCTATATATAAAAAAAAAAAGAAAGAAAAAAGTGAATCTGTCATTATCCTTTCACCAAGCTATAATATGAGCTACGTGTTGCAGTGATATGGAAACCTTAGTGCGCATGAGAAACACCTGGTGCATTCAGTCCCAACTCGTCAGAGATTGTTTGAATAGATTGGGTTGGACCCAGGCATTTAACTTAATAAGTACTTAGATTGTAGATGCTGATGCAGAGAGCGCTGACCACAGCTCAGTAAACACTGGCGTACTATTTATTAAGAATTATGGCGCTGGGTCAGATCTTCTTAGGTTTGCATTCCAGCACTACGTAATTTTAGACAAGTTATTTGACTTTTGGAGCTTTGTTAATATGCAGTGGAAGTACATAATGCATGTAATTAGTACTGAGCATTAAGTAAGTTCCTCCACTATTTCTTCATTTTGAAAATGCCAGCAAATTCTTCCATTTCTCATGTAGGAAATTTAGGAATCATCTTTAATCCTTTTCCTTTAATCTATTCACCAACCAAATTCTCTAGATTTAATCCATCACCAACCAGACCTTCATTCATACTGCCACTTCTCTCTTCAGTTTTTTAAAATATTTTTTAAATGTTTTCTTCTGGAATACTGTAATAGCCTCTTAAAATGATTTTTTTTTTTCTCTCTAGGATATCATCTTCTTATAAACTACTTTTTGACAAATAGCTAAAATTATTTTTTTAAAGTCTAAATCTGACTGTCATAGATTTCCCATTACTTTCAGGACAACTCAAGTTCCTTAACACAACTTGTGACATTATTAGTATCTGACCTCTCCATACCTCTGAATGTATTTTTTATTTTGTACTCACTGTGTTCATATGTAAGCCATATCAACCCATGTGTGTATACATATGTACCTTCCAGTGGATCATAACATCATGCAACTCATCATATTAAACTCTGATTGTTTATTTTTATATCTCATTCACTATAATCTTATGAGGAGAAAAACCGGCACATACTATGTGTGCAATAAAACATGTGTGGCTCTAAAGAAAGTAAAGAAAGCCCAAAGACAAGTAGGTGGGGAGGAAATAAGATAAATTAAGCAGATTTTAAAATAAGGGACAAGAGGGAGGGATATGATTATTTGATTGAGAATCAAATAAGTAACCAATATAAAGAACTACCTGGCTCCCCAAGCTGTAGGTGCTGTTTTTAGGATATAATAACAAAACCAAACAAAAACCAGAGTCTGATTCCAAGTGCAGAATGCCTGTGTGTGATTGATATAGTTTCTGGGACTTCTGATGAGGTGGGAGGGCAAAGACAAATGGCATGAGCTGCAATCATGTCCCAGTTCTTTCCTGGTGTTCATGGAATCTTCATTTTTCCCCATCAGTCACAGCAGTATTTCTCTTAGTGGCTACAGAACTGGGAATCTCTTTCTTCATCCCATCTTACTTTCCTTATCCAATTCAAAACATCCTTCTACATATAAACAAATAGCTGAACACCAAGAGCATGACTTGTTCTTGGGAAATATGGAGAACTAAATAAAATTGAGAGAAGCCGTGAATGATGTGGTTGTAATTCTACAATGCCTGTATGTGAAAGTGCCTGGGTGCCACAAATCCTTGAAAAATGTACGATGTGCTAAAGATGGAAATGGGTGGAGAAGTAGGAGGCAAGAATATTCTGCTGGACACGACAGAAGTGGTCTTTGTTTACTGTGCTGGGGCTTGAGAGGCTTTCATAATCACACACCTTCTGAAAGTCTACCTGTGTTCATGATGCTAATGAAGCTTAACTTCAGAGTCATCAGTTACACAAGCTGCTTCTCAGGCAGTGTGCCAAGTTTTATGTTTATAGTTCTGCATTTTTCTTTTTAAAAGTGGGTTCCCAGAATTGTCTGGGCTCCACGCTCATTAAAACCAGGTCATGCCACTGTCTGGGGTCTAGGTAGTATATTTCTAGCCCCAACAAACTAAATCAACTCTTCTTTCTTTATCCCTGTTCCTTCTTTTCAAATGATTTCATGCCCTTTTCCCACTCCGATGTTAAATTGTTAATATTTCTAAACTCAACATATATTTTCTCAGTCCAATTTTCTTGTCCAAGTTCATACCTGAGACACACATATATATCTTATAGATGATAGACTATATGTATATCTATCATATATATAAATATTATATTCATTTTCTTTAAATGTGAATGTATTTTATTCAGATTAACAGAAATAATTATCTTGGTGTATTACCAACTATAAATATAATCTTCATTTATTTGTAAGACTGTTGGGGGAGTGGGAGATAAGTTTACACATATAATTTGAAGTTGATTTTGGAGAACACTAAAATCTGGCTTCAAGTGTCTGGATTTGATTAATTGGAGAAAGAAAACCTCTTAGGGTTTTTATGGCAGATGTCTCATACACAGGTAGCTTTCTGCATTAGTTTCCCAGATTCTCTTCCAGAGAAAACAAAAGGTTCATGCTTAGTCCAATACTAGGAGTCCTCTCAATCCAGCCTTGCAGGTACTCTATTTTTATGGACAGTGCTGGTTTAAACAATCAACCAGATATGAGTAAGGAAACAACTATCTGGCCAGTGAACAGGGATCCTTTATACTTGTCATAGCCTATATCGAAGTGACATTTGTCCCTGATGTCAACAAGCACTTGGAATTCCTGGTGCGTTCGATTTGGGCAGAATCCAAGAAAGGAAGAAGCAAATTTTCACACACAAAATAATAACAGTAATGAAAATAATAAAAAGCAACATGAGTATGGAAGGCGTGGAAAACATGGCAAGAGCAGAGCCTGAGATAAGAGACAGAATGACAAAAAGTCTTAGAATACTTGTGCAAGTCTAGTTTTGGGGAAGGTCAAAGACAGATCAGCCACAAACACGGAAACATTATATGAAAATTACTGGGAGAAAAATATGAACAGGATGAATAAAAATCAGCTGCAACAGAACATTTTTATGTGGCTCCAGAAAGGTAATAAAAAATTCCTCAACCCCAATACTAATCAGTTATTCCAGAATTTAGAGGTAGACGATAGATTTACTCTTTCTGGAGGAAGCTTTGGATCCATTATAGAGAAAGTTGACCCATTCTCCTAATGAAGGAAGAATCCATGCATTTGGTTAAAAATGTGAAACTCCTGGGCCTACCTGGTAGCCTAAGGGTTAACTCTCAGCCTGGTCATCTCTATGGTCTGAGTTCGAACCCTGACCAGGGTGCTAATCCACATATGCTGCAGCAGATCTCTCCTGTGATACTGGCTTTCTCCCTTAGCAGTGTACTTCAGCTAATTTGCCTGTTTTACTCCCCACTCTCTCTCTGGTGAAACCTCTCATGCCCCGCACTCTGGCCTACACCCCAGTTCTTCTTTGCAAAAATTTGAAAAAAATGTGAAACTACTATTAGTTAGAGCTGGTTTTACTGGCAGCTAATAGCTCCTATTTGAAAATAAACACACACACAAACACACAGAGAATTTAGGGTACTCTAGATATTTGAATGTTTGTATAAGGAGAGAAATAAATATTTAATCTGACCTCCAAGAAAATGAAAAGGCAATTCATATCCTAGAGAATAAGAAAATAGGTTCTTTTAAAAATTCCAGAAGTTAAAAAAAGTTGTGATCAATAGGGCCAGATACTTGAGAGAAGATAAGCTGTAAGAAAAATTTTTTGATTTGTCTTGAAAGTGGTCATCAGTGACCTTGGAAATACTTGTGATAATAGAGTGTTGAGGCAGAAGCCATTTTACTGGAAAATGGTAGAATGATTCACAAACACAGACACACACACACACACAGAGTAAGGGGTTCAAAACAGTCATTGGGGAAGTCTGAAAATAAAAGCAGGGAAAATAGAATAGTGGTTTAAATGAGGAAGAGAATCAAGTAATGCACTTTTAAGACTGATCAATGTTTGATGATAAGGTGCAAACAAATGTGGAAAATGAAGAGGTAAACATACTATGAAAGAGGGGTTAAGTGTGGCACTAAGTTGTGAGTATCTACATTGTAATTTTGGAAACACAGATGTATTCCCAGTGCAAAAACACCCTTATTTATTGCCTAAATTTTTTTTTGTTAGTAGCTAGGATGCTCTATGGCTAAAACTGTTGGATAAATGTCTCCTTTGTACCACGCTTTTCTAATTTTATTAATCTTCTGTGGTTAACTCTCACTACGGGAACCAATATAAGGATTGATTTTAGGCAATTTCAGATCTCCCTTAATATTAGTTCAGGACCATATCAGCGGAAAATCTACTTGTCCTGAATGGATTGCACTGGTCTACTCAAGTGATTTCAGAATTGGGAAGTCAGAAGATATTGAATTTTAAATATTAGATTATTTTATATTGGACTTTGGATCTAATATTAGATATTAAAGTGTAAAATCACATTGTCCTTATTGCTAGCTTTCTTTTTTATCTTGCTTCAGCATCAGTATTGCTTTAGTACAGTATTTGATGGCTCATGAGCTTACAGGGTGAGGGAAAATATTTACATTATTTATTGAATGGTGGCAGCCTCAGCTTTAAAATAAATGTTGCCAAACTTTAAATGCAGTAATTTATTAGCATATAGTAGTCAAATCATATTTAGCAAAAGAAATGCCAAACAAAAGCAAACACATACCAAACAAGCTAAAAAGTGATGGATGTTTGTGAGTCTTTGGTGATGTTGCCTTCAGAAAGAAGCTTTCTACCACAAGAGACTGCCTCTATATAGTCTGGTATGTTGACAGCATGAAAAAGGTAATAAACAAAAGCTTATGGAGAGGATAATTATAAGAACCCAAATTCATCAGACAAAGTGGGCAACACTACTTTTCAATTGTACTATTTTGACATCTATAAAAAATAATTAGTAGTGAGAAATAGTTATAAGATATTAAGACCAGAATCAAAGCGGACCATTTTGGGCCCACAAATGAAACACAGATATTTGATTTTTATTGATCTACACCACAGGCCAAAGTTTCTTTAGAAAAATACCTAATGCATTTGTTTAAAACAACAACAGCAATAAAAAAGTTAGTATTTCATGTTGACCTATTTATGCATCTGGAGTCTTCCAAGTCCTCTACTCCAGAAGCTTCACAATGATTAAATCATTTCTCAAAACACCCAACCAGCCCTATGAGATGTCCTGTTATTATTTTAATTTTGTACATGAAGATAGTAGGAGTTAAGTGACCTGCTAAGTGGCAAAATGTGAATAGACAAAAGGAAATCTAAGTTGATGTTGTTTTTAATGACCAAAACATTGGAACGCATTCTAGTGCCTGAATAGCACCTCACTGATATTTTACCTTGAGTCCCTGATAAGCATATTCTTTGTGTAGCAAGAGTTTCAAAGCTTTTCCTTGAAATCTCTAGGTACTAATCATTAATCAATGGGGTACAAAGTGGGGCTTGGGTACTAGGAATGAGAAGGCTATCAGAGCAGGTTTTCCTATCCATGACCAAGGTGAAGCAGGGAATGACCTTGCAGCAAGTCCCAAATTATGGAGTACATCTGTTTTAACCCTCTTCGACTTTAGAGTAGTATTCATTCAAGAAACTGAGTGACGATACACTGGCTAGTTGTCTCTAAAGCAAGGTACGCCTGTTGTGTGACTGTGGAGAAAGTTGAGGCTAACACCCAAACATGGATTATTTAAAAATATGTTACGGTTCTGGGTGCAAAAGGGAAGACATGATCTTAGGAAAGAAGAAAAGAGTCCATGAGAAAACAACTTTGGAATGCAAAGAGTTAAGAATTGATGACCAGGATGATGCCGTGATTCTACAGAACCTCTATAGAATGAACTAGCAAAGAGAAGGTGATTTTCAGGAAACTTGAATAGAAAAGGAATTCCCAAAGGGATCCTGGAGAAAGGAGAGCCTAACTAGTGTTCTCCCTCCTAAGAATTCACAATGAGATTCTGTATTCAAGATCAGATATCGCATGGCAGGACATATGTCCAAGTTGAACCTAGCCTCTTCTCAACTTACCTGATAATCAACCCTTTCTCATATTTAATAAAATGACATCAAGCTGGAGTAGCATGGAAAAGACTTAGGGGGAAATGGGATAGACTGAATGAAAAAGTGAGCAGAAAGTGGACCTCAGACAGGATACTGGATTGTTTGTTTCTGTTTGTGCTCTCTCATCTTTTAAAATGCCTAATTTTGAGATATTGTGTTTAATATCTCAAATGTGTAATGCATTTGTGCACTAGCACGTGCATTCCATGTGTATACAAATGAATATACACTGAGGATATATGTTCCCTACTTTTTACTGATGAGTTACACATCCAACAATTTGGAGACAACCAGGAGAAGAATAAGAACTACTTTTGGGGCAAACATTCCCTATTAGAGTCCTAATCAGCACAAACTTGGAGGTTGTTTTCTCCTTGCTCCTCACTTTAGTTTCCTTTGATGTTTGTCCAGGATTAATTCTAGCTTCTTTTAGTACCACTTGGAGCCTTTGAAAACGGCTCTCAGTACCAACACCAAATTCAACAATGGCATAGGAAGACTTTCAAAGACAATATGAATGCTTGCCTCCAGAGTCCATTTAAAAATAAATCTAAATATTATATAGTGTTTTTATTGCTATGTTACATTTTAAAATGGAGGAAATATACCAATTTAAAAGAGATAAATCAGTGGTGCCATGTGGCAATTCAGTTCTGATTCTACGAAATTCTCTCATGTTTTAAGAGAAGCTACAACAATCCACATTTAAAGTGATCTCTTAGTATTTAAGAGACTAAGGTCTCTTAGTGGACACAATCAGGCTTCCCTGGTGGCACAGTGGGTTGAGCACCGCACTGTGAAACATCCACAGCACAGCAGCATGAGTTTGATACCTGCCGGGGGGCGGGGGGGCCCATATAGCACAGCAGACCTCTCCTGCCTCACCCGTTACTCCCCTCAGCAGTGTATTTCAGTCAGTCTGCCTGTTCTGCTCCCCGCTCTGTCTCTGGTGAATCCTCTCACCTCCTGCGAGACTAGCCTGTACCCCAGCTCTTGTATGCATAAATAAATAAATCTTAAAAAAAATAAAATGAACACAATTTTTAAGGAAAGCATTGCCAGGACAAAGCAGTCATAGCTGCATATTTTAACTGCAACATCTGTTGAAGGGACAAGTTTCCTTTAGAGCTTAATAATTGTATTTGTCTTGGAAAATCAAAGGCTGCAGACTTAGGAGACAGATATCTAAGTTTGCACCCTTATTTTGCCACATCACAGTTTCAGAGTTTGGCACAAGTTACCTATGCTCTCCAAGAAGTCATTTTTCAGTTGTTCCACAGAGGAAAACGCTAATAGCCTGGTGATGATTAAATAACAGCTTGGCTCCCCTTTAAAATATACTGTAGTCCTTTTTGTTCATTTTGTTGCCAAGTGTGGTCATAATGGAGATTTTATGGAGATTTTTTTTTGTTTTGATTTTTTTTTGTGGCGGGTTTGAATATTCACAGTGAGTTGCTTATGGAGTCAGACCAGAAGCTCTCATGTGCAAACTGAAGATTTCTCATCAATTATATGAGCCCTCTGGCCCCAGGTCTTTGTCTGTACAGGGTCAAAGTGAGCACCAAGACACCCTCATTTTAAAGTTATCTGCAGACAGAGACACAGTGGTCGTGGGCTCGGCCACTGGGATGAAGCTGCCTGGATTTGAATCTTGGCTCTACCATTTATGAGCTGAGAGATATTAACCACATTACTCAACATCCAGGGTTTCAACTTCCCTATCTGTAAAGTGAGGATAATAAGAATATCTGTCTCACAGGTCTGCCCTTTTAAGACATAAATAAGATATGTAAAGCCCTTAAAACAGTGCCCAGATCACAGCAAGCGTTTAATAAATAACAGCTATTTCTGTAATTCATAGAATCCAATACACCATTGATTATAACAAGTGAAATTGTATATAACACTAAGGAAGAAAAAAAATTTGCTTCAAATGAAAACATCCTATAATACTTTGCTATTACAGCTTTTATTTACAGTTAATAAAAGAGAGTCTCAAGACCTAGGTATAGATTTATATCACATTATTCTTGTGTGAATGTAAAAGGAAAGATATAAATTTAATTGGTTAGATTGGCTTTGCTGAATCACTTTGCAACTGAGTTATATGTATTAGTGATTTTCTACCCAGTCTCATTGTCTGGGTAATAAGGAACACTGGAAATACATTATCTTCCTTCCCCTTACTTCTGATCCTTCTCCTTCTGCTGCTTTTAAAGATTTTTTTTAAAGATTTATTTATTTATGCATACAAGCACTAGAGTACAGGCCAGAGGTGTGGGGGTTGAGAGGATTCACCACAGAGAGAGGGAGCAGAACAGGCAGATCAACTGAAGTACACTGCTGAGGGGAGCAGCGGGCACAGCAGGAGAGGTCTGCTGCACTATGTGTGTCCCCTCCCTGGCCGGAGGCAGGGATCGAACTTGTGCTGCAGTGGCTGCGGTTTGCTTCATAGTGTGTTGCTTAACCCACTGCGCCACCAGGGAGGTCCCTGCTTTTAAAGATTTTAATTTCAAACCCTTTCTAATATGCATATTAGTAGAAGGAATAGTTTAATGAATCCTCATGTATCCATAATCCAAGAAATCGCTCTTAACAAAGTGCTTTAACCACTGGCAGAATTTTCATTCTAAGTTGCTAACACCTATTTTTAAATTTTGGTGTTTACATTTCCTTGATCTTACTAGAAGATGCCAATAGAAAGCTTTCAGACAAAAATCAGAACTCATATTCCTTCCTCCTATCAGTCTGAAAGGTCTGTTTTTTAAATATCAAGGGGCTGCCCCTGGTTAGTCTTGTCAATAGGCATTCCAGCCAGGGTCATGCATGTGCAGACAATGACAACTCTGTCACCAATGCCACCTGTTAAATAGCAACTATAGGGCACCACTGATAAGAAGAAGCAGCTTGAGCTCAGCAATGGTGAAATGAGGGAAGGAAAAGTACAATTTAGAACTAACGCAGTGGAATGTTACATGATATAGGATGCAAAGGGTATAAAATTCTTGATTCTCTTCAACAATTTTCACTGTTTATGACACTTCTGTCAAAACAGGTTCTTGGTGACATATTATTTGCATTATTACATATTTGAGGACATTTTCTTATATGAACAACTCATGATTTTTTTCCCCAGGAATAGTAAAATTGCTCCATTATCTTCAGACCTATGAAAATGCAGATGAGAACTATGAAGAAGGATGACTCATGTTGAAGGGAACTAACTACTCCACTCTGAAACTTAAAGAATTCTTCATCACCATCTTCTACAATTTAAAAATATAAGAAGAAATCGTATGTGTCATCCCCTTCATTACTAAACTTACCTGGGCCATGAAATAACTACTACTTTCAGTTCTTTTTAACATCTGAATTCCAAAATACATTTTGTTTCATCTTTAATGATTAATTTTGATCCATTTGTTGAGTCTATACATTTTATTTTCATGACTGATAGATATGCCCATTATATTCTGTCTCATTTTTTAATCCCATGATTTCATTTTCTCAGTATTCTGGGTATGGCTGATTTGATTATCTGCAATGTCAGGTCTGCTTTTTACTACTTTCAAATAAGATTTTTATTTCAGTTATTGTCATTTTCATTATGTAGCATGCTCTTCTTACCCAGGTCTGCTTTTGCTCAAGGGAGACAATGTCCTCTTTTATTTCATTAGGAATAAAAAGGAGGTAATTTCTAAAACCACATCTTCTATTTCATGAAATAGATCAGATTTATTTCTAAATCCTTATAACTGTGTGGCAGAACTGCTGCTATTGTTATTCATCTTTGAGATTGATGTGTTGATATTTTCATCCTTGAAGTTAAGGTTTTTGCTTGGACATCTTGAGTGGCAGCAATTGTTGTTTTGGGGAGAGATGGATATTAAAGAAATGATCTTGCCTTCTTAAATCTCAGCCAGTGATTCTCAAATTTCAGAGCTGTACTATAAACTACAATCTTTGACTACTCTCCAGGTGATTTATAAGTGCTCTGAGTGAGATTTGCTTCAGCACAATTGTTAATTATTTAATATGTTTCACCTACACTATCGTAGACAGACTAGTATAGTGAGCCACTCTGTAGCTATCACCCAACTACAAAAACTATTGACATTTTCTTTACCTTGTTCCTTCTTCTATCACCAATATTCTTGTTTTTGTTTTTTAATTTAAAAAATTTTGCTAGTCTATTTCAGAGTACATCACAGACATTAGGATGCAGAATGCATCCTAACTGATATTTATTTTTTAACACCTAACTTTAATGACTACATACCTAACAAATCTAACTTTAATTCCTTAATATCTTAGATGCAGGTTCATATTCAAAATTCCCCTTGTGATTAAAAAAAAAAACACCTTTCACAGTTTGTTGCATTCATTCCCAAACAATGTACACAAACAATGTACATTGTTTTGTTGTTGCTGTTGTTTTGCATATAAGAACTGGGGTACAGGCCAGAGGTGTGGGGGATAGGAGGATTCACCAGAAACAGAGTGGGGAGCAGAGCAGCCAGATCTACTGAAATACACTGCCGAGGGGAGCAGTGGGTGAGACAGGAGAGATCTGCTGTGCTATATGTGGGTCAGCTCCCTGGCTGGGTATTAAACTCAGGCTTAGTGGTGACAGTGCTGATATTTAACCCATAGGTCACCAGGAAGTCACCATAGACAATATTTGATTGTTAAGTTGTTTATGATGGAACAGCTGGCTCTTCAAACTTGCCCTGAGAATTTTCCCTCTAGGACCAGATTAAGATGTTGACATAGTTTATCTTCTAGAAGTGACACAACATTTAGATCACAACACAAGAAGACCAGGAAAATAATTCTTCTCGGGCACTGATATAGACAGAGAAACATCAGTTACAGATGTGAACAAGGAACAAAGTCCAAGTCTAGTTGGAAAAGAAATGCTCAGTTCAGTTCAAAACACAAAGGATACTGACTACTTAACCCCCTCACACTTATAAAATGCTATAATATAGGGATATGCTTATAGTGACTGAAGCATTGGTAAGATCTCAATAAATGCTAGCTGTTGTTATAATTACTCACTGGGACACAGAGAATGAAATTTGGAGACCTGGTCAATGACTGAAAGCAAAGGAAAAACTAATTAGCATTTATATGTGTTTTGTGATTTAATGCAGAGCTTAAGGGCAGGTGACAGAACAGAGAGAAATGGAGAAATGGGACTCTGGATCTGCAGCACAAAATAAGGCAGGCCATGGAGAGACCCATAGGCAATGAAGACAATTCTCTCTGGTGCCCACACCAGGGTGGTTTTTTTTTTTTTTTTGAGGTGGGGGGGCATTTCAAGTTCAACAGTGACCCACTTAATCTTGTAAAATATTGCATTTGCTGCAGAAGCATCTTCCCTTATTTGGTCTTTTACAGGTAGTTTAGGTGGAGTAAGGGATGTGGAATCCTGCAATTAAAGTGCTTTCCAGGCACTGTGTTAGGGATGACTGATGTAAAAAACAAATGTGATAAGATTCATGCCTAACGGAAGAGAGAGAAGTGAGAATTTATAAAACAATGTGATTTTACGAAGCAATGTGATAAATCTAAAGCAGAAGGGCAATGGAAGCATAAAGATGCTTAGCTCTGCCTGGGAACAATGGAGTTTAAGTAGGTGACCATAAATATTCAAAAAACTCAAAAAATCCAATTATTTCAGCTGAAAGACAGGGTTATTCATATGCACAGAAGACAACAGCTGTAAACAAAGACTATCCTTGATAATCTTGGATCTAAATTAGAACAAAGAAAATCTGTGTAAGTCAGATGATATGTGAGTTTTAAATGGAGAAAACATAGAGTGTGAATGGGGATGTCTTCTAAGCACAGGAGGAGTGTGTATGCAGATAGGCACGTGGGAGACCCGAGATAGTATGGATCTAGAAATCAGCTTAGAAAGAGAGCAGCCAAGAGAAAGGGCATAAGATGGGCAGTGTCAAAAAAGGAATCTAGAATTACGGTCATTTCCTGAGTGAACTAGCTAACTACGAAAACTGATTTTTGTCATAAAAATTAGAAGGCATTATCAGAGGGTTTTTAGCAGGAAAGTGACATTGTAACCTTTGTGTAGAAAGATAATGACACCAAATAAGTTTTATTAACAATGGCTTTGTATCATATACATTTATATATGTAATATTCTCAACAATTTGATGATATGCATGTTATTATTCTGATTTTACAATCATCTAAAATGAATTAAATAATGTGCTCATAAGGGATGGGACTGCAACTTAAGTGTAAGTATATTTAATTCAAAATTTATGCTATACTTGACTTGATAGCAGGTTTGAGGACGGTCTGGTGAGGAGCCAGAGTGATGAGCCAGGGAAGTGGCCATGGAAGTGCAAGTAAGAATTATGACAGGCGGTGCCTCCCTGGTGGCGCAGTGGGTTAATCAACACACTATGAAGCAAACCGCAGCCACTGCAGCACAACTTCGATGCCTGCCACTGGCCAGGGAGGTGACCCACATGGCCCAGCAGACCTTTCCTGCCTCTCCCTCCTGCTGCTCCCCTCAGCAGTGTGTTTCAGTTAATCTGCATGTTCTGTTCCCCACTCTGTCTCTGGTGAATACCCCCATACCTCTGGCCTGTACCCCAGTGCTTGTATGCATAAATAAATAAATCCTTAAAAAAAAGAATTATGATAGGCACTGAATCTGAAAGACACAGGGGGACACAAGGAAGAATTAGACATACTGTATAAAAAGAAATAACAAAATAAGAGCACTCGTTTGATTGGATAAGTGATGGGGCAGTAGATAAAGTCCAAGAGCCTAAATTTCTGGTTTGTGTTTCTGAGTAAAAGGTGATACAGTTCACCATGATGTGTAATTGCCTGAAGCAAGATGTTTTATGAAAACTCAACTGGTTCTCTTTTACAATGGTTGGTATGGGATTACTCATGATACCCATCAGTAACTGAATATGAGAAAATGCTTTTCACTGGTGAATTAGTGGTTAAATCCAAGGAAGACTATGAAATGGAAAGATAAGAAGGGTGAGGATGGAGCCTGGGAAATGCCACCATTGAGATGATGAGTGGAGGCAGATAAGAACATAAAGGAGACAGCGATGCATGAGCCAGAGGTAAGAAGTAAGGAGAATAGGTAAAATGAACAGGAGCTTTCAAGAGGGTAAAAGTGTTTGACAAAAACAAATAAAACTGAAAAGTACAGTAAAACAAAGATATTAATAGCTAGTGAACTAGGTCACGAGTAGAAGGTTTTTGAGTCTAAATTCTATACCTTTATTTGTGATAACTGCAAAACTTGAGACAATTTTGAACATTGACCCTATTGTCTCTTAAATTAGCTTTATTTTCCTGCTTTGTGCCATTTACACAGTTCACACATTTATTCCTCATACTTCATATGCGTTTATAACAATAGATGCAACTCATGCCTACAATATCCATAATTATATCATCACTGCTAATTTACAAAAAAAATCTCCAAAATCTGTATTATCACCTCCATTTTAAAAATGAAGTAAAATTTCCCGTTATGGTAATTCAAAGCAGAGAGGACTGAAGTTAAATCAGGTAGATATCAAAGTCTGTTCTCCTTGCACTTATACCACAAACCCATAGCTGCCTTCAGATTTCAGCTGCGGAAACCAAATGCCACCAGGTGCATCTTCATTATGGCATAGGAAAATGAGCGTCAAACAGCAATGCTTTTTGATGTTTCCAGTTTATGGAGGAAGCCGGATTATTTAATCTATCATAGAAACAAGAGGATCTGCTAATAGGAAGCAAAGTGAAGGTGATTATATCTACAACGAATGAACAAAAAGAAGGGACCACAGGTACAGGTAATGAAGCTGAAAATAATCATATCAAAAGAGAACCAGAAGAAAAGACACAAGGTTGGGTGAGACCTACAGCAAAATCAAAGTGACATTGCTTTCTCCACTGGGCTCCAATTTAGAAGGGAAGAGCTCAAGTGATTCTTCCTGCACATCCTAACCAACCCTAATGCAATTACACGACCACTTTCTGACACTGAAAACTGAACACAGTGTGGTATCCATGGGATGATTTTAATTAAAAGTTATTTCAAAAGTAAACATGGATGGATTTTGCAAAAGGGCAAGTAAAAATCAGACATCTGAGCACTGCAAAGATTTCTCTTACTGGGTGCACTTAGGTTGATACGATTTTGGATGGAAAAACTTCTGACTCTACTAGGTCAGCTTATTTTACATGTTGCAACATCCTGAACTTCAGATGAACTCAGACCCATTCTATATTATGTTGTAAGGTAATGTTATAAAATGGAGGCTAAATAAAAGGGTCCAACAAAAACATGAAGAAAACACAGAGGGATTCCAAATGAACACTAAACAGTTGTGAACTCTCCATATTCCCTTTCACTGTGTTGCCCTTAATTCTTAAACATGAACCCATTAATCTAATCCCCTTTCCAGATCACCTGCTTTGTCTGATGTTCATCAACCATGTCTATTTAGCAACCAAGGTCTCGTTTCTTTTAAATACATCCCCTTACTGCTAGCAAAAGCACTGTTACTGACTGAAAACAGGGCATATGTTTTGGGTTATTTGATAGTGTGTACGTGCAAGGGAGAGACAGGGTGGTGAGGGAGAGGAAATGATTTGCTCCTTTCCATTCATGCTCTGAACTGGTCCAGCCTTGGTAAGGCATATGGCCAGGGATGGGCATGCAGCCTGCAGAATCGCTCAATGGCTACCTAAGGAAGCCCCTCAGGATGCATTCTGGAACTTTGGTCTCATTAATGCCAAGTTCAAGCCGAAGGGTTTTCAAATTTTGGTGTGTGATAGAATCTCTCGTGGATTAATTATTAAATATTCAATTGCATGGCTGCCACCTCAGCCCTACCAAATTAAAATCTCTGGAGGGGGTTCTCTGGCATCTCTGTTGTCCTCGGTTTCCATGGCTGATTTGGATACACATTACAACTGCAGGACCTCTGCTAGGCCATCAAACTCCATTTCATTGGCCAGGACTTGGCCACTTGCTGTGTGGCAGATGGTGCTGGCTGACAGTGGCTCTGTCCTGGTGGCCCAGGTGCCACTGCTGCAGCACGTCTTTCTTTTCAGAATTCTTTACTTGCGATCTCTATCCTTTGGAAACCAAAACAAATCAATACACTTTAAAATTATGGTAGTAGTGGGCCTCTCTGGTGGCACAGTGGGTTAAGCAACGCACTATGAAGTAAACTGCAGCCACTGCAGCACGAGTTCGATCCCTGCCGCTGCCCAGGGAGGGGCCCCACATGGCATAGCAGACCTCTCCTGCCTCTCCTGCTGCTCCCCTCAGCAGTGTGTTTTAGTCAGTCTGCCTGTTCTGTTCCTGGCTCTGTCTCTGGTGAATCCTCTCACCTCCCTGGATTCTGGCCTGTACCCCAGTGCTTGTATGCATAAATAAATAAAATCTTTTAAAAAATTATGGGAGTAGAAACATCTGGAAAATATGCAAAACAAAATCACTTATGACTGTACCATTATCAGATAACCACTATTAGGAGACTGCAAATTATTTTCATTGTCTATTCAGTCAGTGACAACCATCCTTTGTGGAATACTGTGCCCCACTTAAAAAGTAGTGTTTTTGAGTGTTATGCACCTTTGCTAAGTACCTTGTAATAATTTTCTTGCTTAAGCTTCACAGCATGGCTGTAAGTAACACAAGTATGTCCCCCTTTTATAGACTCACATATTGAAGCTTCGAGAAGTCATAGTAGATCGTGGCAGGATGCTGGTGTGCACCCGGGGACATCAGCTCCCTTCTTATTTTAGCATTGGTGCATGTACATTTCCAAGATCTTAGAATAATACCAGCCTTATTTATAAATAACACCTATGCCTCCATGGCCACATACTCATTTATTTTGGGACACTACCATTTGTTAACTCAGTGTTCATAATCCAACCATGGATTATAAATTGCTAT
Organism: Galemys pyrenaicus; assembly: GCA_019455555.1. NCBI lineage: Eukaryota > Metazoa > Chordata > Mammalia > Eulipotyphla > Talpidae > Galemys > Galemys pyrenaicus. The sequence goes on from JAGFMF010011828.1 coordinate 1,555,272, forward strand.
AATGTTGCAATGAATATTCTTACAAATTTAGCTTTATCTGTGCTTCCAATAATTTCCTTAGGAGAATCTCCTAGAAATTTCATCAGTGTAAATATTTAAAAATATATAATTCTAGATAGACAATGCCTAGTAGCTTTTAACAAAAGATTATAAACATTTCTTTTTTTAAACTGCCCTGGCCAAAATGCTTATATAGCTATTTCTCATTTTTCCTGATTCTAAAGAAGTCTTAAGGGATCACATTTGTGCATTATCTTTGCCTATATTTCTGATAACATCTTAAGATACATTTCTGAAGGTGGAATTGCTGGATCAATGGATAAGACACATTTTTAAAGTTGTTAATACTTATGGTATTTCTAAATTGTCTGCCAGAAAGACCAAATTTATACTCCCACCAGTAGGGAATGTGAGTGACCATTTCTTCACACCCTTGTCAACACAAAACATCTTACTCAAATTTAAATGTTTAAGAACTAATGAAGTAGAACAGATTTTCACATGTTTATTGACCCATAACTTGCCTATTTCTATCTTGTAAATGTTTTTTATTTGTATCCTTTGCCTTTACTTAAAAAAAATCTTTAGGTTGCAAATCTCTTATTTATTATTTATTTGAAGGAGTTATTTGTATTAAAACTATCGCTCTATCAAATTATTGCAAAATGCCTTCAGTTTGTTATTTGCATATTTCTTATAAATGCTTTTGGATTTAGTTAAATTTTAACATGCTCATGTTTCTCAATATTTGCTTTTATGACTTTTACCTTTGATTTTAGGTAGAGTTTAGAAAATATGTTCCCACTCCATTAAATATAAACATTCATGTATATTTTATTTTATTTATGGCATCATTTAAAGTCATTTGTGGCATATTTTGGTATAGGTTATACTATAAAAATTCGACTACAGTTTTGTATTTCATGTACTTAATACATTGTCAGCTATAGTTCCTTGAAAAATTCATTTTCCCCATGTGAAATGCTACCTTTATGAAAAAGACTCATGGAGAGACATACACATACAAACATATGTACATACACATATAAACATGAAACACTTTATGATATTACTGCTGGTGTAATCACAACTTTTAGACATTCTAACTCATTGGTTTTCCCATCTATTTTTTCATTGATTTATTCAATGCATATTCATGAGTAGGTTCCTGTTAGATATTTTATATTTAACCTTATTGATATTGTGTTGACAAGGAAGGTTCTGGATATTTAAGGAAAAGCACTACTTTTCTCTAACCTCCACAGCATGGATGGTCTCACCTGTTCATTAGGTATTTAATCATCTCAAGTATAACAACATTTTTTTAATTTAAAATTTTTTTAAGATTTATTTATGCATACAAGAGCTGGGGCACAGGCCAGAGTTGAGGGAGGTGAGAGGATTCACCAGAGACAGAGTGACAGAGAGGGAGCAGAATAGGCAGAGGGACGGAAATACACTGCTGAGAGGATCAGCACCATGTGGGTCCCTTCCTGGCTGGGGATCAAACCCGTGCTGCTGTGCTACAGATGCTTCACAGTGCGGTGCTCAACCAGCTGCACCACCAGGGAGGCCCACACAGCATCTTTTAATCTAATTGTATACTGTTTTGGTTTGGCTCATATGAAGAAGAGGTTATTTGTGGATAAGGACTGTACTGATTTTTCTAGTATCCCTCCCAATGCTTAGGAAAATGTGCTTATAAGCACAGTATAATTTTGAGATAAATTTTCCCTCTTACTTAAAAATTAAAGGCTTATAATTTACATTAGTTTTGGAAAAAAAGCAGGTTTAACACAGTCACATTGACTTATCCAAGTTCACACAGTTAATAAGTGACCACATTAGGATCAGGCCCAGGTGACTTCAGGGAACTTTCTATTAGCACATTCTTTTATCTAGCATTTCACTTGGTTCTTTCAGTTGGGCTGCCTTGCTGAAAATCTTGGCATGAAGGGTCAGCGAAGCTCTCAAGTCATAAGTATGTTGTCAAATCATGAGGCAATCCTATGGCTTGTGAAATGATTCTGTTCCATTTTTCAACATGTCCATATAAAAGACATTATGTATCTGGTTGACTAAGTTATTAGTGACTTAGGAGAACTCAATACACAAACTGAAAAATTAAATACATATGGCAAAGTGAGAGTGCTTACTGAAGTAAATATGGAAATGTTAAGGATGGTTATATCATATGTTGAGGTCAACACTGTCAGTGGAAATGTATTTGAAATTATAATTGTGCTGAGTGAAAAATATGATTTCATATGAAAATATTCCTTGCTCTGCTCCTAAAATAAATGTCTAAAAATCAATTAATGTAAAAATCAATTGAATGTAGATCAAGCCGTTTGATAAATTACATTATAATGTATGTTCTAAGGAATCTATTAATGAGAATCTATATTGAATATTCAACAAATATTTTCCGAATACTTTCTCTGCCAAGTTGTATTCAGGATCCATTCCATTATATAAGACTGAACAAAACACTTTATCCTTCCCTCGTGGAACTCACAATCTCAGCGAAGAATGACAAAAGGTAACTAGAATTATAGTAGGTATAATAAAGAAAAGCTTTTTGGCTAAGTTTGAGAAAAGACTACTCTAAAGAAGAGATTTTTAAGTTGAGACAGACTTACACCATGAGTATAAAGAAGTCTGGGAAGGGATAGCAGTATATTCCAAGCAGAGAACCTTGCAAAGACATAAGGGAAGGAAAAGTGTTATATGCTAAAAGTTGATCAATCTTTATTAAATTTTGAAATTAGCTTCAATTTCTTTTAAGACTTAAAAAAAAAGACTGGTTGAGACTAGGTCTGTTGGATGACTGCTATAAAGAAATTAATGTGAAACTCTATAGGCATGAGTTGTGTCGATGACAAATAGCACAGGGTCTTGATAAGGTGGGAGGAGAGAAATCCAAAGTAGTAGGTAGAGGGGTTGGTGCCCTCCAGTGTAAAAGGAAGGAGGAAAACAAACAGGGGCTTCAGAGGCAAAGGTGTTTTTAAATATGATGGAGCAAAGTTGAAAGAATCAGGATCTCTGGTGGCTTGTATTTTCTGACTGAAGAAGACTGGTGGGAATGAAGAGAAGAAAGAAGAGATGGGAGGAATAGGAGGACTGAAACAGTTGTTGGGGTCAAAGGGGAGAGCTCACTAGGGAAAATCATTAAAGTGAGGCCTTTTGTATGTATACTTGGATTAACTTCTGTCTATAAAGTGATCTGAGAAGTTAAGGAGAAAGGACAGTAATATGAAGAAAGTCACTGAAAAAAGAATCGAAAACATATAATACAACGAGGGGCCTTCCTGGTGGTGCAGGGGTTAAGTCACAGCACTATAAAGCTATCCGCAGTCATGGCAGCAAGAGTTCAATCCCAAGTCAGGAAGGTGACCCACATGGCGGAGCAGACCTCTCCTGTTTTGCCTGCTGCTCCCCTCAGCAGTGTATTTCAGCCTATACTCCTGTTCAGTTCCCCACTCTGTCTCTGGTGAATCCTCCCACTCACTCTTCTCCCCCACACCTTTGGCCTATACTCCAGTTCATGTATGCATAAATAAATAAATCTTTTTTTTTAAAAAGGAAGACATATAATACAATGAAATTGAACATGTGACTTTTCAATAAAAGAGATGAATCACACTTGCTCAGAATATAAACATCTCTTCACTTCCATTTACTACCAAACTTCTTGACACAGTATTTTACACTTGCTTCCTTTTATTCAATCTCCACTTACTCTTCAATTTCTTGCAATGAAATTGAAGTTTTCAAGGATACAGATGATTTAATTGCAAATTCTTTGACAGTTATCCTATGCCACCGTTCTTCAGAACTTAACATCCTTGAAACTCCCTTCTCTCCTGCTGTCTTGAATTGCCTTCATTTATCTGTTTTTTTTTTAGCTGCTTCAGGTTTACAACAAAACTGAGAAGGCAATACAGAGATTTCATCTTGGTATTGGAAGTTCTCTGTGTTTGGATCAATATATGATACATATATACATTATTATAATTTAATACAGAGTATTTTCATCACCCTAAAAAATAACCTGTACTTTTCCTCCACTCCTGGCAACAAGTGATCTTTTCATTATCTCCATAGATTTTTTCTTTTCTAGAATGTCATAGAGTTGGAATCATACAGTATATACTCCTTTCAGACTGTTTTATTTCTTTCACTAAATTTATATTAATGTTTCTTCCAGGTCTTTTCATGGCTATATGGGTCTCTTCTTTCTAGGACTGGATTCTATCCCATTGTCTGAATTCCATTCCAGTAAAGTTTCATTGTCTGAATGAACCACAGTTCATTTACCTTCATTGATTTTTACAACATGATTAGTTTATTCTCATTCTGCTCCAACATAAATGTTAGTTTTCATTGCTTTGATTTTGGATTTTTTCTGCCCATCCCCTTTAATCTTACACAATATTTATCTTATATATTTCTTAATTTCAAATTGCATTTTAATGCATATATCTGTCATATATTTCCAAAATCAAACATTTCTGGGTAGTACAGTCCTCGTCGCCAAAGGTCCAGTCGAACGACCTTTTTTTGAATGTCTCAATGGAAACCCTAAAGCCTACTTCACCATTTTACTGAGTTTCCTGGTTTGTATCAATTATCTCTTAACCAATTAGTTTCAGATTTTTGAAATGACTCCTTTCTCTTTCATTTTCCTCACGACCTTATCAGTTATCCCATGCCACTGAGTCTGTTATATGTTATTTCTCCTTCCATCCCCAAGTATATGCTCCCAACATTTTCTTAAAAACTATAACAACTTTGGGCCTCCCTGGTGGTGCAGTGGGTTAAGTAATGCACTGTAAAGCAAACCGCAGCCACTGCAGCAGAGTTCGATCCCTGCCTCTTGCCAGGGAGGGGACCCACATGGCGCAGCAGACCTCTCCTGCCTCGCCAGCTGTTCCCCTCAGCAGTGTGTTTCAGTCAGACCATCTGATCTGCTCCCCGCTGTCTCTGGTGAATCCTCTCACTGCCCTGGACTCTGGCCTGTACCCCAGCTCTTGTATGTATAAATAAAATCTTTGAAAAAAATTATAACAACATTTACAGTACTATTCTACTTTCCTTCAGCTCCACTACTCTATAGTGAACACTATTGCCGTGGCGATCTCCCTCAATGATAGGTGTGATCTTGCTACTCCCGTGCTCAGAAGCCTCCCGTAACTTCTCATCAGTGACAGCTGTCATTTATCAAGCTTTTTGTAAGTTCCAGGCGGCCTGCAAAGCTTTTTAATTCTTGCTGAAATATTCACTCCAAGAAAATGATTTTACAATTCATTTCTCTCTTCCTGCTTCTACCCATTTGTTATGAAATACCATTTATTTATCAAAACATACAGCTACAACAAATATCCATTTAGCATTTTCTGCACAATCTGTGGGAAATCAGTTATAAGTTCTAGGAAGAAAATGAGTGGGAGACATGCAATTCTCCCTGGTGTTTCTGAATGGGCACTTTTGATATGATACTACTAGTGTTTACTATTTTTCTGTTGGATGGTTCCTATTTCTTCAGAGAAAGCTTAGTTGTTGGTAGGATAGTTCACCATTGGTAGTTAGAGTGAAATGACTTGTGTCAGACATGTGACAAAGCAGAGGGTTGTGTCTGAAAAACACAAGTGAGGGTCTCAGGTCTTACTCATTTAGTGATAGGGAGAAAAGTTCCACACCAAATCACATAAACCCCCTTAGACCGCCAGTCACTCTACACCATTGAGTATTCCTCATTTCCACATGAGCATATAAATGCTAAAGAAATTAGGGCTTGAGAGAGGCTCCTAGATGAATCTAGAGAAAGAAGTTAAAACAAATAATTTTCAAGGTCTTACACACCTGCTTCAGGGAGTTTGCAGCAAATACCTTCACAAATGACAAAGTGACTGCAGGTTTTCTATCTTCTTTGATGTATTCCCTTTTTTAGGAGGAAAAGCTGACATTTATTCTTTATTGTTAATTCTACTGCTAATTCCTCTGGGTAGAGGTGAGAAGCTCCATGCATCCAGATGAAAAAGAGACCAAAGACAAAACAACAAATGAAGGTTCTTCCCCCCACCCCACCCCCCACTCTGGATCTTTGAAATGTACTCCTGGGATGTTCTACAATTGCAAGAGATATTCATGGGCTATTGATTCTGCACCTGTGGATTCCATATAAAAGTCAGATTTCTAAAATAACCAACATCCCATGGCTGATCATAAAGCTCTCATTGTTTTCGACAATTTCTGACCTGTTTCTATTCCACCAATGTGTCTGCTGCCATTTTTAATAAGCTTTAGAGCTGGTGGATTAACACTGAATGTCAAGCATTACAATTAGAATTGCTGATCATATGCAGAAACACTATTTTCATATATTAAAAAACTGTCTTCTTCTTGCCATAAAATTCAGCACCAGTACCTGCCGCATTTGATCATTCTTACATGTGTTTTCCAGCTCTCAATAAACCTTGTGTGAATACGAGTCACTGAAAGGGAGAGAGTTAACAAATAAAAATGATTATCATGACTGGAACCTAATTTCGTTTCACTTTTTTAAAAAATATACAGTGACTCCTTAGCTGTTTGTTTTACTTATTATTTATCATTAACAACCATGGAATCCAATACCTGTAAAAGAGTAAATTTGAAATCTAGACCACAGTTCTTCAGAAAGGAGTGACATTACTTACCCATTCAGACTCACATTAATCTAGACAGCTATGTAAAACTGTTTCTGAATTTAATACATATTTTTCCACAGTATTAAGTAGTATCCTCCAATGTGGGGGAAAACTCAGTGTTCCCAAACTATTTTGAAACTTTACCTGTTAAAATATTATTCATAGTCGTGAGTGGCAATCAGTGAGGTACAAATTACTCACTGAGGCCATCCATAACTGACTTCTCCCTGGGGTGCACTATTCCTGTTCTCCAGTCCAAGTCAGTGGACTAATCAAATTAACAATAGCTGTAACTCAGTTAGACTTCATTCTCTTAGGCATTTACCTTCCTCTTGAAGTCCATCCTTTTAATATTTAAATTTTTTAAAAAATTTATTGTTGCATAAAAGAACTGGGGTGTAGGCCAGAGATGTGGGGGCTGAGAGGATTGACTAGAGACAGAGTGGGGAACAGAAAAGGTGGATTTACTGAAATACACTGCTGACGGGAGCAGCGGGGAGACAGGAGAGGTCTGCCGCACCATATGTGGGTCATCTCCTTGGCTGGGGATCGAACTCAGGGGGAAGTGGTGATAGTGCTGAGACTTAAGCCCTAGGATACCAGGTAGGCCACAAAATCCATCCTATTAAATAGAGTAAAATCTAGTACATTCTTTAATGAAAACTTAGAATATCCAAATACTATAACAGAGAATAAAATACCCATCGTGATGCTACCACACTGATCAATAATATTTTGGAAGTGTTTTCATTTTTCTCAAATCATTTTTACACATATTTTTTTTTTCTTAAAAAACAGTCACATTATATTATATATAAATATTTTCCATGTTGGTGCAAACTATGAAGTACACTTTGTAATGGCTGTATGTTTGGCTATGAAGTGGAACAATTATTAGGCTAATTTTCTTAGATTTGTTAAAGACTCACAGATAAAACCAGGTGTTTCTATTCTTCAGTTTAAATACCATTATTTGCCATGTATATGACGTTAATTGTAATTATTCAAGAAAATGTATTAGGGTGAGGGATATTCAAACCTACTGTTTAGTTTCATCAGAATTAGGTCCTGTTCATCAGGAATGGTTTCCTTTCTCCTTGCCTGGGTTCTCCTCCAGATTTCTCAGACCTATGTCATCAATTAACCACCAAAATAGTTACTTTCTTGACTCTTCCTTGGTTTATAACAGTGATGCATTCACTTGTTACCTATTTATTGAGTATTTTCCATATGAAAAGTACTGAGCTAGCAACAATAAAGGAATACTGTTTCGAGAAAAAACAGTACCTGTTCTCAAAGAGCTAAACCTTCAAAACAGAGGTGATAAGCCCACTAATAAATATAAGGAGAAAGAATAAATAAAGTACAAATCATAAAGAAGGTAGCATCAGATTTGGCTGACATAAAATAAAGATTTTCTCTCACAGAGAGTATTTGAAGGATGTATAAAAATTGAATCTGTAGAAATCGAAGAAAGATGTAGCAAGATGAACAAAATTAGGCACAGTAATTCAGGGCATGTGACTGAATAACTAAAAGATAGCCTAGAGTATAGGAGCCCGTGACTGACTGAATGATGTGCAGTGGTTTTTGAACTCCAGCTGTTCTGTCACAGGTTCTTCAGCACAGATATGAAGATTCATGAAGCAAATTATGGAAACTAATATGGCAGTAGTGTATAAATTGGACTGAGTAAAGAAAGAGTAACAAGGTATCTGGGTCATATCTATTAAAATGGTCCAGTTCTGACAAGGTTAATTCATTGGAAATGGCAACATGGCAATCGATCTGACTTGCTCCTTGCAAGACAATCATTAAATACAAAGGAATAATGTTACCATATATTTGGAAAATTGAAAGTATGTAAATGGAAAACTAAAGGGGAGTTATGTGCATTAACATAGATGTGTGTTTGACACCCCTCATATCACGGATTGGACAAGCTGGAGCCTGCAGGTAGAAGTTTAGCAGGACTAAGGCAGGCTCTGTGAAGAGTTGCCCAAAGAAGGGCCCTGCTGGAACATGGTATCCTAGGAAAGAAAAGCAGGTGGGTCTCAAAGAGATCAGAGCTGTAGTGTCTAAAGGAGCTCACAGAGATTCTAATCACCTTGGACTAGGGCGCAGTCTATTCCGTTTTGTGTTACCCGCATGGTAGAAGTCAGAGTGAAGACAGCATCTGCACGGAGGATCATGTGCTATTCTGTTATGCTTAGAGAGCCAAGAAATGCTGACTGCCTACACCAGAGGGCTGATGGTTGCCTGGAGATGCCACCGTGCATATTCAAGAGGTGGTATATACCTGTTCAATAATATTGCAGAAATTCCTTTTCTTTCATCAGCAGCCTATAGGGCAGATTATTTCCAAATTCCAGGGGTGAGATTGGAGGGAGGAATTTACATGGAAACAGATGTTTGTACATTAACTCACTACCCACCTCACTAGGAAAACTCACACAAAGATTTGAGGATTCCAGAGTCTTAATTAGGATCAGCTGGCATGAAGTCTCAGCATGGAGGTTCTCGGGAAGGAGCTAGAACAGCCGGGCAAGGGCTGGCAGCAAACATCGCTCTGCAACAGTTTTGACTATTGTCTCATTGGCAATTTAAATGATTGTTTTATAATAAGTAAACCAAAGGGGTTTGTGGGATTTTGCCAAACTGAAAAATAATAAAACATTCACTGTGAGAAATCAGCAAAGTTCCTTTTATTGTTTTATTAAATAGATAAACAACTAAGCATCCTATCTGTGAATGATCACGGTAGTTCCCAACTTTCATTCCAAGGAAAACATGTGTCAGACTCAACTAACATTGATTCAGTGCCTTCTCTGCCAAGCAGTATTCTAAGTGATTTCTACTAGTCTTAAAGTTTGGATCCAAATACTGGTGCTGATGTGCAAACTGTTCAACCTGTCTGTGATGGGATAGCTTTTGTCAAAAGGTTAATCAGTATACCACCATTACAGTGGAAACTTGCTAAGAAAAAACTATCAGCTAACCATAAGTGTGTTAAGTAACTTAGTTGATTTACTTCTTGTCATGGGCAGGTATCTCAGGGAGATGCAGTGGTTGACAAGTCACATTTGATGCAGGGCTGATTTATATCTATTGTCCCATTTAACCAAGTAAATTCATCAAATCTAATAAGCAGAATGTAGGGTGAAGCAGATTTAGAATTGATCTACTTCCTCCATCCTGTTCCAACTAATGGCAAAAAATGAAAAATCCACAACTCTTAAAACACATATGTTGCGGTTCAAACTTGATTATCTTGAAATCTTTCAAACATAGAGTCTCACAAAGAAAAGGCAACAGCTAATAAATGTATTTTTCCCTTGTTTAGGAATAAGGAACTAGCATTTTCCTCCCAGAAAATACCCCAGTTCAATATAAATTACAAAAGCACTGAGGGTCTAGTGGGATACAGCATACAAAACATAGGTCACTCTCTGAATTTCCACTGGGAAGCCTGCAGTAACAGTATTTTACACACCTAGAATTGTACACAAGTGCAAAGAGGAAGAGATACACAACCACAAAGATAAAAATCTTAACACATTTATAGAAGAAAACAAATGTTGATAGATTAAAACACAGAAAGGCAGTAGTTCAAAATGTTCTATGAGACGCCTTTCTGTGAAGGTGAGAATGTAGGAAACACAAAAGACTCTAGGCTGGAAAATAGCAGGTAAGAAGACAGCGATGGTGCCAAATGGGATTGAAAATGGGTAGAAAAAAATAAAGGTTTATACAGAACATCTAGCTATCCCACTTGAATTACTCAGTGACTGGCAACTTGGCATTTGTTTCCACCTCAAACAAAAACAATAGCAAAAAAGAGGACTCTTTTTGAAGTAAATTAAATAAATTATCTGGGGACAGCCCAAGTTTCCTTTGATTTTTAATACCCAAGGGTTGATTCTTCTTTATTTTAAGATTTGTGTTCTTGCAGCCTGTACTCTGATTTTTTGGCTCTCTATCAATTTAACATAAAGGGAAGCTTGCCAGTTGGGAATCCCTGCCCAATAACACAGAGCTCCACATGAGACTTTTTATTCAATGAATAGAGTTAGAGGATGATGTACTTACACAGTAGCCAAGGAATGCCAGCCCAACATCATAACCCTGGATTCCCGTATAAATATGGGTTACTGCAAATACCCAGACAGTGAAGGAAGAGGTCTCCTTTTCCCTCTACTCATGCTGAATGACTGAGAAAAACCAAGAGGAATGGAAAAAACAAAACAAAACACCAAAACACCTTGACTTCTAAGGAAAGAGAAATACTCCAAGAAACAAAAATTAGCATAAAAGCTGTAATTAATTAATCTATCCAGAGAGTCAAGAAAATTCTACTTTCATGAAAGAAGAACAGTATACTATGAAAAAGGAACTGTTGGGACATAATAAATAGCTATTGTGTGTGTGTGTGTGTGTGTGTGTGTGTGTTTAAGACAGTTAAAATCAATAGATGACTTCAAAAGAAAGAACTGAGTTAAATGCCAAAAATTCTAGAAAAGTGAAGGAGAAACAGAAGTCAGGAGAATCAAGAAATAATTAAGTACCCAGAAGAATAAAACTCACAAGACTATGAAGCAAGATGCCTAACATACTATCTTCGACACCATTCTTTGACACAGAAGTGGGTGAGAAGGGCTGCTCTTCTGGAAACACCAGGCAACCCCAGCTGGTGGTTTATCAATGACCCCTTCCCTGATTAGCCCATTAGGGAAGAGGTCACCTTAGCTGTTAAATAATTTGGACCCAAGGTAAATCGAAGAAAGAGATCAACAGGGAAGAAAGGTGACTTATGCAATACACTCTATAATTGTGAAAATGAAAACATTCAGACTCTGATAAAAATGTATTCCTTTCTCAATAAGAAAAGAAGGAAGTAAAGAAAAAGCTATAAAAGAAAGCTTGGAGATGTGACATGGAGCAGGTATGAACCAAAAATAATGTAACATGACTTCAAGCAGTTGGAGTTTATTCTAAATTTGAATTCAGGCTAGAAATTTTCTTCTTTGAGGGAATGACAGGTCATGGCCTTGGCTTTATTTATTTATTTTTTTCCTTTTTTTTAAAATTTATATATATTTTACATCAGTTGTAACCCCCATGTATCCCCAATCACCATATCACCAGTGCACCATCACCTCAGTCCCCTGTGCTCCCATCTGCCCTCAACCCTCCCTCCTCTCCTCTCCTCACCAAGTGTCCCCAATTATCCTTGTCTTTTCATTTTTGGTTTTTGTGTCTTTATTGTTATTATTATTATTATTGTTCTTATTCCTTTCCTTGATGCAATCTTGTACTAAATGCTAACGCCAACATAACCAGTCTACTTGAACTTTTAATTTTAGAATGAACCTATACATCAAGTATGAAAGTCCTAATTGTAGCTGGTGCATAAAATGTAAATCTTGAAAATCTTAACAACATAAAAATAAGAATAATTGAGAAGGAAATGGATGGTAGAAGGGAGTTTAAGAGCATTAAAATTTTCACATGGGGAAAATCAAGATGTTCACTGAAGTTAATGAATCAAGAAATTAAAAAAGTACATATTTTTGAAATTTACAAAGAATAGGTAAAAGACAATTGATTAAAAAAGTCATCAAATAAAGAAAAGAGAAGCACAATTAGTACAAAAAAATGCCATAGTATTATTGGATCCTCATGTTTCACAATGGGTTATCTGCATTTAATAGCTCAAATTTCTAATGAAGAACAGAAAATGCATATTAGTTATAACAGTAACCTCACCATAAGAATAAAAACAGAGGGCCTCCCCTGGTGGCGCAGTGGGTTAAGCAACGTACTAACCGCAGCCACTGCAGCACAAGTTCGATCCCTGCTGCCAGCCGGGGGGGGGGGGGGGGGGGGGGGGGGG
>JAGFMF010011828.1:1567906-1750631 GCA_019455555.1 Galemys pyrenaicus
CTGTTGATCTGCCTGTTCTGCTCCCTGCTCTCTGTGGTGAATCCTCTCACCCCCCCACACCTCTGGCCTGTACCCCAGTGCTTGTATGCATAAAATAAAAATAAATCTTTAAAAAAAAAGAATAAAAACAGAAAGATTAGGTTGTCTCTGGGCAGTGAGACTGAATGAATGAGATATGGTCAATATTCAGATTTAGAAAAGGTGAAAACTAAGCACACAACAGCATTTGTTGAGAATCTACTGTAGGAATAGGAATAATAAAGGGAACTAAAGAGTAATCTCTTTTGCTGAAGACTTTCTTATTTGACAATCAAGACAGGAAAAAAGGTGACATGAGAACAAGGTAAGTTTTACTTACCTGAAAGAGCACGGGTACTAGTGGCAGTATTTCATCTTATTTGTAGCTTCTGGGGAAAATGGACCTTTTTACAAAAAAACTTTTTGGAGGAGGGCAATATTTATAAGCTTAAGGTGTTCTCAAGCAAGTAATGGATTTATGAGGAGAAAAAAATGGGAAGGCATTTTCCACAAATGAAGTAAATTTTCAAAAAGATGAAACCCATGAGAAAATATTCCAAGATAAGAAAGAATAGTGAACATGAGGTAGAGTGAAGGGGATGGGAGTAGAATGAATATTGAGCAGAGAAAACTATGTCACGTAGTTTTAATAAGTTATACCATACATTATCTTGAATCATATCTTTCTGGCATGAAAAATGTTGTATGAAATAATGGTCTGGTTTTACTTATTTATTAGACTTAAGGTTGCTTCTATGAGAGACTGGTTTATTTATAAGAATGCAAATTTAAAAAGCCTCCTGGAATTTAGAAAAGGCTTGTCACTTAAAATGCCTATAAATTAGATATGCTGTATTCTATACAACAAACTCTTACATGTTCTTTCTCACAGAATTGTGGCATCAACAATTTGTTAAATGTGATTCTTTTGAGGAAGGCTTTTGAATTTATCCTCTAAGATTCACAAATCTATGACCTTCGTCAAACGTCTACTCATTAGAAACTGCCTGTAAAATAATCTCCTTTGATTTTTCTATGCAAGGTATTTATTCTCAAAATTCCCTGTACTATTTTAACTTTATTAAGCTGAATATTTTATTTTTCTTTAAAATCTCAGAACAAGCTAACAACTGATCTCATCTAGACTAAGCAACTTCAAATAGATTTAAGAATCCCAGTACACTGTCTATAGTTCCATTATTTAAAGCATGTTTCATGTATTTAAAATATACTTAGGGCCTCCCTGATGGCACAGTGGGTTAAACAATGCACTATGAAGCAGACCACAGTCACTGCAGCACGAGTTTGATCCCTGCTGCCTGCCGAGGAAGTGACCCACATGGTGTGGCAGACCTCTCCTGCCTTACCCGCAGCTGCCCTCGGCAGTTTATTTCTGTTGATCTGCCTGTTCTTTTCCCAGCTCTGTCTCTGGAGAATCCTCTTACCCCCCACACCTCTGGCCTATACCCCCAGTTCTTGTGTGCATAAATAAATAAATCTTTAAAAAATAAATAAATAAAATATACTTAAGTGTAATTCTGTATAGAAGTGATAGAGGATTGTTCCGGCTACCTATAGGATTTCAAGGCACTGTGCTCACCAAGAAAATGTGTCTTCTTATGTCTCCAACCACAGGGTGTGTAACTGACCAAAGGCCCAGCCACTGGGCCTGGCGACCATCTTTGCATTTGACCAGGGAATCCACATGTCCCAGAAGCTCTTCCCAGCCAGTGACTGATGCCTCATAAGATACTAAAGCAACCAATTCCCGGGAGATGCATGGTTCCTCTGAAGGATGATTATTCACTCAAATATTCCCTACTAGCTTTTCTGAAACTGTCTTAGAACTGAGTCATAGCTGTGCCTAAACTTTCCCTATTCCAACTTTCATCCCTTCTCTTGTTCCTCATAGGGAACCTGTGCAGGTGATCAGACCACATTCCCAGCTTCCTTTTCTTTTCCCTCATCCAAGTTCTTCCCAATCACTCTCTTGTACATCTAATATGGTATCTGCTGTGATAGCATCTTCTCTTGAGAGGACCTGAACTAGTGTACTATTGAAAATCACATTTAAGAAAGACTGACTTTCTTCAACAAGGCAGAAAGGAAATTTATCTTACTTAGTGTGGGTTATGGAATACATGCAATGAATACTGTTGTTAAAAACTTTATTATAGATCCAAATAGTCCTAATCTCTTACTGTGTGTTAGATAAGCCCTCGGTGCTTGGGCTACAGTAATCAACATGACCTAGTCTTTGCCTCCTCCAATTTCATGGCTGGAAAGAAAAACAATACTCCCTGAATAAATTCTAATGGAAAACAAACACCCAGTGTTTTGGGAATTTCTTTACAGATGCAATTGATTCCTCCACAAGAGAAAGGTTGAGGGTAGAGATTCAGTGATCTGACCCTTGAAATATAAATAGGCAGTTACCACCTGGAGAACACAAGGGGAAAACTTTGGAAATAGAGAGTCTAATACAAGCAGAGGCTGGAAGGTAGGCCATCTATGGGACATATGAGAAGTGGTGAACTGTGTGGTTGAAACTTACAGTGGCTGGGCCTCCCTGGTGGCACAAGGGGTTAAGCACTGCATTATTAAGTATCCACAGCCAGTGCAGCATGAGTTCGATCCCAGACCAGGGAATGGACCCATGTCGCGCAATAAATCTCTCCTGTCTTGGCCACTGCTCCCCACGGCAGTGTATGTCAGAACATCTGCCTGTTCTGTTCCCTGCCTGTCTCTGGTGAATCCTCTCACCTCCTGCACCTCTGGCCTGTACCCCAGTGCTTGTATGCATAAATAAATGAATCTTTTTTAAAAAAAAGAAACTTACAGTGGCTTTTGGGAGGGTGGCAGAAATGAGAAAAGATAAGGAAACTATATCTGTGACGATATAGTAAAAAAAATGCACACTATGCTGAAGTCTAGTAGGTTAACATCTAAATGCACTGTTTTATTCCTTACATGGGGAAGTGTATTGAGAAGTACTTATAGAGTCAATGAGTACTTAGAGTCTTAATGTGGAGTCAGATTTATAGAAGCAGCTGTGAGGGACACACAAAAAAAGGTTTGATTCTACCTTTAATGAGATCATGCTAAATGGAAATAATTCAGAGGGAGAAAGGGAAATGCTAGCTGATTTCACGCATATGTGGAATAGAAAGAAACCAAAGAAAGAAACACAGAACTAGGTCAAAACAAACCCAGAAATCTGACTGCATAATTGAGAATACCAGAAAGGGAGAATGTTGGATGGAAAGGGAAGTGTCAGAGGGTCCAATGAACTATGGGGGAAGGTTATGGGTGCCACACTGGAGGGTATGGTGTGGGAACACACATCTGAAGTGGTGTGAACCTATCCCCCTAGTCATATACAATGCTGCAAATCAATGTTACTTCAATAAAGGTAATATAATTTAAAAAAATTTTAAAACTTCAGGGCCTCCCGGTGGCACAAGGGGTTAAGCACCACACTATGAAGCATCCACAAACACTGCAGCATGAGTTTGGTCTCAGCCAGGAAGCAGACCCACATGGCACAGCAGAGCTCTCCTGTGTCGCCTGCTGCTCCCCTCAGCAGTATGTTTCAGTCAGTTCACCTGTTCTGCTCCCCATTCTGTCTCTGGAGAATCCTTTCACCTCCACACCTCTGGTCTGTACCCCAGTTCTGGTATGCATAAATAAATAAATCATAAAAAATAAATAAAACTTCATTGGGAGATACAAAATGCATAAACTCAAGATAACTAGAGAATGAAACAAAATTAGTTAATACTTTTCTATATCTTATTTTATTTTGTTCAGAAAACATTTCTGGTGCTTATGTGTGACCTTACAAAATAGCACTTTTGATATTCCATGTTCCACACTAAATTCTGTAGGATTCACAGGAAAAGAAGAGAAATGCTACTCTGTCCTTGGAATTCATCCTATGTGAAAAGAATGAGGAAAGGAAACACAAGGGCATAAGAAGAGCTATAGAATGAGTATTTCTGGGTCCTCAGGGAACACAGAGTGCATCTATCCTGGAGGAGGAGGGTGGTGTTGAAGGCAATTGCGGGGAGAAAATGGGAATTTCCCACAAGTGTCTAAGCTGAGCTTTGGTACAGCAAGTTTTCTCTATAATCAGATTCTAAAAATCAAATGCCTCAAATAATCTTAATGGCACTCCAGTGCCAGCAAACAATCATATGCAAATTCCATAGGTAGGTACCTAATGCCCTCCACAGCTTTTCAGTAGTAGAGGTAGTAACTTGTCTCAAGCGCCTTTCTACTCATTCCTCAGAGAAAACCCTCAGAAGCAGTGTGATGGATTCCACAGTCCCTAGGTAGCCCCAAGTTTTGCTGTTCCTCTGAACACTTCTCCCAGTGACTGGAAGATCTGGGGCAAATTATTTAGCTGTTTGTGTTAGGATCCTACGCTATTAGATGGGCAATTTATGTGCTTACCTCACAGGGCTGTGGCGAAACATACATGAGTAAAATTATACACAAATAGTCTTGGCACATACTAAGTGCTATCTACAGGATTTCAAATGTGACTCTTGCCCTCAGCATTCAAACAAGTTTGAAGCTATATCTTTCCCGCTCAGTCTATCCAAACAGCATGTCATTTCACTGTCTTGAACTGGGAGGGCACTTTGAAAATTCTCCCTGGATACTTAGTACATAAGATCGCCATTGGAACTCCTTGGCAGTGCAAGGGGTTAAGGTACAGCACTATCAAGCTATCACCAGTCTCTGCAGCACAAGTTTGATCCTCCTCCAGGGAGGGGGCACACATGGTGCAGCAGACCTCTCCTGTCTCACCCGCTGCTCCCCTCCGCAGTGTATTTCATTTCAGTACATCCACCTGTTCTGTTCCCTGATCTGTCTCTGGTGAGTGCTCTCACTCCCACACTCTGGCCTACACCCCAGCTCTTGAATGCATAAATAAATAAAATATATCTTTAAAAAAATCACCATAATGACTTGTTTTTTCAGAAGGGACCTTGAAGAGAATCTGCCTGGTTAGATTCCCAGAGCCACCTCCTTGTGACCTTGAGAAGTTTAATCCTTCAGCCTCAATCCTCTCATTTGTAAATTATAAGACAATAATTCCCACCTCAATGGGCTCTTGCACAAATTGGAAAAAAATATATTAAAGTCTTTAACAGGGTAGCTGGCATGTAAACGCTCACTAAATGTTTGATACGAATAAATTATATGTTCTGAGAGCACAGAGCTGTGCCTTCCTCAAATTCTCAGCACTGAGTCTACTTACTGGATAAGGATAAGTTCATCATAATGTTGAAATCCAGAAAAAAAGAAAAAGGTCTGAGGGAAAACAAGTTATTGAGAAGCAAAAAGAAAAATTAGTAGATTTATAGTTCATGTATTCAAGTCATTCAATACACACTGTAGCACTTATTGGGGTACATGGGTCACATGATGATGATCCCCACAAACTAACAGATGAGAGGAGATATATATTTATATATAACATTAAACCATTATAAGGAAGTATGTAATTCATACTTTTCAAATTGAAGAATTTCAGAATAATGAGGAAAACTCCATTTTTCAGATAATCATTTGGTACCTATTACATGAAAGTCACAGTATAAAGCTCTTCATGGAAGAAGTAAGGGAAAGAACAGTTCCACTTCCCTCTTTTGTATGTTTAATAACCAAACCAAGGGGTCTCCTGGTGGCCTAGGGGTTAAATCTCAGTGCTACCTCCACTATGGCCTGAGTTCCACCCCCACCCCTTCCGTCTGTCCGGGAGGTGACTCACATGGCATAGCAGACCTCTTCTGTCTCCTCTGCTGTTCCCCTTAGCAGTGTACTTCAGTAGATCTTCCTGTCCTGCACCCCACTCTGTCTTCAGTGAATCCTTTCACCCTCCCACCTCTGATCTACACCCCAGTTCTTCTACATAAAAATAAATTAAAAATTTAAGAAAATAAAAAAGAAGCTGAAGCAAGTCATTCACCTCTGTCACCAAAACATAATACAAAAAGCAAAGAACAACCTACCACCAAAAATAAGTATGAACTATGTTACTTTGTATTCTGCACTTCCAAAGACATAACCATGTAATCCTCTTAACAATTCTTAGAGGTGGTAAGAGTTTTTGTTAACCTTACAGAGTTTACAACTCAGCCTCATTCACAAACCTACACTTTCTTCCACTGGGATGCAAACACCTTTACATCACTCAGCTCATTTCTCAATCACCTTTCCACCTTTTTCAGGATTTTTAAAATATCTGTCAGTTACAAGGTCACTCACACCACTTAGCAAGAACTGACATTGTTCAAAAACAGAATACAAAGCAATAGCCTTCATAGAAGGGGAAAAATAGATAAACATTTCATGTGTTTACTAAGAAATGGAAAATTATTGATCTTTGCTTCTTCTCAGCATGCAAAAAGCAAGCTGCTTGAAAAACAGTGATAGTAAGGAAAATGCTAAGTAATCTTTAAGTATTTATGATGCTTTAGATTAGTTGTGTACTGTAGACAATTTTACCAGAGCTTTTAAGTGCTTCTGACTTTAGTGCTTTAAACTGCTTAAGCATTTCTACCTAATGGTCATACAATGATAATGCCTGTTCTCTCAATACAAAGCACTGAAAGTTAAATTTATACATTGCCTATCACTTTGAAGTTTGGGTTTTCAATGACTTAATGAACACTAGCAAACCTCAGGATGACCCTTTGACAACGTCTTCTTAAATACATATTAACTTTCACTTGCTCTGTGACACATATGTGGAGCTAATGGTTCCTTCTGAAGGTTTATGGTTATTGGGGTGGGGGGAGGGCATTGCAGGTATCCCAAAAAGCCAGGCTGAAGCACATAACTGGCCTCCCCAAGGGTAAACTTCCTAACTTCATGGTCTTCTTGTTCCTTACACCTATGGGAACCCAAGGAACAAATGCTGTGGGCAGAGGGTGAGGGAGAATCAGAGAGGGGAGAGTGGGTGCTGACCGAATCCCAGTCCCAGTAGAATTCTTTGTAAAACAGCATTTATTTGCCACCAAAGATGCTGATGCTTAAATGAATCCAGAAGATAGCTAAACAGCTGTGAAGCAAATTCAGTCATTAGTTTATCATGTAAACTCCTCAGAAAGTTTATCAAATAAAGCCTTTTATTTTTATTATTATTAAAGATTTATTTATTTATACATACAAGAGCTGGGGTACAGACCAGAGGGGGGGGGTGAGAGGATTCACCAGAGACAGAGTGAGGACCAGAACAGGAGGATCTACTGAAATGCACTGCTGAGGGGAGCAGCAGGTGAGGCAGGAGAGAGGTTTGCCGCACCATGTGGGCCAGTTCCCTGGTTGGGGAGTGAATTCCTGCTGCAGTGTCTGCTGCTGATGCTTCACAGTGCGATGCTTAACCTTTTGTGCTAGCAGGGAGGCCCTCTTTTAAATTTTTTTAAATTTTAATTTGTAATTTTATTTCTTCAGAAAACTAAATACCCTGTTAAACATCTTATTGATAGTAATAGGTAACTGGGTTGCTTGTAAAGGCACCATATTGCCAAGAGGAGGGACTCAATAAATATTTGTTAGAGTCACTTAAAAACAGCAAGGATATTTTACTGAAGCTGATTTCCATTTGACTTTTAAAAGTTCTCTGCATCACTATTTGGTCAGAAGGGAATTTTAACTAGAAGAGACGGTTTTAGCTTAAACCTCTGAATCATTGTTTTTAGAATAGGTACTAAACTTGACAGAACAGGGTCTTACTTCCCCATAATTCCCTCTTTTCATTAATGCCAATTTTTCAATGCATTTAAAAGACAGTGCATGCCCTAGATTCTAAAGTCACTAATATATATTCATGAGCAAACATGATTGGAGTGTTAGCCTGCAAATCTCTATACCTTATCATATTCTTGTCTCAGATTAGTAGCGTTTTTTTGATGCAAAGATGGGGAACTGTCTACTTAACTAGACTCATGAGTGTCAACAACACTTCTGTGTAGCATTCTGAAACTCGATAACTTTACCACTATCACCTATTTTTAATTAAAAAATTATTCATACTAAAAGCACTGCCCCAATGGAATTTATCAGTTATGTATTATCAGCAAGTTATTTAATAAGTTTTTCACCTGTAGGTTGGACTCATGAAGTCACTGGTGCCTGCCAGTCACCAATATATATTTTTTTTAATTTATCTTTGTGTAGAAGAACTGGGGTATAAGTCAGAAGTGCAAAGGGTGAGAGGATTCACCAGAGAGAGTGGGGAGCAGAACAAGCAGATATGCTGAAATATACTGCTGAGGGGAGCAGTGGGTGAGACAGAAAAGGTCTGCTGTACTGTATGTGGGTTAGCTCCCTGGCTGGGGATCGAACTCTGGCCATAGAGGTGACTGTGCTGAGACTTAACCCATAGGCCACCAAGAAGGCCCCTATTTTTTTGTATTAAATACAGCCTCTGGGTACAGATATCTGATTTTTTGGAAGTTCCTGTTTTGTGTCTACCACACCCTTCCTGCTTTTACTACTTGTGGGAGTTATTTAAAGGTTTTGCATTCTTTGGTATGATTTGGTAGATGATTTTTTGGGTCTAGGAACGTTAAGCAAATTTTCACATGAACTAATGGTAAATGGTTTCTTCACTTATGAAAAGCTTTATAGGAACACTGTTTTTTAAAAGTAGGTAGAGAGAAGCATATCTGGTATTAATTGCTCATAAGTTAAATCTGGAATAAAAGAGAAAAAGATTGGAGATTGAAAACAAAAGTAATCAATGCCTAAAGAGAATAAGGTTGTTTGAGTCAGAAATGCTGACTTTTAACTCCTTTTGTCTGATAATAATGCTTACAGTGTCAATTGAAATATATTTTGAGTTGATTTATATTATCTTCAGACCAAAATAGTAATCTGAATCTTTTTTTTAATAAATATTTTATTTATTCATGCATACAAGAACTGGGGTACAGGCCAGAGGTGTCGGGTGGGTGTGGTGAAAGGATCCACCAGTGACAGAATGGGGAAGAGAACAGGCAGAATGACTGAAGTACACTGTTGAGGGGAGCAGTGGACGAGACAGGAGAGGTTTGCTGTACCATGTGGATCACCTTCCTGGCCAGCAGCAGGGATCGAACTTGTACTACAGTGGCTTTGTTTTGCTTCATAATGTGTTGCTTAATCCATTGTGCCACCAGGGAGGTCCCAGTAATCTGAATCTTTATAAACAAAGTTATTGTAACTTTTTAAATTTTTTTCTTAATTTTTAATTTTTTTTAGTTTTGAAGTATACCTAAACAATGTTGCTACTTTTTGTAGTAAGCAATTTGTCCTTCAAAGGTTTTTTTGGTTTCAAATGCAAAATACTTTTGTTGCTTACTATTGATAAGTTCTTCAGTACTTGACATGAACTCACTTCTAACGTAACCAATTCATCGTATTAGAATATCCTATAAACAGTATCTTGTGGGTCAGGGATACTTTAGCTAAATGAGATTCTCTTAAATTATGTACCACATAATATAGCAACTATAGAATCATACTAAGTGTCTTCTTTTCAGAGCATATAAATACATCTCAAGCATACATTTTTAAGTTTAAAGAAATATGTCAGATCCTGGCAAGGAAGAAGGAATAAACACTGTATTTTAGGCAATAAAGTCAATATATTCAGACTAACATGTTTCATTTAGGAAGTGAGCAAAAAGTTTATATTTTGGCGATGAATGCAACTCCAAATTATGAACTGTTAGTAACTAGCACTTCTCACTATAACTAATAACAATAGAAATACTAGTAAATGCACATTGAATGCTGCTTGTTATTTGTGGATTCCCATCATCACCCTAAACTTATTCTTTCCATTTCATAAATGAGGAAACAGTCCTAATTTTATGAATTTACTGAAATGAGAATTCAAAGAGCTTAGTTTCAAAGTGAGCTCAGTCAGTCTGATTACACAGCCTGAGTTTTAAAATGACAATAGCAAATGGGGAAGCCAGCCATCTCCACCTACAATGAGATTTTCATATCTTACAAAACTATTTACAGAAATGATAAAACAGTTTTAATGAAAACCCCAAAACTCAATACAAGTAACAGGTCAGACTATAATACAATAATCTATGGCTCTAAATGTGTGAACACATTGTTTCCTGTCTTAAAAAGTTATTTTTTGTTTTACATCTGTCTTTCTGCTTAAGGTGACAGGGATTTGGATTTCACCAAATTTGGAACAGTTTGCAGTACATAAGCTCAGCTAGAAATAAAATGGCAGTTGATGATATTTTTCATATTGACATACTTTGTGTAATATTCAGTGGCTTTTCAATGACATTTGGAACTTGAATTGAAATTACAGATCCAGTTATCCTAAAAACAAAACAATTTCATAGACCACCATTGTGGAGGCAAAAGACAAAATCATTAAAGCTGCTGATGTCTACATGCTTAGTTAAATTCATGATCTTTCCAGGCAGAAGTTTGAACAAAGGATGAAAACGAAATCTCTAAAAGAATTCAGTCAAGAAAACTGCTAGGAATTTTAAAGACTTGAAATAAAACATGCACAGAAGTCATAATACAATCTAGAACATTCATTCTGCAGAGCTAGAAGGAATGACAGACATCTTAATCTCTCATGGTCAACTAAGGGTCTCCATCAGTCATTTGTTCATTTGATAAATATTTTTTGAACACATCCCATATATGAGCTATTCCTCTAGGTGCTAGAGATAAAGATAAGTGGGAAAAGTGGGGCCTTAAAATCCCAGTTATCACAGAGGTGCTGTGGATACACTTGGGTAAAGACAGTCAATAAACAGGATAATAAATAACAGAGAAAAATACTATGGGAAAGAAAAAGTAAATGGGGCAAGCAGAAATGGATACACCAAAGGCAGAGATGGGGATCCGTTTCACTTAGGTGATGGAATAAAATAAAGGGTAAGGGTTGAGGGTACAGGAATATTGTCATACTCAACACTGGGGATTTGTGGAACTTAGCTCTTCGATGGTTAGCAAAGTCCTTTGTGCATACAGTGAAGGACAGAGAGAAATAAATAGGCAATCAATGTTATGAAAAGGAATTACTGAAGGAAAAGAGCCTAGGAATTGGTGCATATGTGCTCACTGTGGAGAAGGCAAGTGACTGGGGGGGAAGGGGTACCAAGTGCTGTTAAAAAAGCAGCAGGTTCAAAGGCTTCCAGGCAAGAGCATGGAGGACACTCAGGGGCTGAAAGTAGTTTAAGGGATCATAACTGGGGAGAGGTGTGGGGAAAGGAGAGTTGCAGAGGGAGTTGATGGGATAATACAAATTAAGACATATTTGGAAATTAGAAATTGATAGAGCTTGGTAGTGAATGGAATATTAGAGACCAGTGGGGTAAGAGCTACCATTGACACCCAGCTTTCTAGCTTGAGCACTGGGTGTACCCTTGGTGTGCACAGGATGTACAATGATGCAGGTGTTGACTCAGTTGCCTCTGAGTCTTTGCTCTTGCTTTTTTCCTAATTCCTGTTCTCACATTAATGTGAAAATAAGATAGAACGTGCATTCCCTAGCTCTCTTATGAACACCACCTCCTACTTTTCCAGATCCACTGATTTATTTCGTCCTAAAAAATAATCAAAATAGCTATGATTGCATCAAAGTCTTCTGTATGTCAGGTATTATATCTGCTGTTAATATGCACTATCTCATTAATCTCTATTACTATAAGACCAATCTTGTTGTCCCTTTTTACAGATGAAAAACAATAAGGCTTAGTGTATGCTTGTTAACAAAGTCTAAGCATCTCCCAAATTCAAGCTTAGTTAAGAATAAAATCAATTAGTGAGGTTCAGTTCCTGAATTCCTACTCTCTATACTTTTTGTATATTGTAATATAATGTGTCTGACTATAGTGAGACTATAGACATTTTTTTAAGACTATTTATGCATACAAGAGCTGGGGTGCAGGTCAGAGTTGAGGGAGGTGAGAGGATTCAACAGAGACAGAGTGGGGAGCAGAACAGGTAGATTGACTGAAACACACTGCTGAGGGGAGCAGCAAGAGAGGCAGGAGAGGTCTGTTTCACCATATGGGTCCTCTCCCTGGCCTGGGACCAAACTTGCACTTCTGTGCCGTGGTTGCTTAATAGTGCAGCGCTCAACCCACTGTACCACCAGGGAGGCCTGATTATAGTCATTTTGATTAAAGCATAAAAGAATGCAATTCAAATGACATGTCAGAAAATAAAATAGTATTTGGCTCTAATTGGGTGAACACATTGTTTTCTGTTTTAAACAATTATTTTCTGTTTTTCTTCTCTGTTTCTTCTGACGGTGACAAGGATTTGGATTTCACCAGAGAGGGAGTATAACTACTGACACTATCTAGTTTGTGAAGGTGAGAACAATGTCCCCTTTAAGTCATCATAGGGTTTTGACTATAGAGGGACTTCAACAAATGTTGACATGAAGTATAGAAAATCTATGGATGAGATCCAAAATCTTGAAACTTTAGGTAAATCAACAGCTTTCACTAAAACTTGTGTGAACAGACTATTATAGCTAAACATCACTCCCATTGCCTGAATTGCTAATGTGATTACAATATTAACTGGTAACACTTTAATGACTGAAAGCTATGCAGACATGTGGTTCTTTGCTATAACTTATCTTATGGTTAAAGAAACTGGAATCTAGAAGGTTAAATGACTTATCCTGAGACAGTTATACACCAGCACACATTTCCCGATACATCATTTTACCCCCTCTGATTTACTGTCAACTGGCAATTCTCAGTCGTCTCCAATTCAACTAAAACATAGTAGATATTTATAAGGAAAAAACAGATGAATGAGATCCAGAACCTCATCTTCTAATGAAAGGAAAAATATGAGCGTTTAAAAGTTATTCTAAAACATGACAAATACAATTAGAATTATGTACAAAACACTAAAGAAGCACAGAAATGGGAAATTTAATTTTGTTGTGGAAAAGGATAGTGAATGGAAGAATTCATGATTTACCCATGAATTCCAAGATGCACTCACAAATATGTTAATCATTATTGGACAATATGAGTTAAAGAGGAGCACCCACTGAAAATAGGCCAATCAGAACAAAATAGTAAGGACAATGGTTCATTTTTACTATGTTTTCATAGTTCTGCTTTATTTTCTTATGTTTTTCTTTAAAAACAATTTCTTATACTTCTAGCAAGAGAGGAACAACGAGATTGAGATTCTTGAAATAGACACACTTTAGGTTCACATTTCTTACTTTTAATATTAAAATCTAACAGAAAACCATCTGGTTTAGAGGAAGCTGTAAACAAGTAATTTCAAAATAACTCAGGGTCAAAAGAACCACATCACCTAACAGAAAAAAAGTCATTGCTTTTCAGAAATCTCCATGTGACATTTATCTCCCTGTTGAGGTTTGCAACTCTGCAAAACTTAACTCAAAACAGAGAATTTTCAAGACCTAAGAATATCATGTTAATCATAGTTGACTATTAGTTGACTCTTTTTTTAGGAAGTTCTCCCACTTCCAGACGCTCACTGTTCAAATTCTCTGTCAAATTTATAAAATCAAGGAAGAAGAAGTGCTACATTTGAGTTTTCATGAATGAAAATCCTCTAAATTCTGGAAAAGTAATTTATAGAACCTCGTGGTGGGAGGCATGAATTGTCAATAGTATACCAAAGTATGGTCTATCCAGGTACTTTTCCTTACCCCACTACTGATTGATTACAAATTGTCATCAGCTTCTACTTTTCTAATTATCTGGGGAACTCAAAGGGACAGTCTCCTCAGAGAGGACAATGATATAGCATATTGGAACTGAAAGAAAACAAGATCCAGTCCCTATATCAGGTATGGTCCTCCATGCAACATGCATTCATTTATCCAGTCACACATTCTACAAGTGTTTGTAGATGCCTAATCTACAATCACTGGAGGTACGGAAATACAGCCAAGGTGTTCATCATCTCCTAAGAAAGGAAAATAGGCAAAACCCTCAGTGTACCCAAATTACACAATATCCTGCCTGCAGATTTGTGCAAAACATTTAGTTCAGGGGAGACAAGCTATAAGGACCAGACAGGAATTCTCAAAGGACTTTCATGGGTACACAAAAGGGGCTCAGTCTGGACTTTGTATCTATCTCAGTTCCTCCTTATCACACACTGGACCAAACATAAAAACCAAGAAGTAAACAAGGACAAGGAAGTGACCCAAAGATGTCTTAAACTAATGTCAATAGAGAAAATATTGAGATCAGTCTATGAATAGACATAAATGATTTCTAGACATAAAATGATTTCTATTTTTAAAAAATGCCAATGTATAAAGAAATAAGAACAAAAAGTAATAGCCAGGAATTTTCATTGGAGGGTACAGGGTGATATGCTATAAAAGTCCAAGGAGCACTTACAAAAAATGAAAGGAAAATCCATAGGTAGTCTTTTAACTTCATAAGGAAAGGATGGTGAGCATCGATTTGTTGTAAGTTTGCAAAGCAGTTTACTCAGTAGCTAAATGGCTTAATCTACTCGAATGTTGAGGTTGCTTTTTTAATGAAGCCATCTCTAAAATGAATGGCCCACTTCAGCCTTCACAAAGGGAAAAATGGCAGGGTGTGTCTCAACCTCCAATAAATTGTTTGGGTGGTCAGATGATCAATAAGAAGTCTCTATCACTCAAGGAACAACTAGCTATAGAAATATTCAACAGGATAGTAAAATGATGGTGGATGTGGGTGTGGTTAATATTTCTGAAAAATAGAAGCTTGTATGTTGTGTGTGTGTATTCCAGGCAAGGAGAAAAGGTGTGTGATGAATCTGTTCAAATATGGAGAGAGAGGGGCCTCCCTGGTGGCGCAGTGGATTAAGCAATGCAGTAAGAAGCAAACCGCAGTGGATTAAGCAATGCAGTAAGAAGCAAACCGCAGCCACTGCAGCACAAGTTTGATCCCTGCCTCCGGCCAGGGAGGGGACTCACATGGTGCAGCATCCCTCTTCTGCCTTACCCGCTGCTGCCCTCGGCAGTTTCAGTCAGTCTGCCTGTTCTGCTCCCCACTCTGTCTGGTGAATCCTCTCACCTCCTTGGACTCTGGCCTGTACCTCAGCTCTTGTGTGCATAAATAAAGAAATCTTTAAAAAAATATATGGAGAGAGAGCTAAGATTCTAGATTAATTTCCTGACATCTATCATATCCAAGATAGCCTAGTATCTGAGATTCTTTGAAATATTTCAAAAAATTATGGTAATATTCCTAAGAAAAATAGGATAATGAAATTTTTAAAAAAGATGGGAAGTTCTGAAATATTTAATTAAGATGTGGTTGGAAGGACTGGATCAAATAGATATGGTAGATATACACAATGGAATACTATTCAGCAATCAAAAATGATAAAATAGGGACATTTATAGAAACATGGATGGAGCTAGAAGGACTTATACTCAGAGAAACAAGTAAGAAGGCAAGAGAAAAATATCGGATGACTTCACTTTTAGGAGGGATGTGAAAGAACAACAACCGCAACAAAAAATAAAAAAGAAGAAAACAAACAAAAAAACAAGAGAAAGCTCAAGGAAATGGGCAATTACAACCAAAAACAAAGAAACTCAGCAAGATCAAAAGGTTAAAGATAGACCAAAGGGATCATGGGGGTGGTGGTGTGGAGGGAGAGGAGGGCAAAGACAGGGAGGAGGGCAGAAAGAGCACAAGGGACTGAGGTGATGGTGCACCGGTGAAATGGTGGTGGGAACTCCCTAGGGACTACAAATGATGTCAAATACAATTTAAAAAATCTAATAAAGAAAAGATGTGGTTGGATCATGTCATGATTTATTTTCATAACTTTTTTTTCCACAACAACAACCATATACTTAAAATTCAACCCCCAGATTTGTGAATAAACATTAAAATGAGTGTTCAAAATGACTTTTTTCCCATAAAATTAATAAAGGCAAGTGCCGTAAGCATAACTCTCAAATACATCTTTCCCATAGGGAAATAGCTAGGATTGCCTCAGGTTAGAAGGCTTGTAAGGAGACCAGAAATGCTAAGTGGGAAGTTACACCGTACAAGACTCAGAAAGACTTTTTTCAGCTTGCCTTGTTAAGGCTAATTACCATAGATGAAAAGAGCCAGATAACTGAGAGTGTTCATTAGCTCGCTCACTCCACTGAGCAGCATCCCAAAGTGGTGCTATCTTTCCTACTACATTCTTAAAATGCTTCATATTTGCTATTCATGCTTTGCACTTTGAAAAGACCAACTTCCTGATTAATGCTTAAATGGAAGTGTCTAAAATGTGCCTCAAAAATTAGCACAGACCTCAAAGGTCTAAGCCTGCCTATTTAAAGGTTTTAAGAAGAAAGTTCTTAAAGAAAGCTACTCGACAAGTGTTATGAGCCTTTCCCCTAGCACGGCTCCCTCTTGGTCCACTCGCCCATTCTCCTAGAGGCTGTGGAGGCATCACGTACAGGGGTGCACTTACTGAGCGTGACCGTGCTCCTAAGTTTCGAATGCAAGTGTTCCCATTGTCCATCATGAGAAAGTCCATGTGGGTTCTGTAGTTCTTTACCCCTCGGTCAGGACTGCTGACAACAGGAATTCATATGTGAGTAAACGGCCACTTTTGCATTATTTGTGCTAGATATTGGTCTCTATCACTTGCCATCAGATCCTTTACTGGGGTGATCCTCAATACAAACCTCCTGTTCATATCTATGAATAAAGTTGTACATCAAAGCAAAAGCATTTCATCTCTGTCCACTACCAGCAACTTACCAATAAAACTTTTATTGTCTTTTACTTCTGCCCCTGCCTCCCTTTATGGGATAAAGGGAGAAATTATTTTTTCATTCACTTAGTTTTTTTTTTAAACAGAAGGCAAATATGCTCCTGGGAAATGTGCATACCATATGCTCATGTCAACATAAGTGATTTTTAAGATCTTCTAATGCATGTATAGACTTCTCAACACCCAGCTACTACCCTGAATAATTAAAAGGTACTATATCACCCTCATTATATGTGCTGTGTCTAGGCTGATCTTCCTACTTTCATGGTGACACTCTACCCCCCAACCTTCAATGGCATAAATTATTAGATAAAATCAAACTCTTTAGCTGCACATTCACTTAAAGTTCACCAGTTAGATCCCAACCTACCTTCATACTCTTTTCTTTAACAATAAAAATAAATCTCTATTTTAGCCGACTGGTTTTCTGCTTGTCTTCCAGGCACACCTGGAATTTTTATGATAACTTTCCTCCCATTTTTCCTCTTCCCTGAACTGCCCTCATTATCACATCCTGCAGACAAATGCTCATTCTCATCTATTATTTGTATTACCACATGTACAATAGCTTTTTAAAATTACCTTATAAAAACTTTTTATGTGGATGTAAAAACGGGAGAAGTCCTTCAGTCCATGCATTATATTTTTTCACTTTAAAAAACATTAAGTAGCACTTGTCATATGCATTAGTTCTCATTGTCTTTATTGATTGTTTTGTGCTTATTTTTACTGTGTTTTCTCCTCCTTGTCTTTAAACTCCTAGAAGTAGTTTTCTATAACCCACAATGCCCAGGTAGATTGCCTTACACAGAACTTGTGTTACCTTTAAGTAATAAAAATTGGACTAACAAATGCAAATGATAAATTATAAGAGTATTATATTCTTAAGCAATAAATTTATCATCTATGCTCAATATCAGAATTGGGAATAAAATAGTAATGGAAACACTGGAATTTTTAAGAAGATATTTTAATTCTGTGAATCAGGTTAGTGAAGGAAAAAAAAATTAACTGCCAGACATTCTTATACGAGGTTAATAAAATTACTTATTGTTATCAAATTGGCCACTGCAAGTTTAGTGTTCACGAACCTCTGAGACATCTGCATGGCACTTATCACACTTGTCATTAAATAATCTTTTGTATATTTATTTGTCTAATGCCATTTTCTACTAGATTGTCCATTCCATGAGGGCAATGACTATGTGTCTATTTCTGTATTTCAGTTGCTTAGAGATATATATCAGGAGCATAGCAAATATTTTTGAATCAATGAGTTAAAGAGTGACTTTTTATAATCCCTGAAAAACTACAAATATTACTAGTACTTCCACTTATATGGGCTCTGACCCATTATAAGTATACAGCTCTTCAGAGGTGTGTTTCTGGGATAAAGCTCTTTATATTCCTTGCTTTGCTTTTTTCTCTTCCCAGGAACTATACTTGGTGCACCTAGCTGGGACCACCTTTTTCTCTATAAAACATTGACTTTAAATCAATGACTTCTAGTCCCCAGGTTTGTCAAGCAACAAAAGCAATAGAGATGCCAATAGAAGAAACCAGAGCAATGCGTGTATGGTTTGGAAGGAAAAGACCTGATTAATTTATGGGAATCTCTAAACATTAGTTACTTGACAATAGTTTTGCCTAGTGATAACGGTAGAGATGTTGTGAGTTTGGAGCTTAAAGGTGCTAACCAGGAGGAGATAAAATAGAGGTAACTCAGTCCCAACATTCTTGGAAACAAACTGTTCTGGAAAAACTAACAAAGATGGAGGATTTGCAGAAGACTGGTTAAATCTCAGATACTTTGATGGGTCTGTTACCATTTGCAATTACTTTTGTGTTATGGCTGATGTTATAATTGAACTTTTTGCTGCTCTAGCTTTTGCAGACAAAGCAGACCCTCCCCTTGCCAAAGAATCAGAGTAAAATGGGGATTTTGTCCCATATTTAGTTTCTGAAGTGGATGTTAAAAGAGGTTCCAGAGCTGACGAGGAAGTATCTAATGAGAAGACGACCATGTTCTCCCTACAAAGGTTCACTAAATTCTGTGTTAGCAGAGATCACTCTTGTTATTGGCCAATTCATTTAATAGAACTAGAAAGCTGGGAAGACCGAAAAACACATTCATTCATTTTTATATGGGTTACCACAGAAAACTACTACTGAGAAAGGACCAAGTGAGTGTCCTCACATTTCAATCATTGTTTATATGCCATAGAGACATGACAAAAATTTTCAATTTCAACATGTATCTTTTTGCACATTCCAGAATCATTTTTAAATAAGCTATAATTTACATTCAAATGGAGACAATGAAATCTTCACATAATCATAACTCTATGGTGTCCCTGTCACCTAGTTCAATATTTACAGAAAGTTTCTGAATCTATAATGAACTGTCTTCATTCTAGATTTTGAGCCAACAAGGATTAAACAAAAATAACAGCATTTAAAATTATATTTCTGACTCAAGATAGAAAGAAAACTATAAAGATTTTGCTAATCTTTAAAAGAAGAAGAAATAAAAACCTAATGAAAATGTCTTGCAGCAACAGCATACACATCTCACACACACAGAAAAGTAGCTGATTGATATTTGAATGAAACAAATAGCAAGACTGAGTTTTTCATCTTGTAGGGGAGAAACACATCATGAACAGGAAATAGAAATGGCAAATGTAAATAATTTATTACCAACAGTATAAATTTTGGGGAGGAAAAATAAGATTAAAGCTTTAGGGAAAAGACCTAGAAATGAATTCTAATAGGTCCTGGATTTATACCTATAAAAACTAGTCAAAACAACAAGTTCGAGTGAAGCTAAATGACTCAAATATCTTTCCGGGTCTAATTTTGGTAATTTTGTGGGTTAGTAAGTCAAAGCACTCTCACATTTTATTTTTTTTAAGATTTATTTATTTATGTACATAAGAACTGGGGTGTAGGCCAAAAGTGTGGGGGTGAGAGAATTCACCAGAGACAGAGTGGGGAACAGAACAGGCAGAGTGACTGAAATACACTGTTGAAGGGAGTAGAGGGCAAGACAGGAGATGTCTGCTGTACCATGTGGGTTAGCTCCCTAGCTGGGGATTGAATGGGTTGTGGATAGCTTCATAGTGATGCACCTTGACCCCTTGTGCCACAGGGAGGCCCCTATCTTACATTTTTAAGTCTTACACAGTAGGATTCCATATACTGAACCTCCTTTCAAGAATCCTTGTGAATTTATTCCTAATATGCATTAACACTGAGTTTTTCCAATAGAAGCATTTTTTACATTGAATATATCTGCCTTCGCTTAGTGAGGACTTTAGTGTGAAAGGGCCAGTAACACAGATGCAAAGTTTTTAAATTACAGATTGTTTGGGGGCTTTGGTTGAATAGAAATATACCTGGCAAAATATGCATGGCAAAGAAAGAAGAGAGAGAGAGAAAAGGGGGGCAATGAAACTAACAAAATTATTGGCCTTCTTAGGAACTGGTGCTTACAATTGTAGTGGCTTTCTAGCTTATAAACACAACCATTTTTATAATATATATTTTAAGATCAGCATTTCCTAAATGAGTTTTATCCTATCTCTGGCTCCAATCAACGTTTGGTCACCCCTATTCCAGAGCTGATTAATTTGTAGCTGTCTTTCGAGTACCCTTCACTTAGAGACATTTCCATTTTTTTAAGTACCCTTTGGATTGTTCAAATGAAACATTCTGTCATCTCCGTAAGTCTACATTTTCTCTTCCAGTATTCCAAGGGTTAAAACAACAAACAATAACAGCAACAATAAGAGAAATGGTAACAATAACAATAACAGAAATGACTTATTGTCCTTGCATGAAAATAATCCCTCGAGGAGACTTAAGTCTTTTCCTCTGTGGGTTGGCTTTGTCCAAATGCATCACTCCCTGGAGCCTGTGCTCTCCCTCCAGTCAACCCACAGCAGCAAACCGCCTTTGCTACCCCATGGAGATGGGCCCTGAATTCTAATCCTGCTCTGCCACTTGCTTAGTTATGAACTCAAGTGAGTCATTTAATTACTGTGTTTCAGTACCCTGATTTAGAAATAAAGATATGATACCAGTCACTGTAGACAGTGCCGTACAAAGAAGTCAGTACTTGGAAGAGTACGTAGCACACTACAATGGCCAGAGATTTGCTATTTTATAATAGCATCTGTGTATGCAAACCCCTGAAAGAAATCAAGTTGATACTCTGATTGTTTTTCTTTCTTAAATAAAACAAAATATAGTGAGACTATAAAAAGCTCTTGTAAAATTTTTGTTTTCATTTAATTTTTTTTCTATCATTTCATCTAGCAAATAGGTGAAGACATATGCTTTAATTTGGAGATGAACCTGCATTGTATTAATCTAGCAATTTTTCTAGCAACATCCTATGAGCTATTTTTTTTTTTTTATCTCAGCTACTATTAAAGTAGAAAAAAAATACTTCTCAGCACTGTTAAGACACTTATTAAGAGCAGCCCTGAGCAAAACATTAAATAAAAGAGCATATAATCCCAGTAAGAGCATTCAACTTAATGAAATTCATCCTATAAACCCAAATGCAGATGAGCCTATCTATACAGGGCAAACTGACAATACTGTGGCGGGGGTTAGGGATTAATTTGACAATGTCTTTCATGTAATGCCTTAATCCCACTTGTCCAAAATTGGAAAATAGGAATGGAGGTCCTATTATCCCTGACAATGTCCTAAATAATAGAATACTCTGGGGGGGAAAGGCTCTTTGAGTTACTATCGGCCTGGGGCGACTGAAATAAGAGGAAGCATGGAAAAGAATGCTGGATTATTAAAGGGGAACTGAAGGCTAATTTCTCATTGCTGAGGTCATAGGATAAAAAAGATATTTGCTTCTGGAAAATTCCAGCAAGTTGCATCTACATCATTGTTTTCTCCCCTGCTTCTGTAGGACATTTCTCAGTTTTGCTTTCCATTGTCTCAGCATTTCTATGGTCAACAGGAAAGGTTCTTTCAGCTGTACTCAGGCAAGAGGCTCTAATCCTGGCCCCCGACTTGTAATCCTCTCCCACCATCCTTACATGCAGGGATCAAACTGGCTGTTAAGTCAAGTGGGTATTTTTGGATATATTCACAAACAATTCCAAATCAAGTGAAAAAACAGTTGTGTAGCCATTCAATGCATACCCTAAGTTGCTCAAAATGACTGTATTGATAGGTTTTGATCCTGTCGGGTTTTTTTATATTAAAGTGGACAACTCCTCTATTTTCTAAAGAACAGATTGGAACATTGAGGCAAAATATTAAGGAGATGGGATGCATTATTTAAATGCAATTTTTACTTCTCCATCTATATTGAAGCTACAAAATAAATATTTGAAATGAGCACATATCACAACACAGCATTTTCTCAATTCTCTAGAACTAATTGTTCTCTAGTCCTTGGAAAATTTTAACAAAAGCGGATTTTAGTGAACTTCTTACACACAGCAACACAAAATTAAGTATATTCAATTTTATGAATTATAGCCTAATGTAGATTCATTCAATCTAAATAATTATGAAGGTGGGTAGTTAATATCATATAAGTAGCATATCGTCTTTATTTAAAAATCCTCTATCATCCTATTAGAAACAGACTTACTTTCCTAATTTAGGTGGGGAAAGATTTCAGGCAGGCTAAGGAAGATAGATAGAAGTTAATAATTCAGACCAATGGAAAATCGCTGTATCTTTCACATAAGCAAAAACATTTCAAACTCAAGTCTGTCAGAAATGGAAGCCAGCTCAGTTTGGACAATAGGGGAAAAAACAGTTTGGGCATTTGAACAGGTAAAGAAAAGGCATAAAGTATGGCTGATTAATTCAGGTAGAATGTGATACTAGCTGTACAGAAGTCCTGGTTTTGATTTTGATTAAGTTCTTCATTTGTTCTGTTTTATCCAGAGTAAAAGGCCAAATGCAGGGCTTAAAAAGAGTTTCCCAGTCCTGCCCTGCTTTCCTCTCATGCCTTATTCTTTTTTTTTAGTTTCATTTTTATTTATTTTTGCATAAAAGAACTGAGGTATAGGTCAGAGATGCAGGGTATGAGAGAATTCCCCAGAGACACAGTGGCGAGATCTTACAGGCAGATCCACTGAAATACACTCTTGAGGGGAGCAGTGGGCCAGACAGGAGTTGCCTGCTGTGCCATGTGTGTTAACTCCCTGGCAAGGGTTCAAACTCATGCTGCAGTGGCAGGTGATAGCTTAATAGCACTGAGACTTTAACCCCTGCACCACCTGAGAGGCCCACTTGCCTTATTCTTGTCCCCTTCCACAGATTTAAGGACATTTTGAGCAGGTTTGTTGTTTCTGTAATTCCAGCCAGTGCAGCCTCCTCTGCTTGCACCATCCTTCCCTCCGTCTTTCAGTATTATCAAGTCCTCCCCTGGGATGGTCTCAGTAACCTCTCTGGGCTCTGTTATGCTCATTTCAAAGACTCTTTTTATGAACTGCTTGTTCCTTTTCAGGTTTTCTCAGAAGACCCTGAGCTCAGGATGATTAGGATTATGTATTTTATTCATACAGAAATACAAGCATGGTGTCGGGAATTAAGTAGATATTCAATACATTTATTTATTCATTGACTGAGAGAATTAATAAATGAATGATAGTAAGCATCATGCCCTTCATTTACAAAGAAAATAGAAGTATGGAGTCTAGAATCCAGTAAGTATTCAATACATTTATTCACTGACTGACTGACAGAATGAATGAATGAAGCCAGTTAGCACTTATAGCTCCAGAAAACACTTGGTACTCCTCACCTTGGAGTCCCCTGAGAAATATCTTTGGTTACCTGAAGAAGTTGATGAGAGGACAGTGAAAGCTTATTTTAAATAAAGGAAAAGGGTAATTAAACTAAATTGGATCAATATTGTCATTTTGTTTTAAAAGAACAATCACATTTAGCCATCAAATAATTATACAGATTTTTGAATATTTAGGTGTAACTATAAAGTAATGAAATGGCTTCAACAAAATTACATATATATATACATATATACACACATTTCAATAAACAATAATGAAACCATTTCATTAACTTAAAATCTCATTCAGATATATTTAGTAATGACTCTTGCAGCAATTAAGACAACAGCTATAAACTATCCAGTGAGGTTTCAAAACATATTTTTGATTTCTCAGAGTTTGAGTGCAATAAACTATTACTAGAATCAGTCTTCATTGTGAAAGAGACAACAATGTATGAAAATAAAAATTAGCCGAAGTTATCAGGTTAGTGGAAAACAATACTTATTTCTCAGGATTCTAAGCTATATACAAACATGATGAACTTTGTTTTTGAATTACAGAAAATTTGCTGACAGGCAACTGTATAATAATCATTTCAGTCCCATTTCTCAAGATAGTGGTCTCTTCAGAACTGGAGATTTGGGAGGGGTAACTGTTGAAAGAACTTAAATTACTAGAATTTCCTATTGAACTTGAACTTAGGGACCCACAAAGAAACAGGGCAGTCAATGAGAAAGTAAAGTGTTTACAGAATTCATCTCGTTCTAGCTTTCAAGCTGCACAGGAAAATAATTCAATCATAAAGGCCTTAAATTTTATCTTCACCTGGGTGAATAAATTTCCTCCCTTCCCTGGACTTTAAATCACTGTAGAAAGTCAACCAACTCACAAAGAGTTCCCCACATTTC
Organism: Galemys pyrenaicus; assembly: GCA_019455555.1. Lineage (NCBI taxonomy): Eukaryota > Metazoa > Chordata > Mammalia > Eulipotyphla > Talpidae > Galemys > Galemys pyrenaicus. The sequence continues at coordinate 1,592,397 of JAGFMF010011828.1, forward strand.
TCCTCCCCTCATTATCAACACCCTTGTAACTGTCCTACAAGTTATCTTTCTTATGGCAATTACCGTATGGAGGAAAAACTATCTTTACTGTAATGCCAGGATAGTTAGGGCATTAATCTCAAATTCAAAATGATTTTAAATGCCAAAAAAACAGTACATGATTGAAACTAATCCATTTTTGAAATCTCAGACCACAAAGGAAGACTGTGATGAAAAAACGATCCCAGATTTTTTCCATTATTTTACTTTTTGCTTATTTTTTTCTCATTGAATGCAATGCATCTTAACTAAATGGCTTGCTTAGTTTTAATCCACAATTTTAAAAGTTATGAACATTTTCAGTGCCCTATTTTTAAGTATTTAGTGCTCTCATTGTAATCATTCATGGCTATGCTTAACTGACCTAAATGATAAAGTCAAAAAGATAGGAAAGACAGAAATATTCTTTAGCATTTTTCTTTGGGGCAAAGGTACAGTATACTTGGCAGGCATATACATAAAACCTGTTGGATTCCTACCGCTGTCTAATACAGCCATAAGTATTCAAAGTCACCAGTAGGTATAACAAACTCATGTTAACATGATCATGTTTAAGCTATTGTATTTCTTGGTTCCAAAATGGAGAGATTAGTCTGGTCTTTCACTAAACCAAAAGTTGTTCTATTTTTAATCCTGAGCTCATTTGTTTCTTTCAAAAATACTTTTCTATTTAAATGTGTTACCATCACCCATTGCAACAAAATCCTACTGTAAATCCTTTCTTGTACTGGTGACCACCCCTTGAATACAGCAGATAATGCTACTCTTATGCATCCTATAACCCCAAGCTAACACCTCAAAGGGCTGCATAGTGGGTTCTTCAGAGGGAAGTCAGGAGGCTCTCAAGCCCCAAAGTGAGGGCAGATTCACACAGTGGTATCAGCAGTAGTTGCTATGTGGAAGCCACTGGGAAGTGAGTTCACAACAGACAAAAGGTAAACCAACGATGAAGTCACAGAGTTTGTTATTTGAGTTTACTGGATCCCAAGAAAATCTTGGGAAGTGCTTATTTGCCTCAATTTATAGCCCAACTGGTGTGCTGGGTTTTCAGGTTGCGTTGCTGGTATTAACTCAATTTTATCATCGATTGTTTCTCTTGATGTTAAATAGACCTGATGGCTAGTTCAGCCACCCACTGTAGCTGTTTATTTAAAGAACACATTTTCCACAGCCTCTTCTCCATTTTACAGCTTTGCTGGAGCATTCTCATGTCAACTAAGCCCCCTGGGCTTTTAGAAGTGATGAATCCTAAAAGATGTTTCCCCACAGAAACCACAAGGTAAATGTAACAAGTAATCAATCTTCTGAGTAGCAATCAGGCAACCACTTAGCGAACATACTACACAAACAAAATAATTAATCTAAGCACTGTCCCGAATAGTAATTAATCTAATCGGCTCCAAGTGATGTGTTCTTTCACTGTACACTATGTTGTTTCATAGTTGTCATAGTTAAAGGTGTCAGAGACAGTACAAATGTGTTACCCAGTTTAAAAGAATACTAATTTCGAGAGGAAAGTGTGACACAAATGTTTATGAAGTGTAGGATGTGCGTTCCTTTGTTTGCAGAGAAGAACAACACATATCACTGTCAGACTAAAACAAAAGGGACAAATGCTTTAAAATAAAAGGGGAAAAGGAGTGGCATTACCAAACATCAGGCAAGTCATTACAAACCTGAGACAATTATAGTATGATCTGAACCAATAATTGGTTCCTGGGTAAAAGAAGGTAAACTTAATTATAAATGTGACAGAGAATGAAAATAAAATGAAAAACACATGGAGAGCTAAGAGTATTGATACACAAAGTGGAAGGAAGAACTGGTTGATAGGGGGTGAGATAAATGAGTTGCATGGGAGTTAATTCTTATAATTTATATAAAAGGCTAAACATAACTCCTTCATGTATTTTCTTCTTGGATCCTGAGTTCAATCATTTCTAATTAATCGTTAAACTTCACCTTATATCATGAAGAGTAAATGAGAGTATCACAAAAGTAAAAAGAGGGTCCTGGATTGCAGTTGTAGCTGACATTTGGTGCAGGAGTATAACAAATAGGGGTATTCAGCCTCGTGTTAGTCCCTTACCAAGTTACAGGGACTTTCTTAAGATTGTTTTTTTACCCAGAGAAGCTGAGTGAAGTCAGTTTCAAATTTCTAGGTCTACTTTGAGAAATAGCCATGAAATTAAGACTATAGGTTTTAAATGATTACTTGTAAAACATCTTCCCCTGGTATTCTTTAGTTATTTTGGGGTGGAAAAGGGAATGAAGAAATCAGGCATTCTAGAAGAAAAAACTAAGATGTTGTCTTCCTACTGGAAAGACAGTACAGGATGGACAACCATTTTGTGGTGTCTTCCTACTGCAAGGACAGTACAGGATGTGCGGCCATTTTGTCGTGTCTATACCATCTGTGCCAGTCTCCCGTACTAGAAAATTCTCCACCCAACAACCCCACAGGAGAGCAATTCTGTGAGTTCATGTCTCTAACTGAGAAAGCTACAGCATTGACTACAGCTAACTGAAACAGGAGAGGACCTTGGTTTATGGAAACAAATCTGATCTGAACCAGTGAGAGACTCTTTCTTAGGAATTTGGAGCTGAGAGGCTGTGAGACTGACTGTTCATTGAGGGAGCCCTGATGCAAAGTCAAGAAATCACTGGCTGAGCAAGCTGAACTCACCCATGTGCTAGAAAATATATGGGGGAGCAGCAAAACTAGAAAAACATGAACTACTAAGAGAACAAGGGCTCAGGAGGAACTCAAAACAGCATAAAATGTCCCAGAACTGAGGAAGTCTCATTCGGGACTTGCTTATCACTGTGCTCAAATACATTGGTTTCTGTGACTTTCAATGTAACATTTCTTGAATTAGAACAGAAAAAAGAAATCACCAAATAGAAAAATCTGGGCCAGGGAAGACAATTAGCGAGTAGCAGATCAACCACTGGGTTTAAAAAGGACTATGTATTATGAAGTTTCAATACAAAAGTCCATGAAAGGAAGTGTTAGAAAATAATTTGGCATTAAAATAATACTAGACAGTACATTATAATGCTTACGCGAAGTCAGTCAGTCTTCGAAGCGTTTACATAAGTGAACTAGCGTCAGAAGTTCCTTAGACATCTTTTATTCCCATTTTACTTGTGAAAAATGATACAGAGAAAAATTCATAACATACTCAAAATTACAGACTTAAGTAGGCAAAACTTAACTTGGAGTCTGGTTCCAGATCCATTCCCTAAACTCTACTATTCTGCCCTCAATTTTTCAGTTTGTGGCTCTTCCTGTGCCCTGATAAGGAGTTCACAAATGATAGAAATAGTGGAAATGGAAGAACATCAATTTGGTGGAAAAAATCCAGTTTGTCTGAAAAAAAAAAAAAAGTATGAACAGGTAGAGGGTGGGGGAAACTGGAAAGGTCTATGAGAAGGAGGGATATTCAGTAACTTAATGAGGTATATTCCAAATACTTATAGAACTCCCCAAACTAACTTTCTAATTCATCCAGTATAATATTTAAACTTCTGATGAAACAAAATAGGAGCATTCTTAAAATTTTATTAGAATCAAGATATATCCATAACCATATATCTACTGTTTTGATTCATGGAAGGAAAATATGACACTCAGCATTCTTTCCATTTTTAACATCCTCCTAGACCAGAGATGTGACCAGAATAAGAAAGCTGAATAATAATTGACAGGTTAATAAAATTGCTTATATTGTGATTGTCATTATAGATTCAGGGAACTCAATTTGATAGCCATAAGCAATGAAAAATGTTTGTCTTAAATCACAGTAACTTGAGGACAAGCAGACAGTGAATATGTATAATCTTAGTTTCTTGTAATATTAACTCCTTGTTACCTCCTCTATCTATGGTAGCACCAAACTGATAATGGTAGCTGAGAAGTCCAGACTTTTCCATACCCCACATCAGCTTTCCCACCTGCTGCAATCCTCATTCAACTGGAGAAAACACTGTATAATATGCTTGAACATCTCAGTGAGTATATCATGCTGCCATGACCTTCACAGAAGTGAACTTGAATGATTCCTCACCATTCTTACTCTATAGGATAACTTGAGCAGGAGAATCAGATTGGCCAACTCAAGTTCATCAAGGACCTGCTGCCAGAGACCTTGAAAGAGCTTATTTCCCTGTCTTTTTGTTTCTGTTAGTATTTTTAAAATTTTTCATGAAGTAAGATTGCTAAATTCCAGATGTGCATCATTATTTATTTCCTTTTCTTGGCTTCTGTCCCGAGAGACAGGGAACTATATTCTAACAATACAGGACTTTCCCCTTAAATAGAAAGGTGCATTGGCTATAAGAGAGAGAAAAAACAACAAATGTCCACTACAGTGATGAAGGATGGTTTTGAGTGAGTATGCCAAGTTCTGCAAGAACTTATAAAACTGACCTAAATAAAAAGACAGTTGTGTTTGCTGACCTTGGACTTCCTAGCTACCCTCAATATCATCTGTGGAGCTCCAGCTTCTGACTTCCTTATTTTGGTTGCACTTAAAAAGGTGGGTACTAGAAACATGTTAACCTAACAGAGAACAGACCTCCTCATGCCTGCCTGGTTGACGGCACCCACAGCTGAGACCCTTGCTTCACTGGACACTGATGTTATTTCTCTTACAAGAAGTGTTATTTTATAGGAGCGATTAATATCCCCCTGCTTAAGTGGCAGATGATTGGCAAAGCAACCTCAACATTTAGGAAGGACTTCAAGAAGGGAAAACTGACTTCGTGACCTGGAGGGAAAGGAAAAGATAAATTAATAATACCAGGACCCAGTTCCATGACAGAGGCAGAAATCGAAAGAGGAGGTTCACATACCCACATATAGACCTAGAAGTCAATACACACACCAATAAGCTAGAAGCTTATTAGCTAATAAATTATAAGTGATGCTTAGAACTCTGTATCATCTCATTTAATCCTACCAGTCAGATGAGGTGGAAGAAATTATTAGACTCACTTTACAGAAGACACTGATCGTAGGGAACTGAAGTCTCTTGCCAAAGTTACACTGCTCCTTAGTGACAGAGAAGCTGCCTCTTGGTGACAATTGCCAGCCCTGGGCTCACGATGAATGATGCACTTAGCTTGTTTCTCCCCCATTCATGGCTCTGAGACCTCATTTTTAACATATGACCCAAAGAGGAAGAGAGAAAGACAAAGAAAAGACCAGCTAATTAATTAATGATTATTTCTGGTAGGACTGAGGGTGCTACTGTGGCATGAATAATGGTCCCACACTTCCCATTTACTATTCAGGAAACAACCAGTCAGGTGTGTGCAGATGGGAAGTCTCAGAGGTATAAGATTATTCTTGGGGAGAATTACCCTTTCGGTTTCTTCCACTGGAGGCTCACAGTGGTCTCCTGAAACATACTTCGGTGAAAAATCAAGCAGAAAGGCAGCTCATTTCCAAACTCACTGGGTTTCTGGGGTGACAGCCACATCAATAAAGCCACAGAGAAGTGGCAGGGAGTGTGACATGCCTTTCGAGGAACAACCAATGCCTGGCTGAAAGCTGTAATTCTCACCCAGGAAGAAGTATACACAGGACTTTACAATTCAGGGGTGGGAGCCGTCCATGATGAATTTAACTTCTTATACATTTACCTCTATTATAAAAGGAATCTTGGGTTTTGTAGGATTCATTTTAAGCAGCCTATATTCATCTATATTGCAGTTAAATGTGTTTTGTTAATAACTTACTGCACAAGGGCCCTGAGATAGTAAATTTATGATTTCAGTATTTGTATACTGTAATAAAATTTTAGCATAAATAAAAAAACCTTTAAAATTATACTGTATATGTTACAGGAGATAAGAGTAAATAAGAAAAATCAAATTTAAAATCTGTCTCTCTACATTGCATTTACGCTATGAATTGAGGTTTGGAAGTATTTCCCTATTGCAAAAAAAGGGATTAATACATTTATAATAGTATTCTCTACGGACAATTGCATTTAAATATTCATTTTGCACAAAGATATTTTTGGTTTTACAAAAAGGAATAAAACTCTAATAAAGACAGTATGATATCTGCAACTTGAATATGCCACATCACCTAGATTATTCACCCAGATATAAACTTGCATTAATTTGCCATAATTAGACAACTAACCATTACATACACATTTTTTAAACATTTATAGCCTATTATTAAGAAATAAAATTGGATTGTTAAATAAATATTTTAAACTGAAAATTAGAGATTGAGAATTCACTATTAAGTATATAAAAATTTTAACAAGACAATAACAAAAAAAACCCCATAATTTACTGAGAACCCAGCACACACTCAGCTCTGTGTTAGATGTCTTACGTTCATTAAAACAATTAACACAACAACCGTGGGCCAGGTCTTATTCCCGTTTTGAAGATGAAAACATCGTTACTTAGTATTAATGACTAATTTATGCAAAAGCGCAAAGGCAAGAACATGTGAGTGAACATTCAAACCCTGATGTGTACCTACCACTGTTATTCCTTATTCATTTCTCTTCTTTGTCTACTACAGACAGGGCCTCCCTGGTGGCCTAGGGTAAGGTCGCAGCACTGTCACCACTACAGAGTTTGATCCCTGACCAGGGAGGGGACCCACATGGCCCAGCAGACCTCTCCTGTATCACCTGCTGCCCCCTCAGCAGTGTATTTCAGTAGACCTGCCTGTTCTGCTCCCCACTCTGTCTCTGGTGAATCCTCTCACTCCATGTACCCATAGCCTACACCACAATAGTCCCAAGCAAAAATAAATAAAATGAAATCTTTAAAAAATTATAACTACAGTGAAATTATTTTCCTAGATTAAGATCTCTGAATCACTCAAATGCATGCAGTAGCATCAAACTATATAAGAAAGTAGTATTGATTACAAGCATGGATAAAAATCGACACAATAAAAGGGATGAAAAGAAATATATGTAAATGGTAAAAAGCAAACTAAAATGAAAAATCATTTCAATTTAAAAACTAAGCAGTGGCCATAAAAGCAGAGTTTCGTTTTTTAGGTTTTTTTTTTTCCCTTATAATAGCCGAACAGGCTGATGGCTCATTTCATTGTGCAGCAATATTCTGATTTTTCTCCTGAAGCTGGAAATGCCTATTTACCAGAATGAGAAAAATACTTACACTTATGTAAACTGCAGTGGTAAATTATGCATGCTCAATTAATCCGCAAGTACAGCCCTGGGTTTGCTTAAGGTTCTTGAGGCATAAGATGCAGGTGCCATGATGATAATTTATCAACCTCTGGATTTTTAGTCATCTATTCAGATTAGGCTGATTGTCTACGAAATGTTCACGGCTTAAAACAAATTGCACAGATAAATTCCTATAGCTGCCCCTCCTCCACTGTGCAATTATTAATGAGCTTCAAGGATGTAAGACATGGATACTTCTGGGTCTTTTTTTGATACCATTCTGAGAAAGCACTGTGAGCTACCAGATCCAGCCCATAGTAAATCTTCTTTATTTACTGCCCACCTGGCTATGGCTCTATCAGCATCAGCAGGGAAAAGATAAAATCTTATCAGTAAACTGTGCTGACACCAGATGCAGTTTCCCTTTCAGTACTTGGGGTATGTGAATTGCATACTCTTTCCAGCAGGTTCCAAAGTGGCAGCTAAATTCTCCTGTACAAGATGCACTGCCTGGCATGAGACATGAAAAGTCTTTTGCCTGCTCCACGCCCTTCACCTTGTTCAGAAAATCCATGAATGGCATGTGAGAAAGAGTCAGAGGAAGGGGAAAAGGGCAGAAGAGGGGAAAGGGAAAGATCAGAAGTAGAAGGGAGGCCTCCCTGGTGGTGCAGGGATTAAGTCTCAGCACTGTCAAGCTATCACCAGCCACTGAGGCCTGAGTTTGATCCCTAGCCAGGGAACTGACCCACATGGCTCAGCAGACCTTTCCTGTCTCGCCTGCTGCTCCTCCACAACTCTGGCCAATACCCCAGTTCTTATATACATAAATAAATGAATTAAATCTTAAAAAAAAAAGAGAGAGAGAAAGAAAAGTAGAAGGGAGCAGGAGGGAAAGGAGAAAGGAATCTCAAAAATATACACTATCCTAAATTATTGAAATCATGATGCTTTATCCCATATGAAAAGCTGAAAACAGGAATATTGAGTGCTAAATTTTAAGGCTCTAATACAATCTCACATAATGGCAGTGTCTGCATTAGACAATAAAAGGAGTCTATTATTTCTAAGTCAGCAGCACTGGTTTATAAAGAGCAGCAGATGTGGCGACATAATACAAGATCCCTCACGTGGCATAATTTGAAACAAGTTAAAATGATGGGGGTGAAGCGAGGAAACCAAATAGTCAACAATCTTTAATTTTTCAGAACTATGAGTTTCTAAAGTTGCAAACAACAAAAGAAGAAAAAAATAGTTCTGATTTTTGAAGTACTAGTTAGTATTTTTGTCTCTATAAGATAGCTAAAAGTAGCTACCACTAACTCTTATTGGTTTACATGTATATAAAGCATATATGTAAAAATAATTTCACTTTTGAAGTTATTAATCTATGCATTAATTGCAAAAACAGGTATATCTTTCAAGTTGATTTATTGTACCAACATGATTTTACTATTACTATTTTGTATTGAAGTTATATTTCATTTTATCATTTTATCATTTCATTTTATCAGTACCAACATGATTTTACTATTACTATTTTGTATTGAAGTTATATTTCATTTTATCAGTTTTAGGTATACATCCAATATGCTTTTGTTTTCTGGTAATTATTGCTGTGGATTGAAAAATGCTTTATTGTTGAATTGCTAATTTACCTCCAAGATATTCCTAAAGCTGAAGTTAGTAATTTAGCTTCTCATTTCAAAATAAAACCAAACCTTAACTGGTTATAAATCCTTCTACTTTCTGGGAAAAATGGCAAATTTTTAATAACGTTTGGAATGTATGTTGTTTATTTAAAGTTTGAAAGTACAAGGAACTGTATAGTTTCTATTTTCATTGTCCAACCTTATATTAAAATGATTCAAGAGCCTCTCTGGTAGCCTAGGAGTCTCAGCACTATCACCAGTAGGGCCTGAGTTCAATGCCTGGCCAGGGAGCTAGCCAACATATGGCAGGCACAACAGGCGTCTCCTGTCTCACCGCTGCTACCCTTAACAGAGCAGACCTGGTGTTCTACTCCCCACTCTGTTGCTGGTGAATCCTCTCATGGCCCACACCTCTGGCCTACACGCCAGTTCTACACACACACACACACAGATTCAAGTATTCAAGTACAGAGGGCCACACAGTGAGAAAGAAATCTTAATCTCTCAAGCTCTAGCATCTTTCCTGTGATTCAAAGGCACTATCACCAATTATTTATGCATTTGTTCCAAAGAGCTTCTATACACATATGCATCAAAATATTGAATAAAAAATATCAAGGTATTTAAGAGTAGAGATACCGCTTTTCTTTCATTCAATTATGTTGGAGATTTTAAAACTGGTAAATAGAATTCCATTTTAAATGTACACCATAATTTATTTAAATAGTCCCAAATCAATTTCATATAGGTTATGAAATTTCACATAGGTTTCATTCTGTCTTTTTTGAGCTTAAACAGTTTTACATCAACTTTTGGGGTCACTTTTCCACTTCTAAAAACTTACTGCCTTTTGTTGAAATGTTCAGATCCACTTCTGATGTTACAAGTATAAAACCTGCACAAAAATAGTTGCAAAGATACAAGGAGAAACACCACATGGAATATAAATGTGAACAAAAACTATTTTGTATAATTTTTCAAAGGAACAAAAGTCAAGTTCACAAGTTATGAGGATTTTCAACAAACCCCTTGATGCTCTGATCAAGCCTTAGAAATTTAAATCAGAACCCCTCTGGCGACCTTACCTCTAAGTAATCAAAAGCTCACTTTCCCTGTATATGACATATTGACACACAGTAACCTCTTATTCCGAAGAGTCATTTCTTCTGAAATAAGGATTTTCATTATTTTCTTCACTGGTTGCATTTAATCTTTCAGTATAAAATTTTTTACCATTTAATTTGGAAATACAACAAAACAAAGGCGTTTTGAAAGCACAAACTGTCGCTTACGCAGCTCAAGAGACAGCCAGCGCTAACATTAAGTAACTGAGGTGGTCAAGTGGGTGAGGATAAAGATCTTTTGTTTGTAGTTACACACAAGTCCCATTTTTATATATTTTCAATAAAAAAAAGCAACCATAAGACTATATAGCAAAATTAATCCATTGAGTTCACTGGTTGAGTAGTGCTCATTTTGTAGACAACAAACAAAGCACTGGTTTGCTTACAGGACGATGCCTGGAATTCTGGAGGGCACAACTGACCAGCATTTTTCATGTTTTCTTAATAAAACTACATAATAGGTAGACGATCTTACTCTACGTTTCTAAAGCATTTTATATAATGGTATTTGAACATTTTCTTTTTATTCCCTAAGTTTTTTTTTTTTAAATCTATGCATACAAGAGCTGGGGTACAGTCCAGAGTTGCGGGAGGTGAGAGGATTCACCAGAGACAGAGCAGGGAGCAGAACAGGCAGATGGACTGAAACACACTGCTGAAGGAGCAGCGAGCGAGGCAGGAGAGGTCTGCTGCGCCATGTGGGTCCCCTCCCTGGCCAGGGATCAAACTCGCGCTGCTGTGCCGCGGATGCTTCACAGTGCAGCGCTCAACCTGCTGCGCCATCAGGGAAGCCCTTGAATATTTTTCAGAGTGGTTTTTTAATGCCATATATGCTCTTGCATCTATACATGTGTGGGTACACCTAGTTGTAAGGGGTCAGAAGGCAATTCAAGTTTTTAAAAAATATTTATTTTATTTATTTACGCATATAAGAGCTATGGTGTAGGCCAGAGATGTGGTGGCAGGTGTATGAGAGAGGATTCACCAGAAACAGAGTGGGAACAGAACAGGTGGATAGACTGAAATATACTGCTGAGGGGGGCAGCAGGCAAGACAGGAGAGGTCTGCTGTGCCCTGTGGGTCGGCTCCTAGGAGGGGATCAAACTTGTGCTGTGCTAGCTGCAGAGAGCTTCATAGTGCTGTGCCTTGAGCCCATAATTCAAGTTTTTAAAGGCAATTATATGAACCCTCTCCCAGTTTTTTTCCCCCCTAAAATATGTCCCTGGAATCAAATTATCTCCCAAATTCAGTCAAACCACCGATCACATTTATTAAGACGCAAAGAGTTGTGATGCCTTTGAGCCAATGACCACATCATCCAGGGCTGAGGTTCAAATATTGCTGTGTGTTACTTTGGTCCCCGCAGTGCCATGCCCTGTTAGAGCTGCTCTAGTTATGAACATCAGGGTTCAGGGTGGGGCTCTCCAGACAGCTTTCAGTAGGTCTCATAGACTGACCAATGGTTTGCTGTTTGTGGCCTCATTACTGGTATCCTATCACAATGAGATTCAGTTCTATGTGTACATTCTGTTTGTAGAACATTCACTGAAGGAAATTTTTTTCTGCCCAATAAACATCACTGTTTCACCTTTTCCATTTATACTCAGGCTTGGCTGTTCCAGGAGGTCTCTTGTCTACAAACCCATTAGTAATTTATCAAAAGAGCAAATGTCATTACACTGGAAGCCTAGGGAACTATTTTGCATTTGATTTCTGGTTCTGATAGCATTGCTATTGATTTAGTATTCTCCAGCATGACATGGGCTAGACACAACAGATCATTGTATTTTTGAACTGTCAATCACAAATGATCCAAGGCTTTTTAAAATATTTGAGCATGTAAGAGTTGAAGGTCCATCTCAGAATGAAAACCATTAAATTTTAACTGAAATTCCCAGCCCCTAAAGTCTCAGTATGGAGTTATTTTATTCACTGTTAAAAATATTTGTTAAATAATGAAATCTCAGTAGCTATCCCAAAAATCTTTGAAGTAAATTGAGAGCAAATGAAGAGGTTGTAAGAAAAACAATATACTACAACTGATTCTTTTATAAAAACTAAAAATCCAGGATGACCTAAAAGATTCTCATTTTGAACTACTCATCTCCCTGAAGAAGAAACTAAAAGCATAGAGGTTAGGTGAATAAAGGCACTTCATCACATCATTTCTAAGTAACTGAGAAATTAAGGAATTTTTCCAGTATACAATAAGTGAATTTCTTTTTTGCAAAAATACCTTTTATTTGGCCAAACATTCAACAGTAGGTTATTGGAGCATATTACTAGGGAAAAACAAAAAACAACAGTGTGTTTATATTGTACATAAACTTTTCATTTTTTTAATTAACTAAACAATCAAATGGTTTTCTAAGTATTAATGAAAGACATTAAATACATAAAAGTTTTTGCAGATATCAGGAAGATGGATATAAATGTTCATATTTTTTAGCAAAAGTAATATTATAAAAATTACTAAGAAGAACTGCCACCAAGCAGAACGGACATCTTCCCTATGAAGTTCAGATGTGGACTTAACCAATCAAAGGTGAATGTCCAGAGAGTCTCTCACTGGATACACCCTTCTGTTGGGGGAAGCCAGAGGCTGCAAAAGCTGTGAGCAATGGTCAAGGACAGCAAAGGGTGCTAGGACTGAGATCCTTGCAGACTTGTCAGTCTGCTGACAAGAGCTTCCCAGCTCTTGAGATTGAAACATACATTCCTTCTGTCTGTAATAAGATAAATAAAACAAAAGGTTGTTAGATTATAGTAGAGGCTAGTTACATGCAGGGGGACTTGGCACACAGCTACTTGACCTTGTACTTCTGGGCTGTGCTTTTTGTAGCAAATGACATAAGCTTGTAACTTGTTCTCCTGCTCAAAAAAAGCTACGGAGAAGTTGGGAGGTAGGCTATTTGCCTAGGAGAGCAATAGCCCCCCATTTCCATACTGATAGCTTGTCTGCTAGACTCATCTCTGCGTCACCGAACACACAGCTCAACATCAGCACAGTCTCCTCCGGAGGTTACAGTGACACCTTCCGCGCCATCTTGGACAGTAAAGCTCAGGTGAGCAAGCTTCAGAATTAAGCACGCTGATTTCAACTCCTTTCCCTGCCATTCACTATAGTGAGAAGTGATTTGATTTCCTCTAACACTAAATTTCCTAATTGGTGCAGTAGGATATTTCATTCCACTTGAAAGGGACAAACACCCCAACAAGAGCTTTGTTGGCAAGAGCTTTACAATCTTACTGTCAAAAAAAAAAAAAAAAAAAAAAAAAGAGCTTTGCAGTTGTGTCTGAAAGATACTAACTACATTTGTTGTATTATTATATCCCACACACTGTGGAGCAAAACTATCTGCGTGGATGGAAATAATCCCCTTGTACTGCCAGCCTGGCAGTCATCAGCCCTGCGTGACTGCCAAACCCTTGATGTAAGACTGGTGCCCCGGCCCAGGACTTGAGCGTTTAATTTTATGCAAGATTTTTTAAAAGATTTTTTGTTTATTTATGCACACAAGAGCTGGGGAATAGGTCAGAGGTGCAGGAGGGGCAGAGGTGGGAGGATTCACCAGACAGAGTAGGGAGCAGAACATGTAGATCGACTGAAGTACACTGCTGAGGGAGGCAGGAGAGGTCTGCTGCACCATGTGGGTCCCCTCCCTGGCCGGGGATCAAACTCTCACTACGGTGGCTGCGGAAGACCCACAGGTCACGCTCAATGTCTTGCGCCACCAGGAAGGCCCCCAAATTGATGCAGCTTTAATGACCTCAAATTTAAGTGGAGTGTTCCTGTTATAGCACAGTCTAGAGAGCCTCAAACACATGGGCTGGACCCAGTTTCCTTCATGGTTCTTTTCAGAGTGAGTTTGCTTTGAAGGTCAAGTGAACATTTTTCTTGTTCCTTTGTGGGTCTTAATCTAACGGGTCCATCTACTGGCTTTAACCCAACATGATCAGTGTGTCACTGGTGCACTGTCCTCCTAATCCCACTGACCGCCATGGTTCCAACAGTCACAGTCTCTAGTCTGTGACCCTAATTGTAACAGGGTGGTCCCCAGGAAAGGGGGAAGTTCCAGAATCTCAGTTCTGCCCTAAGTGGGTGGAGCTGAGCAGGGATAAGAAGATGTTGGAGAAAGGACAGGAACACAGAAGGAAGGGAGGAAGAAGGAAGCAGGATGGAGAGCAGCAAGGAGACCTGAGGAGGCACGTGGAGCAGAGGGATATGTGAAGAAACCGTGCTTGCCTTTGGGCCTTGGACTGGTTAAAACAGATGTGGGTGAGAGACCCGTGGGGAGGTTAACAATGGTAGCTTTCATCTTAATTTTAATTTTGCTCTTTTCCTCCCAGATTTATCTGACTCTTTCTGACCCTTTTCTATGGGTCTCTACTAAAAAGTCCTTTAAACTTGTGGCAGGCTTTTAGGCCTTGCTTTGGGCCAATCCTATTTGGCTGGACTTTTACCCTCAAGGAGATGGGTAACTTTAAATGCTTAACTTAGTAACTATGTTACAGGGCAGGGAGAGGAGCACCCAGAACCCCCAGGCCTGCCTTTTTTGAATGGGTTTTGCCATTTGCCGCATTAAAATAAACACATAAAAATTTTAATGAAAAGAAACTTTAATACAACTAGGGTACAATAAAGAAAAAACAAAAAAATATAGTTACTAAGTTAAGCATTCAAAGTTACCCATCTCCTTAAGGGTAAAAGTTTAGCTAAATAGGATTGGCCCAAAGGAAGGCCAAAAAACCTGCCACACATTTAAAAAACCTTTTAGTAAAGATTCATAAAAAAGGGTCAAAAAGAGTCAAACAAATTTGGGAGGAAAAGAGCAAAATAAAAATTAAAATAACAGTTGCCATTGTTAACCTCCCCATGGGTCTCTCACCCACATCTGTTCCAACCAGTCCAAGACCAAGAAGCAAGCGCAGTTTTTTTAAATGTCCCTCTGCTCCACGTGCCTCCTACAGGTCTCCTTGCTGTTCTCCATCTTCTTTTCTTCTCTGCAAAAATCTTCTTTTCCTCCTCAGCTCCACCCACTTAGGGTGAAACCAGGATTTTAAAACTTCCCCTTTTCCTGGAATGACCCTGTTACAACTGTATTCTTTGTCCTTTCTGTACTGTACCCTAATTGTATTAATTTCCACTAAAAGTCTTATATGTTTATCTTAATGCGACAAATGGTAGAACCCATTCAGAGAGGGCAGGTTTGGGATTTTTGGGGTGCCCGTCTCCCTGACCTGTAACAGAATGACAGATAATGAACTTGAACTAGATTCAATTTCTGTCTATACAACCAAGAAAACACTTACTGTCATTGTAGCTTTCAGAAGGATAGGGCTGATTCCCCAGTCAAGAGTTAAAGATTCTCCAGAAAACAGACTTCCTACTCTAGGATCAAAATGTTATTTTGGTTCCATTTCAGAGGTTAATTTAAAAATAAAAGAAAGTAACAGTGTGACTAGGGCAGATACGGTATTTATTTATTTTAAAGATTTATTTTTATTTATGCATAAAAGATCTGGGATGTAGGCCAGAGGTGCAGGGGATGAGAGGATTCACCAGAGACAGAGTTGGGGAACACAACAGGCAGATCCACAGAATTACACTGCTGAGGGGAGCAGCAGGTGAGGCAGGAAAGGTCTGCTTAGCCATGTGGGTCAGCTCCCAGGCCCAGATGGAACAGGCCATAGAAGTGATAATGCTGAGGCTTAACCCCTAGGCCACTCAGAGGGAGTCCCAGAAGTAGTATTTAAATTCAAAGTGAAATACCAGATCCTGTCCCACCCTTTTGTTTCTATTCCAATCAGCATCACCTGAGCTTGCCTTTGGGTCCTTGAGACTGATCTGAGACAGAGTATGGAACAGCCATATGACTTACTATGTCAGAAATCCCTCATGTTCAGTAACTGCGGCCATTCAGGATGTTTGTTCAAGTTCTTATCTGATACATTCTATTCTTCTTGGGCCTAACTCTCATGTACCTTGTTTTCACAAACCTGGGCATGACTGTTGGCTCCCTTATTTGTGATTTCATTACACTTTTTATGCGTTTCTGTTTTGGCAGCTATTACAGTGCCTAGCATAAGGTAGGTGCTCAAGAAATATATGTTGAACCAATGAGTAAACTGAAAGATAGTAATTTGTTAACATTGTAGCTATGTCTCTTGCTTGATTTCTGCTTCTTAAGTGTATAAGCCCACGTTTCCCATTGCTATGAAAGAATCGCTGGAATAAAGACAGCATGACAAATCATCCTTCAATTTAAAAGGCATGCAGGGGCTTCCTGAAATCTTTTCTGCTCTGATTATAATCTCACTAGGTTTTTCAAACCCTGTCTGGATTACCATTCATATGCTTTAGTCTGTGTTTTTTGGTCTTTCAGCATTTCTGGTTTCTGACTCTGCCCAAATCTCAAATGATCTGATAGTCTTAATCATTCTCTCTTTCTCTCTGAAAACTGATCCACTGCTTGAATTCATTCAACAAATATGTTTTTAAGCACCTCTTTTAGGTCACATAATATGCTTGGGTTGGACTTTGTCTTAGTAATTAGGATAGTAAAACAGTGGTTAAATATACAGTGGTTACACTCATATATTTAACCACAGTTTTACTATATCATAAATATACACTCATACATTTAACTACAGTTTTACTATCCTAATATTTTTTCTAGCTCTCTTTTGATCATTTCATATTTGAGTGTATTCAGGATTCTGACTCTGTTAATTTGGAGTTTCCAGACAAATCACTAACGTGATTAAGACATACATTAAATCTTGCTTCACACTTTTCATACCATCTTTTTCCATTTTCCAGCCTCTCAACATATCAATTATACTTATTTTTTTAGTGTTTTAGTTGTTTCCCTTCTTTTTATAACATTTATTTTTCACTAAAATAAACCCATCTTCAAATTACTCTATATATGCCTTTTCCATATGCAGTACAGGTAAGTGCCTTAAAATGAAGATTTTTCATCCTCCCTCCCATTCGCTATGGCGGTGCTGTCCGCATTTCACTGATCCACACTTATCACACAACACATTACTATATTACTTTAAAACTATCTTGATTAATACAAAAAAAATTTTTTTAAATCTATTTTGTTGTCAATTATTTGTTCTTGTTGGTATTTTTCTTCTTATGTAGACCCAAATTTCTAACCTATATTATCTTCCTTCTGCCTAAAGACTTCTTTCTACAATTTTTAAAGGGTAAATCAGGGCCTCCTGGTGGCCTATGGGTTAAGTCTTCATGCTCTCACCACTAGGGCCTGAGTTCAATCCCCGGCCAGGGAGCTGACTCACATGGCACAGCAGACTTCCCTTGTCTCACCCACTACTCCTCTCAGCAGTGGAACAGTCAGTCTGCCTGTTCTGCTTCCCATTCTATCTCTGGTGAATCCTCTCACCCCTGTACCCTTGGCTTATACCCCAGTTCTTCTACACAACAATAAAAATAAAAATAAAGTGTAAATCTGTTAGCAATGAGTTTTCTCCATTTTTTTAAACCTGAGAAAATGTATATTTCTCACTAATTTTTGAAGGATAATTCTGATGGATATAGAATTTTAGGTTGAATTATTTTTCCTTTGAAGTTTTAAATATTTCTCTTCAAGCTCTATAGGCTTGCATCGTTTTTTCACAAGAAGAAAACTGTTATTCTTACACTTGTTCCTTTATGATAAAATATTTTCTTCCTACCTTCTTTCAAGGTTTTTTTCTTTCTCTTTTGAACATAATTTGTCTAGATGAACTTGTGTGCATATATATATGTGTGAGTGTGCATGAACATGTGTGTTTAGATAAACCCTTCTTGGGTCTAGTCTGAGTCATTAATTTGGGACAGGTATAGTCATTACTACCTAAAATATATCTTCTTGCCTTCTACTGTTCTTCTCCTTCTTATATTTCAGTGTGCATATGTTACACCTTTTGAAATTGTTCCACAATTCTTGAGATGCTCTGTTTTGGTTTTCTTTTTATTTTTTGTTATCCACTCATTTTTTTTTTTTCTTTGCATTTGGTTTGGGAAGCTTTTGTTGACCTATCTTCAAGTTCACTGATTCTTTCCTCAGTTTTTCCAAATATATTGAAAAGAAGTATTTTTGATCTCTAGCATTTCTTTTGATTCTTAGAGTTTCCACCTCTCTGCTTATATTAGCTATTATTACTGCTTCACAAATTATATCAAACATTGAGTCTAAAAGCAACATAAATTTGTTATATAGTTCTATAAGTTATATGTCCAACATAACTCCTACTGGGTTAACATGAACATGTGGGAAAAGAGCTAAGTTGCCTTCAGGAAGTGTTATAGAACAATATATTTTTTTATCTTTCCCAGCTTCTAGAATTTGTCTGCATTTTTTGGCTCATGTACCCCTGTGGCCTTTTCTTTCCCACCTCCAATGTTAGAGAGTTGAAAGTCTGGAGTGAAAGGATTTCTTTTCATAGCTAAGTCTTGAATAGTGCTCTTATGAAAAAAAATTTCCCTGACGTAAGTCTTTGTTACAGAAAAGGTTTTGGACATAGTATGCCCTGAAAACCAATAGTGGAATTATCACCATCGGTTGTCCATGGGATTTCTATACATGAAAAAGTGGGGGACTCTCTGAGATTGAGGTCCATCAGAATTTCTCATACGAATGGTATTCCCTTTAAATATCCTTACCAGTATATGTCTTCAGTGGCTTCTGCTGCAGGTAGGAAGATCTTAACTATATGTCCAAGAAACTCATTGATTTTCAGTCTTTCTAGGTTTTTCTAGAAAGAGCAGAAGAGATGACTACTGAAATCTTTCATGTCACAGTTAGACCAGAAGTCCCAGAGCATGTCCTTTGAATAAAGATAAATAGAGTTTGCTTTTTACTACTGTAATTCAGTAGCTGTGTAACACTAGAAAAATTGTATAACCATTTAGAACCTCAGTTGTCGCACAGATAAAATTGGAATAATTGTAAGAAGCTAAAATTAAATTAGGCATTGTATTATATTGAGTCTAGCACACAGAAAGTGCTCAATAAAAGTTTGTTGTTATTTCCCAAGGGCAGTGTTCATTTGTGTTTATCCATGATCCTCTGCTGCAGGTTTTGCTCCACCTCTTTGTATCCTGCTTCCTTGGCCCACATGTAAGACACGATACTGTATAAGCAGTTTAGTATGACAAGTTTGGAAACTGTAAGTTCAGAATCAGCATCCTCATTTTAGTCATTAGCCTTTGTCCAATGAAAGATAGTTATTCCTAACTACCAGTATTTTATCCATGGGTACCAGTTGACTTTGAGCTTCCATAGTAATTACAGTGTGTTGTTAAGAGTAGGTAGAGAGTCAACTATTGCCTGTGTCATTTTTCAGCTGTATCATCACCTTAGACTTGTTACTTATTCAGTTTGTATAACTGTTTTCTAATTTGTACAATAGGTTGGAAATGATGCGTACATCACAGAATAGCAGGAAGATGATCAAAATGGTAACACACACACAGCCTTTATAACAGTGCTTGCCTAGAGCAAACACAGATTAAGCATATAATATGATTTTCATTGATCATATATCTAAAAAATGTAAAAAAAGCTTTATCAAGCATCTCTTAATATCCCCAGATCATTACTTCACCACTATTAAAATTAGAAGCTATTTTTCCTCTATTACAAATTTTTATCCCTAAAATTCCTTTAGCAAGAAGTCTTTCTCCAGAGTACAAGGTAACAGAACAACACAGCAAAACTAGAACAGTAGTTCTCTGCTTTGACCTTATGCACCTCTTACTTTGAAACAAAAATCCTATAGATGCCATGACAACAGGAACATGAAATGGAAAGGTGGTTCTTATCTGGTTTGCGGTAGGTAGGACTTAATATAGAAGGGAGCAAAAGTGGAAAAAGGGTCAGAAAACAAGATGCTCAAATACATTTGCCATCCTGAACCAGAAACAGATAATTAAGTAATTAAACCATAATCCAAATCTACAAGTGAGTTTTCTATTCAACGTATACTCCGTAATCACTGTATTTGAAAGTTGTCTGGGGAAAGACACTTGCTTCTAGATGTAGAGAATAGAAAAGACCATGACTGTCAGGGAATCACTAAAAGAACTTGACTACCAGGCTGAATGTTTTCCAAAATGCCATGAGCACATTTCTTTTCCAATAGCAGATGTAATTTATCAATTGTTAAGATTGATTTTTCTCAGTACAGCTCCTTTTTGGACAGACTTTGAAATTGTACACATTGCATTTCTTTTTTAAAACCATAATCAAGGACACTTGTTTAAGGACCTAAATTTTGAAAACCATTGAATAATGCAAAGGCTACTCTCAGTAGGATGCCAGCGTTGAATGGACTTCATATAAAACAATCATTTGACAAATATTTAAGCATCATGAAATTATTTTCTGGGATGCATGAACCACAACAGAGAAATGCACAATAGTGAAAATGCTTATAAGTAGTTGACTGAGACTCCAACTGCCTAGTAATATTTCTTATCTTTTATCTCCAGGGTTTTGTTGATTTATATAAACCTGAAATTGAAAGCTGTTATTCTCCACACAGATTTATATACTTTAATGTTTCCATAATCTCATATTGATGGATTTTAGGCAAATACATAAGTCATATCAAAGACAATCTTGAAACAATGGTAAAAACAGTGTTAGTGGTCTTGAAAGGAAATTCAATTAAAATGATAAAAAAAGTTAGCACAATTATATTATCCACAAAACAGTAAAAACACATATTTTGATGAGATTTGAACATGAACTGGAGCCTAAATAAAAGAAAGTCCAATATTTGAGCATCCAACTTTAATTTGTTTCTCTGTAGACTGAGCTACACACACTGTTATTATCAGATAATATCCATGCAGCTGAATCCTATTAGTACCCTCCATTTTGACTAGGCTATTACATTATAAAACATGAGATTGGGCAATTTTACATCTACTACTTTTATTGATTCTGACTAGTAAGTAGACAATCAATGGTGATTACAAGATGCAAAGCATTCCAGAGTAGAAAGAAAATTAAATTTGGCTCATCACTTCTGTTAACTATACAAATATAATATCTTCAAGATGAACAGCAGGCACACTTTAATATAAATAAATATACCGTTTAAGATCCCAAATCAGCAACAATATTTACGAGACCACTTCAAAATGATGATGCATTTAAAAGGAGATTATATTTTCAAAGGAACTGCTCTCTTTAAGCTGTTAGCAATATAGGCAAATGGCAACACCAATTAGCAGATGAGAGAACATGAGGAATATTTATTAAAAGAAAATGGAGAAAACAGGGAAGGAATGAGATCCAGTGCTTCTGGTTTCCATGGAAGTAGGGAGGATACACAGGTTTAAGCAGAATCATTCACAGGTTTTTCTAAGCATGAGATATGACCAGTGTTTTGCTGAAATATTTTGCCAAAAAAAGAATTCCACTCTGTATTATGAATTCTTTCTATTTTTTCTAGATTTGTACTTGCCTTCACTTGAAAATATTACAGTAAAAAAGGATCTGATCTTGAAATGTTTTAGTAGCTAGGAAACGAAGAAGGTTACATATTGTAGCCCTTCCTCCCATTCACCTTGACTTGACTTATGGTGAATACAAACCAGATGAGACTAATCCTGGAATTTGGTCCTTTGAATGGTGACTCAATACCAGGCTGCTATCCAGAGTTTCTGAATCAAGAGGCTTCTACTACTATTTTTCTTTATAGGAGAACTGTCCCAAGTATAAGTTACCCCCAAATATATGGAAAATGCCTGGTAAATCACTAAACTAATTTCATTGGAGTCTTCCTAATGGAAGAGTCAATCTATGGGATAAATGTTTCTTCTATTATAGTTGTAAAATAATTTCATTTCCATGGCCTACCAGTAGTCAAGATGGTAAAGAAGGAACAGAGGCCACTGACGGTCAACCACTAAACTCTTCAGTATGTCCTCCTTCAGTGTATACACCTCAAAGGTCTGAACTGAACAGGACAACCCAGAGTTAATCCGTTTATTCGTTTTCCTTTCTGCATAAGGCATTGTAATTTAACAAGAGAGGAAGTTCCAAGAATTGTAATTAATTTGGTAAGGTATACCTTAATGAACTAATATTACAAGGAGCAAATGATTAGCCATGTGAAGATAAATTAGCCCTGAGCTACAATGAAGAGTCCTAGAGTATGAGATCTGTTGAAAAGACACACAGAAATGAGTTCAGCATAAATCATTTGCCTAAATTAGCCATCATTTTCCAGTAGTAAGCAACAAGGATTAGGTTAAGTCAAGCTACTTAACTGCAAAGCACTTGACCTTAGCACTCCAAGATGGCCTAGAAGACCATATTCAAGACTAAGAAGCCACAGGGTGGTGGGCACCTATGGCCGTGTATGCCAGCATCTGAGCTTATTAGAATTAACTTTCATGGTCATCATCATGGGACTCATGGCTGTTACATTCCTTTACTGTACAGGTAGTTTTGTGCATTATCTCTTGAAAAAACAACAACAGCAAAGTAGTGATATTTACCTTTGTTCTACAGACAAGGAAGTTGAGGCACCAAGAATCAAGATTAATATAGTGGTGGGTTTAATAACTACCAGAATCTGGCTTTAAAACTATCTTTATCTTACCCAAAGTCCAAGTTCTTTCCTAATCTACCACAATACCCCTTTCACTCAAAATTCAGATAACATATTAATAGTTATCCATTTTAGGAAGCACTCTATGTAGTACAAATTCATTCATCTTTGAAAGTGATGAATCGTTATGCCATGGAGCTGTGTTATCTGCCACGGCCAACTTGTGAGTCAAAGGCCAGCCCCTCTACATTTCTAGACTTTGAGAAACTAAGATATGTTCAAAGTTTTAGGCAGATCTTGAAATAACCACTTATTTTCCTGATATAGCTTAAAAATCACATAATACATGATTTGGAGATCATAAGAATACATCAAGGACATTAATAATATCCCCAATCTATATACAAAGAAGCATTACTAAGGTCAAAAATAAAAAAGGAATGAATGGTGAAGAAAAGGATTTTAAATGATTTGTTTGGTTAACATATACCATTAGTGTTCAGATCCTATTGTGTTGATTCAATCATTCCAATGCCCTAAAAATACCTACTCTATCTTCCTATTTTTCCTCCAGAGTCCTTTCTGATCTCTCACATGGAACAAATCCTAAAGGGAATGCAGACTTCCCAAGATTCTATCTGAAGCAGAAAGTTCATCAGTGGCCCAATGAATCCAAGGTCAAGGGCATCATGGTTATCTTTTCTTCCCACAATAATGCTGACATTTCATATCTTTGTTCAGGCCCAGGGATGTCCAGATGCAAAAAAAGAGAAAATCTTATGATGTCATGATTTCTTAAGCATTTGAGCTTCCATATCTATCTTATAAGTGCTTATAAAATGCAACAAACAGATACAATAATCCCATGAAAAATAATAAAAAGAAACTAAACATTTTAAGATTAGTACTAGTACTATCATTTATATATTTCATGCTCAGTTTCCTAGATTTGTATCCCATATTTTGCCTGAGTGAAGAATTTTAGATCCATTCTTTCCTGTCTTCACAAATAAACCAAATTCCCAGAGACCTCAGGATAGTGTTTCTTTAGAAACAAATTCACTTGTCAGGGTCATTAACATATTCCCATGGGTCCACAGAGCAGAGAAACTCTGAGGGAAAATACATTTCCTTCCTCTAGGAGAGAAACCACCACATTTTTTATCCAGCCTCCTCTCAGTGGATCATCATCATTTCCCATAGAATTCACAGTAAATATAGAAATACACGACAATATGACTTAAGTGAAGGAATCACTTGGGACCCTAAAAAGAATATTTTTAAGCCAAAAATGTCAAAACTTTCTGCAAACCACACTGGTAGAAGAAACTTTCTACAAGTCAGAAAGGAAGATATGATATTATAGGGATCAGCTTCCTTGTTCCCAACAGAATAACCCTAGTAGCTCCACTCTTTTTTCAATCATTTCTTCTTTCAGAGTAGAATTCTTTTGAATCTTTCAAGACCAAAAGAGCTTCTTATTTAAAAATAAATGAAAACAGCTTTGAAATGTACTCAGCATAACATAAATTCTTGCAGTATAAATAAGTTGTCCTAGAAGGACAAGATTCAGAAGCTGAGAGGGCAGAAGAGGACTCTCCTTGTTCCAGTTTTTGTATTCCCTGCTGACTATTATTTTTGGAAAAGGCATACTTGAGAAGAAAATGGCTTCAAGTGTATACAGATGTGATGGAAAAGGCTAGCGCTGTAACCACCAAGGACATGTATGTATTGAGCACATAACTGATTGTCTTCTAATGAATTAGTATGTGGGGCTGCCATCCAAAAGTCCTTCTTCATGTGTGATATTCCCACCCCCACTAGAACTGCTGCCAGCCCACAGTCTTTGCTCAGATGACCATTCCAATCAGATGACCATTCCAATCTGCCCAGAATATTGTTAGTCTGGCTATGCAGCTCTCCTTTCCTGCTTCTAGCACAAGACTTTCATTGCATGCTTAGGGCATTTTCATAAACTTCCTGTGCAGAAGGAGGTGCTTGCTCCAGACAATAATTTCTTGGATGCCATGAGCCAGAATCTACCTCATGGAGCTATTGGGGAAAGCCATGCCTTCCCATCTGGTAGGCTGACCACACCCTAGAACCTGGAACCCTGGAAGATTCCTGATGCTGAAAACATGTAAGGGCTTGTTAGTAGAGAGACATAGATATATTAGAATGAATCTGCTTCTAATATTTCCAACTTGTGTCAAAAGTAACATTAGCCAAAATTCAGAAATACAGAAGTATCTTGCTCTACCTGGATGCCTGCTGGAACCAACCTAATAGGATTGTTTTGCTCAAGGGACTGGGGAGCTAGCTAGCAATAAATCCTATCGAAGATTAATAAGGCACACAGTGTAATTTAAGATTAGTGCTGTATACAGAGTTAGAGGGCAGGTGATTTTTGAATAAAGCTACATTTACACCCACATTCTCTGAAGTATGTTCTGGCCATCAGGTTTGCAAACTGTGAGACTCCACACAGGCTACAGTGATGTTTTCGCCTAATCCAAACCATACAATTCTATCAGAATGAGAAAATACAGTGACTATCTGGATCAGAAGTCACACTGGCGCCATATTTAACTTCCCTGAACTTCAATTTCCTTCTCTGTAAAACTGGAATAATAACACTATCTGCTTCATAAGTTGACTGGGAGGTTATTGGAAACTACCCAGTCCATTGGGTGGCATGGAAAAGTCACCCTGTGGATACTAATTATATACTATTGTTATTGTTTTTCCACTTCTGGGAGTATATACTGACTCAAGTGTCTGTGATAATCAAACATGGAAATGACAGCCATGCTTTCAAGGAGTAAGAGTCTGACTTCCAGCAAATAAGCAAGACATTTATTATAACTGAGACTGAAATGTCTGCTGATGTGTTGATCAAAAGCAATTGTATTAATGGATTTTATAGTTCGCAAAATAACAATGGAGTCAGATCTCATAGAGTCAACATTTCCTAGGATGGAAAAAGAACTGAACAATGTTTCAATATCAAGAAAGATGGAGAAAGCAAGAAAGAGAAAAGTAAAAGAAACTAATAACAGGTTTTAAGTCAGTGATTGTTGAAAGGGGATAATGCTGTTTTGTTTGAGGAGAGGGGTATCATTTCAGCTTCGCCTTTAGAGAAGACTGTGCTTCAAGTCTTATCTGGCAAAAAAGAAAAACACATAAACTTTTTAAAGTTGATACAAGAAAAGTTTATGTGGAATTACCTAATACTTACATAGTATTTGAATATGAACAACAGAAGCATTGATGACCTGCTGCCTAGAAGTCATATACACAAGTATTCTTCATAAACTACTAAAGTAAATGTTTCCATTACTCTTGAATTCTGTCTTCAGGTAATTCATAAAAAGCCAGTTAAACATCACTGAGAGATTATTTGGATGATTTCATGTAAGAGACTATCATCTCAGAATGATGTTTGATTTATACTCCAATAACAGAGAATCCTTAAGAGATTTAAGTGGTCAGGTATATCAAAGTCAGTTCTATAAGCAAATAATAATGGAAGATTTTTGATGCTGAAAACATGTAAGGGCTTGTTAGTAGAGAGACAGAGATATATTAGAATGAATCTGCTTCTAATATTTCCAACTTGTGTCAAAAGTAACGTTAGCCAAAATTCTTGCTCTACCTGGATGCCTGCTGGAACCAACCTAATAGGATTGTTTTGCTCAAGGGACTGGGGAGCTAGCTAGCAATAAATCTTATCGAAGATTAATAAGGCACACAGTGTAATTTAAGATTAGTGCTGTATACAGATTTAGAGGGCAGGTGATTTTTGAATAAAGCTACGTTTACACTCACAGCTTCTTACAGTTCATCCTCCAGTTCATCACCCAGAAGAGCTACAAGCAGTAGTTGCAAGAGATGAAGATTAAAATCTGCACTCTCCAGAAACCTAAGTCAGCTTAGTTTAGATGTTCCTAGAGAGAATATTTACCTGGTTCTTACTCTGGCCTAGAGCAACACTGTGAGGTGAAGACTATTGTTAGGCCCACTGTCCCAAGAATCCCAGACAAAGAGAGATTAAATGCCTTTGGTCACACTACAACCTGATAGAGAGGGCTGAATCACAGGCCCAGAAAGGAGGAAATTTGCCCCACACTCCTACTCTGGTCCATCACAGTTTATAGAACAAAATCTTCAGGAGAGAATTGGATTTGTCCCATTACCCAAAATACAGAAGTGATCTTGAGCCTTCTGGAATTTCAGGGAACACAGCAAACCACTGGTGCTTCTGGGATGCTGGGGCAAGTAGGACCCTGAAGACTCCAGATGTCACCTGAAGGCACTGATAAGAGTCAGTGGCCTCCAAGTGGCCCTGGCATCAGTGTGTCAGGGTGTGTGATAGTCTTTAGTATCAAAGGAGGCTGTGACCAAATCTCCTTGGAATAAGGAGGCAATGTGAGGACACGCAATAAGGAATCTGCAGATAGTCAAAGAAGTATGGTTTGCTACTAGCATCACATCACTTATTTCCCCCCAGGCTGACGCAGCCTGGAGGAACCATTGTAGGGGCTAAGGAAGGAAAGGTCACCAGAAATAGTCCCAGATAGCAAACTGCCATTTGTGTGCCTGCGGGAGCCAAGTAGTACACTGGCACACCATTGCCCTGGAGGTGTGTGAAACTACACGTGCTTCCCTCTGCAGAAAGAAATCTTTTGTCACATCAATGACAAACTTCTGTGACACAAAGAGAGAAAGAAAAAAAGTGCAGGAACATGGCAATATCTCAGATGCGACATTTTACTTTCTCACTGGGATAATGACTGTATTTGAATAGCAGAGGGGAGAAAAGACCTAAAACAGTGCATCCCATTTAGCATTTACCATCTGGGATCAATTCAGCCAAATTAAAACTCACAGAGCTCACCGGAACGTGGAACGTGACATGTTCTGTTTTTGTTATTCTACCATCTAGTCATAAAGTATTACATTTGTATATGCGACCCAGTAGACAGTAGATACACTGGGGCTTAAAGACAACTGACTCCAGTTCCAAACCTGCCTCCTTTCACAAGCAGCATCACTTCGGACAAGCTTGCTCCGAGTCTTATTCTCTGTCTAGAAAGTGCAGATGACATACGCCTATCTCATTACATTCATGTGATGCTTGCTTCAGACATTACTTGCCAGGCACTTAGAACAGCACTAGGACCACAAACCCCTCCATGTGAATTCTTTAGTCTGTGACTGTCCCAAGTGGCTAAGAGAGTAATTAAAATGTTAATTATTTGGAAAGGATTTTATAAAAAAAAAAAATCTTGGGATTATTCAAATTTCTCTATCAATAGAGTAATTGAAGATTAAAAAACAAATTCTCAATTTTATCTTGACACACATGAAAACTTTCTGGGGATAGAAAGATTTTGTCGGCCTGGATATACACCAATGTCACATTTTCATATACAGAAAAATGTAACTCACATGTATTTATTACTTACCTCATGTCATTTGTTTTCTGTGTCTCTGTCCATTTGTTTTCAGTGTCTGAACTAATTGCCATATAAGGAAGAAGATACAGTTTACATAGGTTATTTATCTTGTTCAAGGACTCCAGCAGCTAACAAAGTGATTTAACTGGGATTCAAGCCATCTGACTGAAATCCCTCAAAAGTTTGCACAGATATCTTTAAT
This sequence comes from Galemys pyrenaicus, assembly GCA_019455555.1. Classification (NCBI taxonomy): domain Eukaryota; kingdom Metazoa; phylum Chordata; class Mammalia; order Eulipotyphla; family Talpidae; genus Galemys; species Galemys pyrenaicus. Next base: position 1,620,630 of record JAGFMF010011828.1, read on the forward strand.
GTATTTTCACACAGAACCTATCCTTGAAGACAGACAAGATTTTTTTTCCAAAATTTTTTTGCACGGCATTGTCCTTTGTCTTAAGAACAGGTGTCCATCACCTGTTTTTGTACTATCAGGTGGGTTTCATTATCTTTGATTTTATCTACTGATCAAAGAACTGCCCCTTGAGAGCCCCTTTCTAACGTCAAGTTCTTATCTAGAACCTTTGGCCACACAAAGGAAATGGCTAATTCTCCCAACTTCATTCCATCTAAATATTATACACTTTTATTTTCCTGGAAATATCCTCTGGGGATATGGACTAAGAGCAATAGTAGCAGCAGAAGCAGTAATCACTAACATTTATTAAACATTTGTTCTATAGTAGGCAATCTACCGATAGGGAAATAAGCAAAACTCATTTACTAGCCTCTAACATCTTATAAGAGCAGTGTCTGCTGCACAAGATAAGAGCGTGAGTTAAGAGTCCAGAGTAAAGGTTTGCAGGAGAGGGTCTGAAATGGCATTCTGTGTGACATTAACAACCGTGTTTTCAGCATTATAGATTCTGCCTCAGTTGTAAAATGTGAACTAGGATGTTATTAAATTTCTCATTATTGCTATATAATTGAATTAATACACTGCACCCCTGCAGTTTCTGTTAAATACCATACAATACTTCAGCAGAAAAAGCAGACAGTAATCCAGTAGGGAGCACTTAAAACTTCAGCATTCCAGGCAGGAAAACTGAATCAAATCCCATTAAGTCAACTCTTTAGGGACCAACAAAATTCTGACCACAGAAGCTACTCAAACAGCTGCCTCTCAGGGGACTGTGTACCATGAGCCTCCTGGTGAGATTTCTGTGAGAAGAATGAGGAGAGGTGGGGCCCTCTGAATGTTCACAAATCTGAGACTTCCCACTCAGGAGATGTCCTAAATCATCAGCTGTAAAAAGCAGTGATAAAGGCACGAGAGAGCCTAGATAAGCAGTGACTTCCCTCAAATGTGTGTTTCTTAGGTTTCCATGTGCAAATATGACGGTCATTCTTTTCAAAAAGAGGAACCCCCCAGAAGGCAAGCCCTGGTTTAGTGTTTTATATTCATCCAGACTTAAATCCCAACTCAATAGATCTTGACATAAGTTTTGGGGCTGAGTGAAATTGGAGCACCTTAAAATACCTACAATACATTGCAGGGTATCAGTAAACTTCTAATGATGCTTTCATTCTCTCTTGGATGGTGTCTCTTGAGAAACTAGATCTCTTTCTTTAATAGATTAGGGTAAATTATTAGTCTGCAGGAAAGGAGGGGGATGTGGCCTATGGGAAATTATCAGCATTTTACCTAACATTTTCAAAGTTTCCATGTAAACAATAACCTTTATTCCACAAGCTGCAGTTATTATTTTCAATTCTCTCCCTTTTCTTTCACAAGATGATTGATTCCCTTCTCCATTGCAAGGTTTACCCCTTAATCTAAGAAAATTCCAGGGTGATTTTCTAAGGATTCTATGCCCTCCTCTTATCTAACAAGCAATCAGAAATGTTCTCTGATCTTAAAAAAGAACAACGACAAAAAGTAATAAAATGCTGTTTTCAGTCCCATGAACCCCTGAGACACCATCCTTTGTCATGTTCTCCATTCATACTAGTCAAGAACAATGTTTGTTGCTTTATTTGGTTATAAATCAATATTTTAATTATAAAAGGTAGAAAATACAGTTAATCAAAGGATGAAATGATTACCATAATACAACTAGTTAAATGTAGTTGTAAAATTTTAGGATAACTCTCTCTATGCTTTATCTGTGTGTATCAAATCTTTTTAAACAAAAAATAGGGTCATGGTGATTTGTTCTCTATTTCTTTTTTTTAAGATTTATTTATTTACGCATATAAGAACTGGGGTACAGGCCAGAGGCATGGGAGGGGGTGGGTAAGAGGATTCACCAGAGACAGAGCAGGGAACAGAACAAGCAGAGTGACTGCAATACACTGCTGAGGGGGCACCAGGAGAGGTCTGCTATGCCATGTGGGTTGCTCCCTGGCCAGGGATCAAACTTGTGCTGCAGTGGCTACAGATGCTTCATAGTGCAGTGTTTAACCCTTTGTGCCACCAGGGAGGTCCCAATTTATGCTCTATTTTAATTGAAATATATAATTAATATTTTTCCACATCATTAAATATTATATTCTAGAAAATGTCAGAGATGCTCATTAGTCTCTTCCCAACCCCCTACTAACTTGCTAGTCTTGTGTCTACAGAAACAACTCTCTCATCTGTGACTTCTGCTTGCCAAACTTAGCAACTTCTTCTACTTCCAACTTCACTGACTTGCAACCCACAGAGGATAGCAGGTGATCACCACTCTTTGTTCCAGAAAACTTTTGCTTTCTCAGTTTATATAAACCACACACACACACACACACACACACACACACAATTTCTAACCCACTGATAGCCTATTTGTGCATCACAAGCTTCTTTCCTTGAATTTTCTCCTTTCTTCCAAACAGAAGGTGACTATTTTTCCCATTTAACATGGAAGAAACTGAAACTCAGAGTAAATGATTTGTCTAAAGGCACTGTGGATCACTAAAGCTATCAATATTTTTTCAAGATGCATATTCCTTGGCTTCTCCCTAGATACACCCTGTTGATCAAAATCTGTAGATATAAAACCAAGAGCTTACCCACCTGTAATAGCATCACCAGATTATTCCAAGGGACTGAAGTTAGAGAAACATTGGTGAAGAAACCCTCCTAAAATGACATTCAAGTCTAACTCTTGAAACAGTAAGAAATTCAACATTTTTTTTTTCTTTCTGAACTCCAGGTCTAAATTTTGAATATCTGACTATATGTCAGTGTGACCTGAAATTAATTTAAATGATCAGTTGTGGAGACTCACTGGTGATGTAAGGAGTTGAGTGTCACACTGGGACTTCCACAGCCACTGCAGTGTGAGTTCGAACCCTGGCCAGGGAGGGGACCTACATGGCTCAGCAGACCTCTCCTGCCTTACCTGCTGCTCCCCTCAGCAGCGTATTTCAGTCGATCTGCCTGTCCTGTTCCCCACTCTGTCTCTGCTGAATCTTCTCACCACCCATGCCTCTGGCCTGTACCCCAGCGCTCGTATGCATAAATAAGTAAATCATTAAAATCAATCAATAAATAAATGATCAGTTTTTCTTACCCACACTTCTGTTCTATTCCAAAGACCACTGGTCCTTCTGTCCCACAGACTTAGGCTGTAGAGAGAATCTGCCTAACTAACCCTTACCCTCTTTGTCTTGATTAGGTAAGTGACTGAGTTCTATTGGTGCGTATCACTGAAACAGTCTTCACACCTACTCCTTCACTTCCAAAGACATTACTTCAGTCACTCAACAAAGATTGGCACATCCATAAATGCAGGGAAATTTGCCATTGTAGATGACTCCAGGGGTACATTTGAGAATGCTGAAAGCAAAGTTTAATGAAGGTTTAGTATGCTTTCATTACATTCCAGACCCTGTCTTAAAGATGTTCCCCATGCTACCATGATGTATTCTCACACCAGTCTTAAAAGTCAAGCTTGCTATCAACCTCATTATACTGGTGAGGATGCTAAAGAAACTAATTGAAGTTACTTATCCAATGTCACTTGAGTACCAAATGCAGAACAGGATTCAGGAGCCAGTTTATACACACTCTTCAAATTCATGTTGTACTCACTGGCTACATAGTCCTCACTCTGCAAGATCTTTCATTCTGGAGTTGGTGAGGAGGTGGGTACAGAGAAATAGCTAACAGGAAGTGTAGGAAGTGCTGGCACGTGGGTGCATGGGCTGCTGTGGGGGAAGCATGGGACGGGGAGGGTGAGAGGGTATCAGAGAAGGAAATGCTACAACTGGAATGAGATAAGCAAGAGATGAGCAGAAGTCAGCCACCTGGTGAGGAGAAGGAGATTCAGGTTTATGAAATAGTGTGTAAAAAGATTTGAGGCACAAGAAAAAGCCTACTCAGTTGAAGGAAGTGAAGTTTAGTAGAGTCAGACTTAGAGTGTGTGTGTGTGTGTGTGTGTGTGTGTGTCACGGGGGAAATGGATGGATGTAGGAAAGGACCAGTCAGAGATGAGGCTGGAGAGATCAGCAGGAACCTGACACCCAAATGCACAGGTTCAAGTGCACATGAGTCCATGTGCACACCAGGTGCCAGTGGGGAGCCTGTGCTGAGTGCTGAGACACAGGCTCTGCATTTAGTCTTGCTGTGTTTCAAACAAGTGAATTACACATTCTGTGTTCCTACTACTCTTTCTTTACTTCAAATGTCCCTTCTACCTGGAAAGCCTTTTCCTTACATTTTGAAATACTCTGTATGCCTCAAAGTCCAGCTCAGACATCACCTTGGCCAAAGAGCCACTGCGGATTTTTCCAGGCAGTGGAGGGATCTACTTCCACTGGAATCATCCATCACTGAACCTGTGCCTTTTTGGGGCATGAATCAGCCTTTATTTGGAGGTACATTTGGGTATTTTTAAAGATTTTACTTATTTATGCATACAAGAGCTGGGGCACAGGCCAGAGGCGTGGAGGTTGAGGGGATTCACCAGAGACAGAGTAGGGAGCAGAACAGGCATATAGACTGAAGTACAGTGCTGAGAAGAGCAGTGGGTGAGACAGGAGTGATCTGCTGCACCATGTGGGTCATTTCCCTGGCCAAGGATTGAACCCACGCTGTAGTAGCTGCAGAAGCCCCACAGTGTGGTGCTCAATCCCTTATACCACAAGGGAGGCCCCATATTGGTTTGTTTTTAATGCTTTCTCTTGCCTACAGGACTGTGGTCTCCTTGTGGGTGGAGGCCTGTCACATCACAGCCCTGCTCAGTCTTGTAAAAGAAATATATGTTGCGCTCTTCTCATTAGGTTGGCCTATATTTAGGTTGAACTATGTGAAATTTTCTTTTCATGGGTCACAGATGGTGAATACTGGCAATCTATTTTTAGTTTTTTAATTGAGGTAATGTCTTACAACACCGCAGGTTCACACCTCCTCACATGTATGTTCCCACATCACACCTACCGCCAAAGTCCCCCACCATAGTCCACTGTGCCCCCTTCGGACTTTTCATCCCATCTCCACCATCCCTCTTCGGTAGCCTGCATTCCACAGTCAGACTTTTAGGGCTTGTTTGGTTTCATTTAATCTGGTGCTTTACTGTATTTCTTTATATTCCACAGAGATATAACATCATCAGGTATTTGCCTTTATATGATTCCTTTCACTAGCATTATCCCCTTCAGTTCCATTCATGTTATAAATGGTGAGATTTCATCTTTTTATATACCTGAGTAGTATTCCATTGTGAGTGAACATCACGTTTTGTCTTTCCACCTAACTATAGGTCAAGTACCGAGCTAAGCATCTTACATGTGCTATATTTCAATTAATGTGCACAACAGCCCTATGAAGTAGGTGCTACAATCATCTCCACTTTACAGACAAGGCAACCAACACTTAGTGAAATTAAATGATTTGCTCAAGGTCACTTTGATAATAAGTGGTAACTTTTAATTAAATTAAAAATTGATTGTAAAGAAATATCAAAATGGTAATATAAATTAACTCTTAGTAGAATCAAGAGAAAAATATTTTGCTCTTACTTCTTTTTTCTGTATTTTTAATCACTTCCACATAAGGAATATAGCATCCTATTGTGAATAAGAATGCTTTTAAAATAACTGAAAGTGTATCATTATCATAATAATTAAAATTTATTAAGCACTCACCTTATGCCAAGTGCCATTCTAAATCCTTTTAATCATTTAATGTTCACAACAATCCTATTAGATCTAGTCTAATAAATGAGGAAATGAGTTAAAGAGGTTGAGAACTTTGCCCAAGGTCACAGCACACTAAGTGGCAGGGCCAGAATCTAGCAGCCAACCTGACCACAAAGACCAGTCTCTCTACCTCCACGCCACGCATTTGCACAGGTGCCAACACCACATGCAAGGACATATGTCAAACGGAAAGAAACATGTTAATCTAAACCGATGTTCAAAATGCATGCAAAAATGTGCATGAATTTGGTGACTTAACCCCCCTTTTTTAATTAAGATTTTATTTATGCACACAAGAGCTGGGGTACAAGCCAGAGGGGGGTTGGTGAGAGGATTCACCAGAGACAGAGTGGGGAGCAGAACAGGCAGATCAACTGAAATACACTGCTGAGGGGAACAGCAGGTGAGGCCGGAGAGTTCTGCTGGGCCATGTGGGTCCCCTCCCTGGCTGGGGATCAATTTTGCGATGCTATGGAAGCCACACAGTGCGGCGCTCAACTCCTTGTGCCACCAGAGAGGCCCCTTAAACCTCCTTTGCTATAGCTGATATAAGAGCACAGACTGGCTCTTTTTAAAACATTCCACTTTCCAAGGCAGAATTACTTGTTTACTGACCTCTTCAAAGAATAATGATTAGAAAAGCACAGCAATATAGAATCACACTGAGGCATGTATGATGGCTGAGAATCACGATGACAAAAACTATTTCTGACTCTGCCATAAGAATTGGTCATCTGACCTAGTTAGGTCTAAAATGTCAGGGAGAAACTAGTCATATTCAACAGTAACTAACCTGGGAGGATAAACTAGACAAGGACTTGGCGGATACCTAGAGAAAAATCTACTTGGGAAAATCAATTCCCAAGTAGTCTGTCCTGAGCTGCCTTCCACGCATGCTCCATCCCTCACTCCTGTCTGAGATGTGGAAACAAATGGAGAAAGCATGGTTGGCACTTTGGTGCCGATGGTTAGCCAAGTTTTAATTATGTGTCCTTTAACATGATTTCTTGTGGCAGTCTCCTTAGACAGGCTGTTGTACTTTTCATAGCTTCCAGATGTTAGAGCCATGATGCAAAAAATTGAAACAAGTGTAATGGGCTTGATTGTGTAAAGTCAGATCCATTCAAATTAGTTTATGATCCCACTAAACATTAACAGTCATTGAGTTTACAAGAGATTAAAACTGAAAACAGCACTAACTACAGTATTTCATAACAGGGCAAGGAATTTAACAGCCAAAATGAAAATATTTCATTTCACTTGCATCTAGCAGCAATATACATATCACCCCAGAATATGTTCGACTGTGAAGCTTGGCATTCACCACCCTGTCATCTAAAAGCAGGGTTCCAAGGTACAGACCAATCTTGCATTCATGGTCTCTGGGTGCTCCCAATTGGAAACCTCGGTGGGAAGATCTCCTCCATCATCCACAACACTTACTGCAAGTGATTTAATACATACAAAGGCTGAGCATGTGAGGGGACATGGTAGATGATCAATATGCATTGTTTTCCTTCCTTTTCTTTTACATACCAGAAGTCAAGAACCCTTTTCTCTGCTTGCTGTAAAAGCAACTGAACACAGACAAATATATTTCAAATTAAACAGAATCATACTCAGTTGGAGTTTTCATCTATAAGTTCTTGGAGAGGCAGATTGTTGGGGATAAGTCCAGAAGCTTCAATGAATAATTCACTATTCAAAGCTCAATCATGTCAAGATTCTTTTAAGAAAACAAGATATGTCTATGAACTTTTTATATGTTCAGTGACACTGAATTAACAAGGAGAAAAATGGCTCGACATTACCGTTCATATAACAAAATTAAGTGAACCAAAAGGACCTGGATTGGAAGCCAAGTCAATACTAACTATATGACCTTGATCTTAATCTCCCTGGAGACATTTGGAAAGGGATAATCCTTTTATTTGCAGTGTTGCTATGATTCAAGGTGATATGTGTAAAGTACTGGTACAGTTTCACTGGCTAATAGCCCTCGGTCATTGAGTGAGACAATATTACAGCAATGGACTATCAAGCACTCTCATTAATATTAAGTTTACAATGGAAAAAAACAGAAATATGATATGCTTAAAGATCTGTAACAAAAATATGTGGGTTATGCTAATACTATAGGGAGTAAATGAAATTACTTGCTCTAAGATTTTGACCACTTTACTCCAGGAAAATAATAATATCTCATGCTGATTTTCTCCTTAGAGATTTATGAGTATTAAATATATTTTAATATATCTACAAAGAGATTTAAGCTCTTCTCTGAAAATAAGCCGAGGGTGTCATTGATCAGAATTTGACATGGGAATAATTTCACTGCTGAGCTGCATTTTTCCCAAATACACTTCTCCCCCTAAACTGATGGAAAATTCAGATTTCATTTTCTGAATATTGCCCAAATGAATTGTGGAAGTCCAGCAGAAGTGCTTGATTGTACTTTCATTAGGCTTTCTTTTCCTTTAGGCCATACAGGTGCAATGAAAGAAGAAAGAAAATTAATTAAATTTGTGGGCATGTTTATACCCTCCAGGTGTCATAAAATGTACTGGCTTAGACATTTTTCAAGTAATTAAGCAGACATCTCTGTGCTTTCTAATGAGTTGCCGTCCTTCCCTTTTTAATCTGGTGAGAGATCTCATCACCTGCCTTCTGTTAGCTGATGGGCTTATTCCCTGGATGAGCTCAGCCTTCGCACATTACAAAGTGTTAGCAGAACTCCATGGATAGAATATGATATCCTGCTGCCCACCAAAATCTTCCAAGGGTCAAGCTGTAATTGCACTAAGCAGTGATTTAAAGATATTAAAATGAACTTGATTGCCTTTTCAATGTATTATTGGAGCTAACGACTTAGATTATGAGAAATATTATGACTAAGATATGCTTAAATACTCAGTTATAGATCTGTAATATGCTCAATTATATATTCATATTCTATATTACACTATGCTTATAGACATACGTACATACACACACGAAGAAAAACTAAGACTCAGATGAAACAAAACAAAAAGTTGAACTGCATGTTGAAAAGGATGTATTCATGGGATTTTGACAAAGTGTGGTGTGATAAGATTCCAGCAGAGATGAAGACCACATTTAATTGGTTTGTATCATGTTTCCATAATTCACCCACTGTCCACCAAAGACTCTCACGGAACACTAGCTCTATCTGAGAATGCGAACTAACATATATAAAATAATAAGGGATCTAAATAATAGATATTATGTATAACTGATTGCATTATATAGTTAAGAGATGAGTATGGGTGGATGTTCAGAGATGGTCAACAAGAGCCACAATATAGTATGGAGAAAGAACCAGCCCAAAGGAATGGAGGACAAACTGAGCTAAGCCAATGGAGGAATCAACACATGGAGAGGGGATTCCACATAAGGGAGAGTTATGAACTCAGTGGCATCTACAGAAGCATGGAAGACACTGCTCTCCCTAAACTGGAGTATGGAAGAGAAGATGCAATAAACAAGATAAGACAGGCAGGGATGGGAGTGGGGGTTTCATTTTAAAATGGAAGCTTTAAAAACCATAGGAAGAGGTTAAAATTTGAACCTTTTGTGTAGATTCCTTGGCTGTGACATATAATCAATTCTTTTCTTTAAAAAAAAATCACTTGAAGAAATCCTAAAGACCAACAAATCTAAACCTATCCTCCCTGCACAATCTTTTCACAGATGAAGAAATATATTGAAAATGCTATTTTATTAAGATTCATCTGGCTATGACATAAGGAGAGCTGAAGCTCCCAGCACTCGAGGGGCACACTGCATCTTTCCTCAGTCCTTCGCTGCCTCCTGTATTTCCCCATCTCAGCAAAATGGGAACTCCATCTGGGTATGGACCTGCACCTCACTCACTCTTGCCTATTCACTGCCCACAGCTGTTCAGTACCCCCACCTTGCAGTTTTATCTCCCTGTTCTCTTTCAAAGCCATTCCTATCCTCTGTCTGCCTTCATTCATCCAGGCCTCCCTCCTTTCTGAATGGAGTTTACTATATAGTCATTGCCCAAATTTTCTCTTGCCTTCAGTTTTCTGCCATTCATGGTCATTCTCCAAATGACCTTGAGTGAAACAGGATCAGAGTATTTAAGCCATATATTTTTAAAAAATATATGACATATGTATATTTCAAATAAAAATTGTGTGCATATATATATATAAAATGATGACTTCATATGCATATACATAATGAAATGATTACTACACTCAAGCTTATTAATATATCATCTCACATATTTTTTGTGTGTGATGAGCACAACTGAAATCTACTCTCAGCATATTTCTAGTGTTCAATAGAGGATGACTAAGTATTGTTATCAAATCACCTTTCAAAAATGTATTGTTATTTTCTTTAGAGTAGACACCAAACTTCAATGCTTGGCCTCACTCCTAAATGCTTTTCCAACATCCTCTCAGCACATTTCCCTCTCCCATCATGAATGTCCTCAGTGTTCATATTCATGTATCTTGCAACCTTTGTATAAAGTGTTTTTTCCTTTCATTAATGTTCTTTTCCTCCTCCTTCACCATTCAACTCTGGTGTGATCTTCAAGAAATACTTAAATTGGAATTCTTTTAGTTGCAAGTGACTAAACTCTTAACCCATCCAACTTAAGAAAAGAAGGCTGGATTGACACAAAGGAAGCAACGGAGCTGGGCAGGCCCTGCTAGGTCTAATACACACTTGTCAGATCTCTGACTTTTGCCCCTTCCTGCAGCATCATTTCTTCCTCCTGCAGACGGGCTTTCTCTATAGGCAATTGCCGCTGGACCAGAGAGGAATAAGATTTCTTAAGAATTCCCAGGAAATATCTTCAGTTAACCCAATCTACGTGATCTGTCTATTCCTGGCCCTCTTACTGTGGGATGAGGAAAGGGGTGGACTAATTGGCTCAATCAAGGTCATGCATCAAAGTCTATTACCAGAAGGTGATGGACAAATAGGTGCTGAGCACAGGACCATACAACAGCCAGTGCAGGAAGACTTTCCCTACCACTCTCGGTTGCATCTCCCCCAGCAAAGCCCCTTGCACACCTTGGACTGACATCTAACTTAAGTCACCATTACATCACCCTGTGTGCCTTTTCTGGCCTCCCTCAAGACCATGCTCAGAGGTATATCCGCTACGACTACTGTGCTTGGCAGATCCTAGTCTCTTGAAAAATATTCACCAAATGGAGAAAGAAATTGTCAAGCTGTGTGAGGGTGGGTTAATTAACACCATGGAAAGCAAAGCAGCAGTTAAAGCTTCAAATGGGGTCTGGCCAAAGAGAGGCGCAAGGACCAGGGCTAATGCCATGAGAATATTTGCAGTTGAACTAAACGAGGAAACGGCAACTAAAGCAGCTACGAAAAATAAGACAAACAGGAGGTTTTCAAAAGCAACAAATGAGTTCAGAGTGTTAGAAACCAAGCAAAGAGACTTACAAACGAAATGTAAAATTTGAGTTTATTTGCTTGAATCTCAGATAACTGGGGAAATGCACTACTTTCCTTAGGTAACTGAAATTATTAGTTAGGGTAGAAATCTCACAAATAAATGCTTAGTATGGGGGAGGGGGACAGTGAGGACCTAGAAAGAGCCTGCTGGAGTTGCAGCAGACATGCCCACTATATTAACTGGACGGTAAGCCCCAACAAAAACCACTGTCCTGAGAGACTAAAGCACCTTCCAGAAGGGGTTATGCCACAGGGGTAGGAGAGTGAGCAAAGAAGCCTAATCCAGGAAGACAGGCCTGGTGGCTGAATAGAAAGGAGTCTGAGTGTAGCTTGGTGCTGGTTACTTGCATGTCTCTGTCAGCCCTCCGGGGATGGGACGGCAGATGGAAAATGATGAAAGAGCTTCCTTGCTGTGTTGCTTTGGGACAAATTTGATAAAGGGAACACCAAAGTGAGCAAAGAAGCTCTCTCCCTACTTGTGCAGAACTCAGAATGTGACCTTAATGTTCTAAGGTGTTGGGAGAACATGAAGCACTTGGACACCCGAGGACTCCAGCATCAGCTCTCTCCCTGCCATGGGGTGAGCAGGTGGTGCGCAGAGGTGCCTGCAGAATTCACTGTGTAGCCTGAGTCAGTGGCAGCAGAGCCACTGGAACCAGACTGTTAAAAGTGTTGAGATATGCACGCTCATCTCCAAAAGGTATTTTGAACCAGTTTCAATATTAAAAATCAATAAATAAAATATGTATATGCCAGATACAAAACATGCACAATTTCTGCACGGAACAGCCCATTTTTGCCCTTAATTTCTGGAGCAGGAGCTGATCCAAAATAAATAAATAAATAAAAAAGCAGAATGAAAAATATTCTTTTTTAAACAAACAGAGTGAGGTTTCTCACTAAGCACCATGGAAAAATTGGCTCTGTGCCATCGCCTTCCCCATTACAACAAGCCTCTTCCTTTGGGAAGTGTCTATCTACAATCAGAAAGTCATTTTTTTTCAGCATGCAAACCTACTGCATAAAGTATCTGAGGAGTTTTTCACAGATATGGGAGGAAAATGGGAAAGTGTTTGAAGCAAAATGAAATCTCTAGGTGTCATAGTTACTGCTAAGAAGAGTGTCTCCTCGGAGTAGAGGCTGCAGTTCTGCTATTATAGAGGATAATAAAGCTGTGTCAGACCAGGAAGAGGATTTCTTTCATAAGACCCACACTGACACTTGTGACTGGTCAGGATACCTGAGAAATTAGGAGCCAAGTAATTGGATGTTTTCATCTCCAAAACACGTTTCATAGCACTTTTGAAAAAATGTCGTTGAAAAATCATTTTTTTTTTTTTGCTTTTAGAAAATTACTAGGCAGAAATCTCTCAGGACTACATTTCAAGGTGGCTGCCACTTTCATATACTTAAAATTCTACACATCAACTTCTGTTCATCCCATTGCACTTGAAAATGGAGGACTAGAACCAAGGTCTTCTATTAAGAAGGGCTCATCCGAATCCAGCATTTAATCTAGACTGACATACAGTCTACAGGCTCCCTGAGTAAAGGAATTATCTCTGATTCACTCGCACATCCTCCCCTAACAAAGCCTTACACAGTACCCAACACATACTGGGAACTATATATATACTTATATATATATATATATATATATAAAGATTTTTTTCAGTTGTAAACCAGTTTTTTCTCAACAACAAAAAAAGTCAATAAAATGTTCTACTATGAAAAAAATTAGAAAACAACAAAAATATTTTTAAAAAATTCTTAAAATCTAAAACTTATATACTTAATTGTTCAATAAAGATCCTTGAAGTTGTTATACTCCCTTTCACTAAGCAGTCACCTATATATAACACTAGGTGACATACAAGTTAGAAGAAGAAAGGTAGCAGATTTTGAGATGCACAGGTGGACAAAATAAACCCTGCCCAGGACTCGCAGACTTGCTAGGAAGATAGATTGGATTAAAAATTCATCAAACAAGTGGCACTTTCAAATAGTTATAAGAGATTAAAAATGCTCACTTTGTTACCCACCAGGGAAAAGAATATTATAATCACAGTGAAACACTATGTCTGTACCCTTCATAGCAAAAGTGAAAAAGCTGTGAAGTACTGAATGCTAGTGAGGATATGGAGCATCCAGAACATTCACTCAGTGCTGAGTTGGACTGGTGAGGATGAGGGATGTGGGATGAAGGAAGGATACATACAACCACTTCACAAAGTTGCTTGTTGCTGTCTAGAAAAGTCACAGGTAAGAATGAATTATAACGCAGCAATTACAACCTCAGGTATATGTCTAAGAGAAACACACATGCATGTTCATAAAAAATAGATACCAAAAGTTCTAGTAGCCCTGAAAATTACACAAATCTTCAACCACAGAAAGGACAAATTATCACATATGCACACCATGAGCAACAAGAATGAACAATTTACGCACAATAGTTCAGCAAAATCTTGAAAACTTAATTTTAAATTATGTTGCAGGTTATAGACCCCATGACTGCATTTAGATGGCATTCCCAAACAGGCCATTTTATGCCTTAGGAAGCCGCTACAGGACTTATTTTGATTAGCTGAGGATTCTATATTAGTAAGGTGAAAGGGCAGTTGGTTGGAAGGGGCCTGTGAGTCGTTTCTGGGTCAGACAGATGTGAGGAATATGGAATAACTCAGACTTTTTTTTTCTTTTTTTAAAGGTTTTTTTTTTTTTTTTTTTTTTTATGCACACAAGAGCTGGGGTACAGGTCAGAGGTGCCGAGGGGAGAGTGGGGAGGGTGAGACGATTCACCAGAGACAGAGTGGGGAGCAGATCAGGCAGACTGACTGAAACACACTGCTGAGGGGAGCAGCGGGTAAGGCAGGAGAGGTCAGCTGCACCATGTGGGTCTCCTCCCTGGCCAGGGATTGGATTTGCACTGCAGTAGCTGCAAAAGCCCCACAGTGCTGAGCCTAACGCCTTGCACCACAAGGGAGGCCCTAACTAAGGCTCTTTTTTGCCATCCTGCTGCCAGCCTCTGAGGCCACCACCCATAGCTTTGTTTTCCTCCCAGGTTTCATTACCCACACATGGCACTGTGTTATTGCACAAAGCACTAAAGAGCACAGTATAGGACGTGCACACCCATTACAGACACCTGGACCAAGAGGCAAGCAATCATGGCGATCACAGGGTGAGGAGACTTGGTTGCTGCCTGCCTCCTTCCCTGCCTGCTAGTCTGTCTGCCTGTGTATCTAGTCCCCTGCTCAGCATTAATGGAGTGTCAGATATATCTATGGCTCCAAGAGTCTTTTTTCCATTTGCATGAATCAACCATGAACCTCCCTGGCCTGGGATAGTTACACAACAACAGGGATATTTTGTTCCTTCATCTGGGTACTGGTTGCACCAGCAACTTTCAGTTTGTGAAAACTCATTGTTCTGTATGTGCATTTGTACCTGTGCACATTCATGTAGAGGTATATTCAACTGATTAAGCAGTTTAACAGAAAGTCTACTTTGCATACAGAAAGGTAATTATACCAAAAGTATTCAGAATTTGTGGTCAAGGGGCCATCTGAGGCATTCTGGTGCCACCCTTTAACAACAGATACATTATAAAAATTAAATTTTGTATTAAATATAAATTTAAATTAAATTAAAATTTTAAATTAAGTAAAGCACAACCAACTTCTGGTTTTAGCTCTGACATACAAAGAGCTTGAAAGTCATCACTTCGGTTCTTACAAAAGGAAAAGCTGGGTGGATTAAAAAAACATCAACTTTTCTTGCAACTATTGGAGAACTGCCGTAGCATAACAAGTCATCACCCTGAAATTTGGGGAGACAGACATATCCAGAGAGACACAGCTTAGATTTACATACCAGAAACAGAGTCTTTGAAGCTATAGCTGATAGAGCACTTAAAAGGGATTGCTGATGTACTGCTGGAGGCTGAGTGGACTAGCATAAGAGTGAGACGCTTCTGTAGCCAAAGTCTTAAGTGGAGACCCCACACGTCCACGGACTTCATCTCTAAGAATCCGACTGGGTTCTCACGCCAAAGACTCCCAAATGACTCTGGTAAGGATATGAAGAGGTGATCTTTACACAGTGTGCCCACAGGTTTCTCCATAAAAGAATAAGTGTAGGAAAAGATTAGCAGAGCTTTACGTCAGCCAAAAGGGTGGGGGTTTTCTCCCATTTCAGGTCCCTCTAAATTTCCTAGCTCACCTAACATAGACTGTAGGGGTGAGGGCTTTGAGGAAATGACTGCGAATAGTGTAGTGAGGGAATAAAAGCAGAAGCGGAAGGGGGAAGCTATGTCATGTGAAAAACCCTGCTGAAGGTCACACCCCACTAAGAGGGAGAGATTTAATCAGAAGGTTAGAGAACACTCCTTCCCTGACATCTTACTGTCACACCCACAGGACTCCAGGATAACAGTGGGTCAGAGCTGAAAGAGCTCCAAGACACATTTTTTCTTTGAGGGAAGAGTAGTTTGGGAAGCTCAAAGTTAAGAGAGAAATAAACATATTTCTGAATAAGAATAAGAATAATAATAATAATAAGAATTATTATAGGAATATTATAATAAGAATATTATTATAAGAATATTATAAGAATAATAATAATAAGAGAGAAATAACATATTTCTGAAGGGGTGTGAAGTTTTAGCTCTGAATTATATACAATGTTGTAAACAAAAGATACTACAATTAAAAGAAAAAAAGAGGAAACAAAAACCGGGTACTTAGAAGAATTTGAAGTTTCTAAAGGACAGTACAGTACAGTAATAACAACATTAAACATTGCCCAAGTCATAGCCAGAGTAACATTCATACCCTAAGTTTTCATGTAACTCAGGCCTTATTATGCAATGCAACAAATCTGACTCTTATCAAAACTCACAAGGCACACCAAAAGGCAAGGCAAAATAGAGTCTGAAGGGACAAAGCAAGCATCAGAATCAGATTCAAATATGACAGGGAGTTATCAGAGAGGAAATTAAAATTAGTATGATTAAAGGCTCTGATAGAAAAATTAAACAAGAGCAAGAATTGGTAACTAATGTGAGTAGAGAGATGTAAATGCTAAAAAAAAAAAGAAGAAGAAGAAGAAGAAGAAAGGAACAAATAGAACTGTTAAGTATTCTGAAAACCACCATACAGGTAGAATTCAAATTTTATTTCATTTTTTTAAAAAGGTTTATTTATTTATGTATACAGTAGCTGTGGTACAGACCAGAGGTGCGGGAACTGAGAAGATTCACCAGAGACAGAACAGGGAGCAGAAAAGGCAGATTGACTGAAATATACTGCTGAGAGGAGGAGCAGGTGAGGTAGGAGAGGTCTGCTGCACCATGTGGGTCCCCTCCCTGGCGGGGGAATCGAACTCGCACTGCTGTGCTGTAGATGCTTCACAGTGTGGCGCTTAACCCACTATGCCAACAGGGAAGCCCTCAAACTCAAATTTTAAAACACAGAGCAGATGGAGGAGATTGGGTTCCCTACTAGCAGAGCCAGGAGGTTACAGACAAGTTGGGAGGGTGAATTATTGGTATGATATTAGAATTGGAGATATCACTAACTCATATTTAGCTCCATATAGATAAAAATGGTTTCCTAAAAAAATATTTATTGATATATACTCAACAATTTCATTGTTTTCATCAGTGAGATCTTGAAGCAAAAACATTCCAAGATCGGTCTTACCCAGATCTTGGCTTCTGACACTATTCTCCAGCAAAAGGAACTAGGTTGTTTGGGGAAATAGTTGATTTTGGAAACAGAACAGGGAATATACATGATGAGCTTGGAGCACCTTGTAGTGACAGAAAGTAATGTATGTTTGTGTACACACACACACACACACACAAGCACAATGATGAGTGTATGTCAAAGAAACCAAGAGTCAATTAAAAGAGCCCTCAATGATCAAAGGTGAAATAATTTACATGAACGCTTCACCCTGAAGGAAGTGGAACATAACTCTTTAAGTATAGGCTATGAATAACAACTTTCTTCTAAAGAGTCCAGTATAAATAAAAGGACTAAAGAATAAGTATAGTAGAGAAATTTGACCAACTCTGTTTCAGCCAGGTGATGAAAATAAATATCAACAGTGATAAGTCACATTGTAGTATTTATCAGTGCTAATATGTGATGAGAATGGTACTTTGTCTCTGTGGTCTTCTTCCTCAAAACACATATCCAAACACATCAAGGAAATCTTAGGGGAGAGTCACTCAACAACATACCTCACTAGTTATCCTCAAACTGTCAAAATCAACAAAAATATTGTAACCCTAAAAAACTGGCATAGCCAAAAGAAGTTAACATCCCTAAGGTCTAGTTATGGACTGAGGGTAGGGGAAAATTTAATGGATTATCCAAAAGCTAGAAGTCAGAATGAGTGTGCACAGAGATTGTAAGGAGTGGGTATAAGGCAAGGAAACAAAATGACTCAAGATCAAGCCATGCTTTCATTATGCCTGTGGAACAGGGTACTCTAAACATCTGTTTTAAACCAATTACCATTTATTATCTCGCCTGATTTTGCAGGTCTCAAATCTGCGCAGAACTAGCTGAGTGATTCTTCTGGGTCATCTGTTGTCAGTTATGGAGAGTCGAGGCAATAATATGGTGGTAAAAGTTTATCTAGAAGATGGACCAGACAAACATGTTCATATGCCTCATGAGGCCAAGATCAGTTTGGCCCCCTTTTCCTCTCTGTGTAGTCCCTGGTTTTTCCACATGGTAATTTATATGGTAGTTGGACATCTTATATGGTGGCTCATGGCTGTAAGGGACTATTCTAAGTGGTAATAAGTACCCAGAAATTGGCTCAGTATCACCATCATAGCAAGTTGGTCAAAAGAAGGGATGTGGATCTACCACTCAATGGAATTAGTGTCAAGTGTTTTGTAAGCATTAATCTGCCATCATCTTCAATCCAAAACTCTAAAACAGGAGATGACATTAATATTAAAATTTCCAATCAAAACAAACAAGCAAACAAAAAACCCCAATGAATGGAAAATAAATGTATTCCAGAAGACATGAGTGAAAACAACTGGAAGATTTAATAACTTCAATGTAAAAATGTTTCAGGCCTTTCAAAGACATGTAGGGGAGCTATAACATCAATTATAAAAAGAATCACAAAATACTAACATATTTCTAGGAATAATAGGTAGATTAGAATTATTAGATATTAAAAAATAAAAATATTAACGTTTTCAAAAATAAGCTGGCTCACTGGAATAAACTTTAGACTGGTCATAGTCAATGACAAAATGATAAGAGAGAAAAATATTTTAAAATATAAAAAGGCATTTAAAATACATAAAAGATCAGTTTAGACTCACAAGTATAACTTCAAAAAAGAATTCAAAGTATTGAATAAAGCGAATGCATAAAAATGTTCATAACTGAATAAAAATAGATCTTTTCAGGTTCAGAATTATATAGCAAATGCCACATCAAGAAAATAAAAATATTTTATTTTTTATTAAATAATTTAATGAAATATTTAATAATTTAATGGAAAATAATAAAAATATAAATATATATTAAAATCTTCCAAAGGGAGAAAAAACAACAAAATTGAGAAACTTTGCAACAAACTTTCATTAGCAACAATAGGTGTCAGAAAAAAAACATATATATATTATTGACTTTTTCATTAGTTTACAAAGTTACTTAAGCCCATAATTTTAAGTTTAACAGCACAATAAATGAATTTACTATACTACACCTACTACCAAAAGATCTAGTTCCAGTTATCATTATCAAATTGACCCCCTCTACTAATTCTCTTCACCTTCACCCCCCTCCCCTTCTCCGGTAACCACCATTTTGTTGTCATACTTTAAAGTCCACCGACGGATGACTGCCTAAAGAAAATGTAGTATCTGTACTCAATGGAATACTTCTGAGCTACTTCAGTGATGAAATCTTGCCTTTTGCAACAACATGGGTAGAACTTGCGGTGATTGTGCTAAGTAAAATTAGTCAAAAGTGAAAGACAATTACGAGATAGTTTCACACATATGGGAACTATAAAGACAGAAAGAAAACATCTTTTCAAATAGATGGAAAATAACTGTCCATCTGGAATTCTATCTCTGAGCATAATACTATTTTACACTAACGACACAGAGAAGGAAAAGACATTTCAGCACAGAATAAAAGAAATGAGTGCTCATAGGCCGTTATTGACAGAATTACTAAGAAAAGAAATTTACTGACAAAAATAGCAAGAGCAGAGCCAAAATAATGTGAGTGAGCAAATGGATTTGCAAGTTTTCTTGCTAAGTTTATTATCTACAAAATCCTAGAGATACTGTGTTTTGATGGGTAGAATTAAAACTATAGAAGACAAGTAGCAAGAAAAAGAGGGAAATGGAGTCAGAGTGTAGGGAGTTAAGATCTTTTCATTTAAAATAGTCTAAACATGAAATACTTCCAAATTTGGATTGAAATTTTTATAATCAAGATATATCAAGTGCATTTCCATATGGAGGGATCTCAGATAATATTATTGTAAGTGAAAGAAACCACCTTCAAAAAATTACATACAGTATGATTCTATTTATATGAAAAAGGTAAAACTTGTAAGACAAAGAAATTAATGAGTGTCAGAGTTTAAGTGTAGGAGAGCTTGACTATAAATCATGGAAAAATTAGTTGAAGCATTAGAATTGCTCAGAATCCTGTTTGTGCTGATAACGGTTATAAGACTGTGCATGTATTCAATCTCATAGAATTGTACACAAAGAGGGTAAATACTATTATATACAATGAAATGAAAAAAACATTTTAAGAAACAAAAGTAATTGTAATCAATAAAATATTAACAAGAAAACAGTTACTAAGCCATCAAAAGGGAAGGGGGAAAAAAATGAACAAGTGTTTTCCAAGGACGGCAGAAAAGACTAAAAAGAAAACTCTTAAAAGGATACATAGAAAACATAAAATGAGATCACAGTAGTAGTAGTATATTTTGTATTATGTACTATTGTAAGCATTTAACATATATTAACTCATTATTTACAATAAAGTAGGTACTATTATTATGAGATTCAGATGACAAAAGAATTAGAGGTAGTTACACCAAGTCACACAGTAAAAGTTGAAACTGGACTTTGAAAAACATAAGTACAAATAGAATTTTTAAAGTCATAATAACTATAAGAGCATTAAATTCTTTATCAAGTTAAAAAAAAGCTGAGACATGTTTATACGGAAAGGCAAATAACAAAAGGATTGTCGGTGACCCCCTACTAAGCAAATATTAAGTAAAAAGATTAAAAACCCTGAAGAATGCAGTAATACCATCAGAGAAAATAAAATTTAAAGCCAAAAGAATTAGAAGACATAAAGAAGAATTTTACACAATTATTAAAAAGGAAAATTTAATTCCAACAGATAGTTGGAATCTCTTCATGAACCAAGTTGGAATCTCTTCCTGAACCAAGTAACATGTGAGCTCTTTCTTGAAGACTGTGCTGATTATCAGGATGGATTTGGATGAGAAGGCATGTGGAGGAAAGAGGAACAGGAATCAGCTTTTGACTAAAGAGATCTCTATGTGTGAATAATATATCTGTATTTTAAGAATTAACACTTGTAGCAGTCTTTTGCCAATTTTTTTCACAGAAGTTACTATACTTTACCTTAACACAGGAATTGAAAGAACAGGGAGATGAGAAAGTTCTCCTTGGAACACCAGAAGGGAAATTTATAAGGGGACTGCAACTGAGAACTGGTGGAAGGTGGTTTATACAATCTAAAAACAGGTAGCATTAGTGAAGGCTGAGCTGATAGCAACTTGGATTTGCAGAAGAAGGTAGTCAGAAAACAATTCAAGATAGTCCTTGACTCACACACAATCACACAACAAAGAAAGGCAAAGTCCCAGGTTACCCCACCTGAATGTCATAGTTGCTGGAAGAATGTAGTTCATTTCATCAGCATTTGTGTAAATCAGAGAATGGCAAAAAGCTACATACTCAGCTGCTCCATGAAAGCAACGATAGATAGATAGATAGATAGATAGATAGATAGATAGATAGATAGATAGATAGATAGATAGATAGATAGATAGATAGATAGAGAGAGAGATAGAGAGATAGAGAGATAGAGAGATAGAGAGATAGAGAGAGATACATACATACATACATACATATATTTGAGAATAATAGGAACCTGGCATAAAGAATATTTGCATTAACTGCTTCATTTTTTTAAAAAGAAAATACTAGGAGGATTTGCACTACCCAAAATGTAGTTCTTTTGCCTAGAATGTTAGAGAAGATAAAAACAAATGGCGTCAATATTTAATACAGGAATCAACAAAATAACAAACACAATATTGATCAGACAAAGGACTTATAAACCTCTTAAGGAAAATATTCTCTATCTCCATTTTTTATATACACAATTAGCACATATTGAACATTTGATAAATAGTCCCTATGAGTGACTGAAACATCACATTAGATGGTGAAAGGAAGGACTCACTGAGAAGGACTCACTGAGCAAAAGTAAGTTGATTTTTAAAATAAGAAATCAAGCACTTTTCACATCTAGAAGTTATGTGAGAAGCAGAGAACTGCTTGAACACAAGGAAAATTAGTGGTCTTAAACTCCATTTACTTTAAGAAGACTTTGACAAGATCATCAAAGACTTTGACAAGATCATCATGTAAAGGTGTTAAAAAGGTAATGAAACAGATTGTTCAAACGGTTGGCCAAGAAAGAATGATTTTGTCAAGATTCTTTCCGGACATTGCTCTTCCTCCCCCTGGTGCTCTCCTATAACCTGATGAGAATCTTCATGGAAGCATCATCATGACACTTTCTCAGAAAAAAGCCCAAGACACAACAAAGCAGTACTTCCAATTTAACCACATGTGCATTAGTTGTTATACTACCATGGATTACCAGATTTCAAAACGCTATTTGAAAATGGAGCTGGCTAAGGTTATCTTTGTCATACTTATCGAGCATACAGTAGAGTTCCAAAAAGATGTTCATTGAATAAATGAATGTTAATTAATAGTCGCAAACAAAGGAGCCCACACTAATGGATCTATCAGAGATGACAGTGAAAGAAAAGAAACAGTTGCAAAAAGGGTATCTGACTCATTAGTGGAATAGAGAGAAATAAAACAAAGGAACTGATGAAATTAAACCAAAACAAGTCTTAGAAATATGAATACAGAATTGAGGTTACTAGAGGGGAGAGAAAGTGGGGTGGGAACAAAGGCAGGAGAGACCCAATTTTCTATGGTAAAGGATTACAAGTGTTTTGACGATGGGGATGTTGTGGTTAATTTATATCTAAAGACGTGTGAACCTCTTCCCCCAATCATATACAGTGTTGTAAACCAGTATTATCTCAGTAAGAAAAAAAATATTGAGAGTATCTGAGAACCTGGAATGGTTCTGAAAGTTCCTGGAATACATATCTGACTGTAGAAGAAATGGAACATGTCATTTATTTTGTCAAGTACTTCAAATAGGTGGTTGGAAGGCCACAGAATTCTACCAAGATCAAACAGAAGTTGACCCTGAAAGAATGGATAAAAGTGTGATCATTCATGAAGATTACACGAACAAATCCTAGTCCAGAAGTTTATTGATTGATAAAGGTATTATCATAAAGATCTTAAGTAAGGAGAGATTTGTTTTCTAAAATGGTGATAATGGATTTTGTAAGAACATTCCATTATGGCTTCCACTGAAATTGTCACTTCAATTTATGAGGACCAGAGCTGGGACTCTGAATTAATTATGGTAATTTTGAAGTATCTGTGCAAGAGGAGGACTGTGTGTATGAATAACTAAGTGTCCTTTAGTAATATTTTCTGATGAATAAATCAGTTTAAAATTGGAAATCTGTGTCCTCTGGTAATTTGTTCTAAGCCTTCTTTTCTGTGAGATCCCTCTTCAAAATTAACACACCTAGAAGACATTCATTAAACATTTGTTGATGGATGAATTTTGATGTGATATTGATAATACTTTTTGTATTACTGTAAAGTAGTACCCAGTGCATATTTTTTATAAGCAGATGTTTTCCGATAATTATAGGTCTGCAACAAAATTGAATCCCTGAATAGAAGTTACAACACATAGGCCTGCAGTGAGTTAGGATTATGTTTCATGTATTCAAAAGCCTCACTATTTGAAGAAAAAACGACATAAACACAGCATGCATAATATATCTCAAACTATGGAATTAGGGACCGTTCAAAAAATGTAATAAAACAGGTGAAGAGAACAGTGTTTTGCTAGATGAGAATATATAAAAGATTTCATGAAAAAGGCTGGATGTAACTGAAGGTAATCAATCATAAAATGGTATAAAGAGAGTAAGGTATTATTTAAAAATTTTCAAATCTTAAAATGAGGATGTACCCTTTAAATCTTGATTTTTTTTTTTTAGCACTGCACCATGAATGTTATTCAAATTTTCAAAGTGGGGCATAATTTCTATACTTCATAGACTAGGTAATATCAATACAAATATAAACCCACCCAGAAGGGCTTAAAAATAAATTCACATACACAGATCCACAGGAAACATCAAATACTTGGGTGTCATATTCCTAATATCTTTAAATTAAAATAAGTTGTTCCCAGAATATAGCCCATTGTTCCATTAACAGGGCAGAATAAAGGTTAAGCACACCATGAGCCAGCTTAATTGTGGATTTGGAAAGGCTGTGTGTGATATCATCAAGTCAAACAATCTTAGAGCTGAAGCCCTATGAGACCACAGTACCGTGTTCTCATTTTACATAATGAGAAAACTGAGGCCCACAGAGACTAAGTATCTTGCCTAAGGTCACATAACTAACAAAAGGCACAGACCTACTAGAATTAGACTCTAAGTCCTAGGCTCTAAATTCTTTCTATTCTATGTTGACTCTCCCAAAAGAATACAAAGGGTGGAAAACATATTGGGCTTTAAGATAAATGTTTTTTTCTGTCCCTTAAATAAGAGCGTGGAAGTCTTTTTGTTTCATGGAATATAATTTTTAAACTCTGTTAAACAGACTAGAATTTTGAATCAAATTGTAGTTTTAACTATTTATTATGGAAAAATTCAAGTATATATAAAAGCAGACTGAATTGTATAATGAAATCTCCATGCACCCATTATGCACATTTATTCCCTATCTAATCCTGCCTCCTTCCACAAAATAATTTTGAAGCAAATCCAAGAGTACATTTGTGAGGATATCAGCACCTGTCTTTAACACTAGTTCTTTAACAGCAAGCCTAAAGTTAATCTCAAATTCCTGTCTCCTAAAAGCCATTTTTAGCATTTGTTTTGAACCAAGAATGATTTGAAATTCACTAAGTTATTGAAAACACAGGGTAACCAAATGAGCTATAGTGATCAAAGTCACATTAGAAACTATCTTTGTTTGATAAAACAGTATATCACTACATCTTGAACACTGCAAAATATGTACATCATTATAAGGATCTGGGAATACGATCCTTTTTTGTATTATCACATGAAGCAACCCAATTTAACACACAGAAGAGTATTTTAATAGAGATGAGTTTATGATTTAAAATGCAGTGACCAGGTTGGTGGCAATGTTTGCATGCTATGGTGCACAAAATTATCAGTTATGTCCAAACATCCAAAAGATTGTGGGCAAGGTGCCACACAGAGAAAAATGAAGCAGAGCCTACCCTGTCACTGCATGCAGAGTATCCTAACATGTTACAGCAGGGATTAGACAAGAAACACTGCAGGAGAGTCTCGGTTGGGAAAAACTGGCTGAGGAGCGACTCTGGGGGCTGAAATTCCTGCCTTGGCTTAATCAAATGTATCTGTGCACAAATTTGTTGAACTCTCTGCGTGTCAGACTCCTCATTGGGCTAAAAAGGAATAGTTAAGATGGCCTCTGAACTCTTTTCCATATCTAATAGCCAACAATTCTAAATATTGCCAAGCTTCTCTTATTTGAGATTGAACTTCAAAGCTATTATCTCATTATTAAATTCGACGTTAGAAAATCACTTCTTCTGTCACACAGTTTCTGAAGAACGAAATTCCTAAGTGACAACTACTATGATTTCTCATTAGTTGGTTTAATGGTGGGGCCATGTGATTCTGTACTTTGCTGACAGAGAGAAGCATTTGGGATTAGCAGGAAGCAGGCAGAGACCTATTTAACTTTAGCATAGATGCCCACTCTGGCTAAAAGTTGCCAGAAGGATCCCACCATATTTCCAAATCCATATTACCTATGGGATTCACAGAGATATATTAGCGCCCCCTATAGTTTTTGCCATATTTAGCAGAAGGAAATAAATAAAGCACCCTGAGATATAATTCATATCAGATAATTTCATACTAAAATGCTAAATAAAAAAATTTAATGTGAAAATATTCATTGTTGACGTGGAAATCAAATTTAACTAGATGTTCAACCTTAACCCCTGACACAAGTTCAAGGGCAGATTTACCTTCATTTTACAAATGAATACACTGACTAAAGTAAACTATCCATGAACTTAGAAAAACTAAATGGTGGCAATGGACTTCAAATCTAGATCTGCCTAACTATAAATAAGACGCCTGTATTATCACTATGTTTTCATTAATATGTTCCATAAGCACATATAGAAAACATTTTCCTTAAATATGCAAAGAAACCTCACCAAATTCAAATGTAATACCACAGCTTGCATAAGGTCTATTTGTGTCAAAAGTCCATAAAGCAACTATTTAGAATTTGGAAGGCATTTCACCCATAGAAATCAGACTGATTATTAGTTTCCAGGTCAACCATAAAGTCTGAATAATCATATTATAGCTGAATCATCCTAGATATATAATTAAAAATATAGTACAAACCAAGTATGTCATTTTGCTAATAATTAATGTAAAATTAATAGAAAATATATAATTATTTTTAGCAGTGCTATAGGAGGTAAAGTTAAATGTATTAAGACAGAGTGGAATGTAATGGAAGTATTGTAGAAGGTTGGCATGCTCTTCTAGAAATTTCCAAGCAAATCCCAGACAGGTGCTCTTGGTGCACTATACCAATGTCACTTTTAAACATCTTAGATTTTCTTTTCTTGG
Source organism: Galemys pyrenaicus (assembly GCA_019455555.1). Taxonomy (NCBI): domain Eukaryota; kingdom Metazoa; phylum Chordata; class Mammalia; order Eulipotyphla; family Talpidae; genus Galemys; species Galemys pyrenaicus. Next base: position 1,647,032 of record JAGFMF010011828.1, read on the forward strand.
ATATATGTGTCAGTTTGTATATGTGGAACATGACTTGGGCAGTCTCTTGATTCACAGGTACAAAGATACAAGAGAAAGAAAGAACTAAAAAGCAGACAAGTATTTATATAGGTGCCTGAGTTAACTGGAAAGCATTTATAGAGAAAAGGGAAACTGATATGCATTTGTCTTTGTTTTTTCCTGTAAGGAGGCTCTGATTTAAGATGCAATTAACAAAGGAATGATAAAGAAGGCCAGGACAAAGCTATGAATGCTATTGGGAAGAGATTTCAAATCAGAAAATTTCCTTGCACAGGTCACCACCTAACATCATCATCTAAGGACAGTGGTATCCTCTCCAGCAGCCTTGGAGAAGCTCAAAGTGGCATTCAGGCTACGTACGATCCGAATGATAGGAGTTCATGAGTAGGAACTTCTGAGCAGAGGAAGAAGTGTTTGCAAAGGCACCAAGATCAGAATACATGCTCCACTGGCAACTCAAGCAGTTTGGTGTAGCTGGAAGCGATGTCTAAGGAAATAAATGGAATTTAGGAACCTGATCATAAAGAGCCAAAGAGTTGGGAATTAATTGAGGAGCTAAGGTGGAGTCCTAGAAAAAATAAAGTAAAAGAGAGACATGCTCACTTCTCTTTGTTAATTACTCAAAAAAGGAGAGAAAGGAAGGAAGAAAGAGCCAGTAACAGTGAAGGGAATGAACTGAGTAAGTTGAAACTGAAGGCAAAATAAGAGTTGAAGTACTTCCTGCTATTCAATCATAAGAAAAGATGAAAAGTTGCCACTCACAGCAAAATGGAAGGCGTTTTAAGGAATCATAGGTAGTAAAGAAAGTCAGAATTATGAAGACAAATACTAGGCATTTGCATAGCAGACAATTTAACAAGGTAAAACTAACAGTCAGTAATAAACTACCTAAGGTTTCTGAGGCTCAGGAGAAGAAAGAGTTAAAGGGAAAGTAAGATGATAATGGGGAAAACAAACAGAAAGAATTGGAATGTTCCAGGTGAATTATGATGACTTGAAGTAAGAGTAACAGGAAACATAGAAGAGAGATAAATTCAAGAGACAGTAGGAAGTTGTAGGACTCAGTGACTAATGGGCAAAGCATAGCATTGAAAATATGAGCCTGTCTTGATGCCAGGGTTGTCACTTGGTGCTTTGGGCAAGTTACTTAACTTCACTCACACTGTATTTTCTCCTCCATAAACTGAAGCTATAATTGAATACCCTTCCAAGGACTATTTTGCAGGACAAGTGCCTGATATGTTCTAAGTGCTCAATAGTGCTTAAGAAACACAACCCTCAAGATGGCAGATAATGGAGAAGAAAATTACCTGATGTCTCCCCCCACCCCCAAAAAAAGTGTTAGACAAAATAGTAAAAAAAGTTGTCACAAAAATTGTTGCTATTACTAGAGGAGTAAAGAGGAGCGCTTGACCAGAGAAAGCCAGGGAATATACAGAGAAGTAGGTAATGAGGAAGAAGAGGTGGAATTCAGTTTAGAGTACCTAGAATTTCAATTTACTCTGAGATGTGGAAAACTTCAGTTGGCAGCTGGGGATTCATATTTGCAGAGCACAATAAGGTTAAAGCTGAAGCAACAGCAGTAACTAGGCAGAATTTGAAATCACCTCAGGAAGAAAAATAAAGATCAGTAAACAAAAAATAGAATATTGAGAGAGGACAAAGTGAAGCTGTGGAAGTTTTCAGAAAGGTAAAGAAGAATACTGGGAGAGAAAATCTCTCTACCATTCACTGGTCATCTTTCAAGGTGTTTTTAGTCTCTTAATTTACTAATTAAATACATGTCATAAGTTTAAGAATATTTATACATTATATTGTCAGTATATTTTGAAGTAAAGTCCATCTAAGCCTTAATTCATCCTACCTATTAGTCCCTGTTTATTCTACTAGACATGTAATTTTAAAGGATGAAAATTCAATTTCTCTAAAAAATAGTCAATAGTTCTCATTTTTCAGGAAACCAATGTTGTCTAACTTCCATTATTCAAAATTAGTCAGAGTTTATTATAGAATGTGAGCCAACTGATTAAAATGAACATTGGAATCAAGTCCATTGCATGGTCAGTAACTTCTGAGCAAACATAGTACATTCACACCTATGCAAGAGCAAGTGTAACAAAGCTATTTCACCCACCCAGACATAGCAGTTGTATCTTAAATTTTAAAATGAGATACACGTTCTGGAAATGAAAGAAAGATAAGAAAGTTAAGATGGACCATGTGCCAAAAAGAAAAAAAAAAAAAAAAGAGAGAGAGAGACATGCAAAAAAGAGAAGGGGATAGATGGACCCATTAGTTGGAAGAACAGTCTCACTAACTCCAATACTGGCGTTTTGGGCTAAGAGTTGGGATGCAGGGCAGGGAGGACAGGAGAGCATTCCCGGGAAAAAGAGAGTGAAATACCTTGATACTGAAGTCATCCTTGCAAGAAGACTTTGAACAAAGTCCACTCAATTTCCTCTTCGGAAACACTGAATGAGCTTATCCATTCAGAACTGATGTGTGTGAAAAGGAGACAGCAGAAAAAGGAATCGAACACACAGGGGCACAGATTAGAGAAAGAGTGGGAATATATAGAAAGATGCTGCTGGGTCCTGGCACCTTTTTTAAAATTATGATTATTGTTGTCCTTCAGACAAAACTACCGTATTAACAATTTTTTAAAAGATTTTATTTATTTATTTTTGGATAGAACTGGGGTGTAGGCCAGAGGTGCATGGGGTGTGAGAGGATCCACCAGAATGGAGCAGAATGGGCAGATGTACTGAAATCTACTGCTGAGGGGAGCAGCAAGAGAGACAGCAGAGGTTTGCTGTGCCTTGGGGGGCAGCAACCTGGCCGGGGATGGAACTCAGGCAGTGGTACCAGCACTGAAACTTAGTCCCAAGGCCACCAGGGAGGCCCCATATTAACCATTTTCAAATGTACAATTCAACAGAGTCAAGTGCATCATACTGCTCTGATGCCATCACCTTTTTCACCCCCAAAACTTTTTTATTCTCCTAAACTAAAACTCTGCACCCACAAAACTACAGTCCCCTAAACTCCTCTCTTCCTCAGCAGCCACTATGCTGCTTTCTGTCTCCATGAATTTGACTACTCTAGACACCTCACCTATGTGGGGTCATCGATACCAGCCCTCCAGTGTAAGGCTTCTTTTACTTTGCTTATCTTCAAGGATCATCCATGTTGCAGCATGCATCAGAATTTCATACCATTTCAAAACTGAATAATAGTCCGTTGTGGGTACATATTACATTTTGTTTATGCATGTCTCTGTCTGTGGACTTTCTGGTTGTCCACATTTTGCCTATTGTGAATACTGCCGCTGTGAACAGTGTACAGACAGACACCTGTTCAGGTAAGGCAACGTGCTCTTTAACTTCAACTCAGTTACCTGATAGGCCACAGGTGTTTGCTCTAACAGTTTTAGAACACTGAGAAATTTCCTTTTCAGGTTTATGTGTGTTGACACTAGAACTCTTTGTTCAGGCTAATACAGAGGGGATTCTAATACACCAGATTGGACTTATGAATTATACACCTTTATGTCTTCTTTAAGAATGTAGAGTACTGAGATATTTTGTGAGTCTACCTATACTATTAGAATCTAATATTCAAATATCAGAATAAAAAAAATAAGTCAAAGATGTTAGGCTGCAAAGTGTAATTTGATAGGGCTGGGGTATTTGATGCCTACGATTTCCTTTACAGAACACTGGTTGCTTTAAAAAACAAAAAACTAAGAACTACTTGTAATTTTATTCCTGAGCTTCATTTGCATTTAGAAGTTTGACCAAACTCTGTGATTCCAAACTATGACTAGGCATCAATGCCTATCTTTTAAATATTAGGTAGGAAACCCTTCAAGTAGATGCAATTAATACTTCTAAAAATTTTGTAGATTTGTATGTCACTAACTAAAATGCGGTTACCAGAAAAAACATTTACATTTAAATGAATGCAACCTTAGATGGAATAACTTACTTCTGATCTCCAGATTAGTAATCAATAGGGAACTCTTAGGCTGCATCTGATTTTTCACATTTTTCAGCTAAGTCAGGAATCCTAATGCAAAAATGTGCTCTGTTATGTGGATTTGTGAATTGTCTAGAGGGTTCCGGGTCCATTAACCAGCGGATAGATTACCATGAGACACAAATATGATGTGTTCGTCTCCAACCGAGACAGTCTTGCTCCAATATTATTCATGTGATTTCAAGAAAAGTGGCTGCTGTTTTCTCTAACTCATACCTGAAAATTAATAAAAAGCAAGGCATTTCTCTCTTGGTATTAATTCAAAATTCTAAAGCAAAATTAATTACACATGCACTTTTAAAATTCTGGACCCGGGAGTAGGCAAGAAGAACATTTTAGAATGTATTCATTCAAAATCCCAGAGTGAATGTGCATAATAGGAAAGATTACTTATGCAGAGTGTGAAGGGACTGCAGCATGTGGGGCCGAGGTGTTATAGACCTGTCAGTTAAATAAGAGACACATTACACTCTGGGCACGACTGAGGGGTGACATTTAAGCATCACCCCTTGTCTTGGCACTCTGGCCAAATGACAAGTCAGGACTTCCATTCCCAATGTGATAAACATAGTTCCAGAAAATGCTACAAATCCAGCTCTCTTGCCAGATTCTCATAAGTATGGGACGCTAATCAAAAAAAAATCATTGATATCTTTATAATTGAGAAATGTCAAATAAGATACTGTCAGCAGTGCTGAGTGGCATAGAGTGGTTTAAAAAATAATACTGTGTCCTTTCATATTGTATACAGATGTAAATAATTAGACCAATTATAAATCTGTCTTTTTTATGATCATTCAGTATAAAAATCTACCAAATATATTATGGAAATTTCTCTTCCTAGTCAGAGCAGTAACTGGGCATTCTTACTCTTAGTGTAAACTGTTAATGTCTTCCTTCTCCTTTCCTATCTTCCTACTCCTTCCTGTTCCAATCCCTGTCATCCTTTCCCTATAAGAGATAAGACAAAGTCACCCTGCCCTTGCGTCTGAATCATATGTGTCCACGCCAACACCTGAGGCAGTGAAAAAAAGAGGAAGAAATGACAGTAGCTGGTTTCACTGTTTCTCACTATGTCATTGGAGGGATATTTAGTATTTCAGATACACAGTTAACTCTTTATTGTCCTTTTGCAGCTGAACCCTCATGGTAAATGATCTGATGCTGGTGAAGAGAAGGAAACATTCCCACCCCTTGAAACCCAGTGACACTGGATGAGTTCCTCTGTTTGTTGCAATACTCACTCATTCATTTGTTCATTCAGTGCTATGTATCAAATGTTAAACTGTCTGCAGCTTGAATGGTCCCTTGTGTTAAGAGGATGGAAATTCAAAAATGCTGCAAACTGCCCCCTCCCCACTCAAAACTGGTGGCTAGAATTTACCAACACATCACTATATTCATTCATCAGATATTTATTAAGTATCTACTATGGGTCATGCACTTAGATGGGTGTTGAGATACAGCTATGAACAACAACAACAAAAATCTTCACCACTCTTGTCAAATATCAATAATACACAAGTAAATACATATATGCATGTTTAAAAACTGCAGTGATCAGAAAAATGGAAATAGTGGCTGGCATAAAACAAGGGGTAAGTTTTCCTGTAGAAACAACAAGGTTGAGAGGGTAACCTCTGGTGTCAGGAAGTCTTGGATAGAATTTTACACTCTATACTATGTGGTATACATTATACAGCACAGACTAGTACATTATCTGAGATCATTGTTTAACATTTCTAAACCTGGTTAGAACACTAACCTATAACATAAGAACAATAATAGAAAGTCTCTTATAGGGCATGAAGAGGATTTAAAGAGACAATCCAGGTAGAATGATTATCATCAAGGTCTGAAAAGTGTTAGAGCTAATTTAGAATTATGTGAGCTATAGTTGTCATCAGGACCTAAAGACAGATTTAATATTAAAGTTAAAGTATGCACAGTGTGAGCTTAATGAAGAACCAAAGAAAGAGATTCCTAGGCAGAAGAAAGCACAAATTCAGACTCATAGAGGCACATGTAGTTGAGTAGAAGGCTTGGGTGGGGGGAGTCTAGTATATTCAGGAGAAGGTGGCCTGCCTTTTCACTGAGCATTCGAAAGGACAGGTTAATGAGACATTATGCAAGACCTTTTAGGCTATTGGAAACATCTGGACTTTACTGCACATGCAATTGGAAACCTTTAAAGAGATTTAAACAGGGAATGACATGAATCAATTTTTAATTAGTTTTAATATCTTCCTTTTTGTAGCTTGGTGGTTAATGGGTTAGAAGAAGCCAAAGTAGGTGTGGAAACATCAGGTAAGTGTCTAAAGCAATAATTCAGATGAGAAACTATGATGCTTTGCATGAATGGGTGGCAGAAGAGTTAAGTAAACATATTGGGGATATATTTTGGAGGTAGAGTCAATAAAATTTGGTCATGAACTGGCAAGGACTGGAAGATTACACTTTTAAAAGATAAACACAATAACACATATTCCATATTTTCCCACAATGTAATACTGAAAAGTTCTCATGAATATGTGGTGTCTAATTCTCCTCCCCAACTTAAACTTGGGCATGAGTGTAACTGCTTAAGCCAACTAGAGCACAGTGCAAACAATGCTATGTATTTTCAAGGTTAAATTATACTGACAGGGAAATTTCCAGCTTGTACTAGGACAGTAGTATCCTACTGACATTTATATTCACTTGGAACTTCAGAATGTGATCTTGCTTAGAAATAAAGTCTTTGAAAATACAATTAGTCAAGATGAGGACATAATGGGTTAGGGTGAGCCAAATTATATATGTCTGTGGAATCATTATAAGAAAAGAAGAAAACACAAAGCTACAGGTACACACAGAGGGGAGGAGGTCACGTGACCATGAAGACAGAGACTGATATAATACAGCCCCAAGCCAAGGAATGTAAAGAATTGTCAGGAGACAGCAGAAGCTCAGGAGAGATAGGGAAGAATTTTCCCCTAGAGCCTTCAGAACCTATGTTGACACTTTGGTTTCAGATTTCTGGTCTCCAGAAATAAGAGAATATTTTTTTTAGTTACACTGTTTGCAGCATTTGTTATAGCAGCCTCAGGAAATTAATACATGCCTTTGTCAGCTATGGGTTTCCCATTTGGAACTCTGAGCTCTGATGCGGTAAGTTGTGCCAGCAGGCAGTGGAAAGCCCAAGTCATGTGGAGGAGGCACATGAAGGTGCATCAGTGAGTAGCCCGAGTTGAGGTCTCCCTGACAACCAGCATCAAGGACAGACCTGCAAGTGGAGGCACCGAAGATGATTCCTGTCAAACAGCCCTGGCTGGTGAAGTCTCCCAGCTGAGACTTTAGAAATTATGGAACACAGAAAGGCATCCTTATTGTACCTTCTCTAAATTCCTGATCCATAAAATCTTTAAACATAACCAAGGGATAATTTGTGTCACTAAATTGGGTGGTGGTTTTTATGCAGGAATAGCATTTTGTTTCCATAATGAACTTCTGCACTTAAAATATGTGGCATTGGCTTTGGGAATAAGCAGTGTGCAGAAACTTAACAAGAAGGAGACTGGTAGTAAAAGTGGCAAGAGCTAGCAAAATTAATGAAAGTATTTCAGAAAAGCTGGTGTGGTCTTGAAAAGACAAGAGTGAAATCAGGCATAGTCTTAAGGAAGAAACTGTTCCTGGAATCTAGGAAAAAACTGACCTCTCCTATGTTGTGGTAAAAAGTTTGCCAACCCGGGCCTCCCTGGTGGCGCAGTGGGTTAAGCAACACACTATAAAGCAAACAGCAGCCACCGCAGCACGAGTTCGATCCCTGCTGCCGGCCAGGGAGGGGACCCACAAGGCGCAGCAGACATCTCCTGCTGTGCCCGCTGCTCCCCTCAGCAGTGTACTTCAGTTGCTCTGCCTGTTCTGCCCCCAGCTCTCTGTGGTGAATCCTCTCACCCCCCACACCTCTGGCCTGTACCCCAGTACTTGTATGCATAAATAAATAAATCTTTAAAAAAAAAAAGTTTGCCAACCCCATGGGCTGCTTTGTGATGGAAAATAAAAAATATATATATACCTAATAAACTGGAGTTTTGGCTATGACTGCTTCTCAGGTAGCATGATGGAAGAGTTCATCTACTTATTGCAGTCATGGATGAAACAAAGATGTAAGGAAGAAAATAGTCAGTTTTTAAGTGAGCTTTAAAAGAAATATAAAGGACTTGCTAGTCTTGAGAAAAAAAAAAATTACCCATTCAGTTCTCCTAGTAAGAGTCTCAAAATGAGAAAGGGTCTCAGGGAAATTCAAGAGTGTCAGAAAATGACTCAACATTAGGATAAAGACAGAATGATCACAAAATCTTTCATTAAAGCTCCAAAAAGATTAAAGATGGTGCCACCTAAATTTTTCAAATACATATAAAGCCTTCTGGATTTAAGGATATTCCTTTTAAGACAATAGACACCTAGATTCTCAAAGGTTTTGTCCCATAGCAGTTTCAAAGGAACCTCATGGTAGAAAAGGACATCTATTGAAAAGATTTGGGGACTTGTGTTTTGAATAATGTAGTGGATTTATTATCTGTTAAACAAGAAGCTCAAAAGCTTTAAAGGAACAGTACCAGCTAAAAGGAATAGATATACTCTATAATAAAGGGAGTTAGGTGTCTGGACCCATAAACTAGTTTGGATAAGAAGCAGGATGAGAAAACTACTCAGCCTCAAATAGGGACCATTTCTTATGGAAAACCTTCCAAAGGTTTAGGAAGGTGAATCAAAGAGCTTGAAAAATAACTGTTCGGGAGTTGATTTGAGTCTTTACCAAGGAACCAGAAAGATGTGATCAACTGAACTTCAGAATTTCAGACTACTAGTGCCTCCCATTCTTTTTTTTTTTTTTAAACAGGAATATTTACAGTGGCTGTCTGATTTCTAATCCATACTGTAAGTTGCATATATATGGGAGGAAAATAATTGGTATCTTTTGGGAAAGATTAAAAGGAATCAAACTGGAAGAACTATATTTAAAGAAACTCATTGGTACCTGGACTGATTTGCACAACCACATCCTAAATTTCAAGTCATGAGATGAGAATTTTGGAATTTTGACAGAGGAATCATGTATTTTGCTTATGGAAAGGAAGTGAATCACTGTGGATGAGGGTGGTGGTTGATAGCATTTACCAAGACAACAGAATCTTCCCTCCTACAATCTCTACTTTCTAGTCACTGAGTTTTGAGGTGGTTTGTTATGAAGCAAAGGTAATCAGATTATAAGGATGGGAGGAAGGGAGAATCAAGGATGACTAGCAGGTTTTGGCTTAGGCAAATGAGGGAATGATGATGCCAATTGCTGAAATGATGAACAACCATGCCACCAATTGGGAGGGGGAGGGGGATACAGGGGACAGGTAGGATGGAAAACTACAGTTGACTTTGGTTGTATGATTTTTGAAATGTGTATGAGACATTCAAATGTAATCTCCTTTGTTCAATAAGACTTTTCTAGTGGAAATAGACATTTTAATGAATCATGGCACTACAAGCCTATAAAAACATTAACATAATACTTGATGTCCTCCAAATAACATAATCATCCCAAACTAATACAACCAAGTATAATTTCCCCCAAATTTTTAATATTGTTTGTTACTTTGAAAGGACACCATTTGGCCCTAATTAAATAAGTGAAGAGGAACTTTATTGTTTGAAAATGTTGGAATGCTTGAAGTGGAAAAATATCTCTAAACAACCACTCTTGCAAGAAAAAAAACTCAATTGCAGTTGACCTAACTGGACACTTGCCAAAAATAAAATCTTGGACAGCATTTCAGTTTCAGTCTGATGCAAATGAAGGCTATTTCAAAATTGGTGTTCCTTATAGGAATGCCAAAAAAACTCTTAAACATTGCAGTGTGCCAGACATGGTCATAAAGAACAGAAGTAGCTGTTTTGCATCACAGCATTAATCATAGGGTTCAGACAAGAATAAACAGCAGTTGGGTGAGGGGGAGCCTCATGTACAAGGATAACAAATGTTTGTGATAACCTCTTCCACGAGTGAATTAGAGGCTTTGGGAGACATGAAAAAGTAGAGCAAAAGAATCGATTCAATCCTCTGTTACCTGTGTTGATAAAACAATGTGCAATTTGTATGTAACGACTACTCAAAACAAACCATTCCAGCAGCCAGCACCAGGGTTCTGGTTACATCACCATAATAGCATAGCAATTCCATTTCATTTTTGGATGGTGTGATTAATCCATGACACTAGATTTGCTGCAACCATCAATAGAATGTCATCCTTTATTCAGGGGGTGAACTGAGTGGCAACAAGTCAGCAGGTGTGAGTCTCTGACTTTTCTGCCCCCTCTCTGAGAAGAGGAAGAAGGCTGCCAGCTACCGGTTGCCTGCTTCTCCTTGTCGGTGCACCAGAGTTTCCAATGGAACATGCAAGTGCAGATCAGAGTCTGCAGAACACCTGACACCTCAAAATCCCACAGCCACTGGAGACATTCACAAAGCCCTACAGTGCCAGTGCCAGGAAATGCTGAGTACTGAGAAGGTGACTACGGACACAGGGACTTGAGATCTAAGCCAATAAAAGAAAGAAGGATACTTTATTTTTTTGTACCTAGCACAGGAATTAGTAGTAATTATGTTTTTGATAATGATGGTGTAAAAAGGTATAAGAAAATATGAACTTAATTGTTCACTGCTTTTGAAGAGATAAAGCAAAGAAAAATTTCATCATTTGGATGTGACCCTCGAGGGGAGAAGAATTTATTGCAACAATATCTTCTAATCTGGGGGATGTTTCCATTGCTAAGAAAATTCTCTCAAATAACATGTGGGGAGACTGAAATGCTATACTTGTGCCTATACTTTTTTCCCATCCCCTCCTCCTTTCCATTCCTAATGTTAGACACAGATCATAAATAAATGTCTCATTTTGCATTTCAATAAAATATATTTATGTATTCAGATCTTTCATCAAATGTTAAAGCTTCAAATACTTTAAACACAAAGGGAAAAAAGCGCATTGGTTTGGGGATTTGTGGGTGTTTAGGTTATTTTTTTAAGAGAAATTGCAAATGGGTGTAAGACAAATCTGAAATGGCAATTGAGCCTAATTCCTGTAATAATTATTATTAATATAAAAAATTGGCAAAAGAGAGAATTCTCCTGTATTTTTTTTTCACCTAAAGGAGACAACCAGAATGAGATGCAAATCAGTGTTCTTATCTAATGAATAATGCAAATGAGTGTTCTGCATATAGCAAGCCAGTCTGCAGGAATTCTCTCTGCCTCACCTCACATTTTTTTGTGGATTTAAGCACGGTGTGTCACAAGAAATTAGAGAAAGGGATTGCCAACTAATGACAGAGCCTTGGAGCCCCAAGTCAGTGTAGACAGCAAGGACATTAAGATGCATGGTACAACAAGGGAGGGAACTGACATCTCATTAAAATGAGAATGTTGCTATTTTTCCTTCACCTAGTTAATGGAGTTGTATGACACTGTAATCTGTGATTATTTGTGTGGCTATTACTTAAAGTACTCTTCAACAACACTTTTTGGGAAGGTTTCTGCAAAAACTTTAAAAAGCCATTTTCCTCCCAACCCCCAGTGGAAGAAAGAAAGATACCAAAACATAGTATTTTCTTTCTCTTTCAAACAGGTTAACTAACTAGATTTTCCAACAGCAAGCCAAAATCCACTTAAATCTGTGCACTTTATGCGACTTTCTTGCTACTTGAAAGGTACTCAGTTCCCCAATAACAACTGAAAACAAACCCTCATTTACTCAACACATAATCAATTGATGTTAACACTGGCTGTGCTCACTGGTACTTTTCAGTCATGGGTTACTTTGATGAAATGTATGTTTGATTTAGAATTCACTGCCATTGTGTCTAATTTTCTAAGAAGCAGTCCTGAATATAGAATACTTTTCCTTGTGTAACTAAAATAAATTCCTATGTCTCATTTTTTTGTTGTTGAATCCTGTTCTCTGCTTTCAATAAGTCTTTTTTTTAAAAAAAGATTTATTTATTTATGCATACAAGAGCTGGGGTACAGGAGAGAGTTGCGGGAGGTGAGCAGATTCACCAGAGACAGAGTGGGGAGCAGAACAGGCAGATGGACTGAAACACACTGCTGAGGGGAGAAGCCGGCAAGGCAGGAGAGGCAGCAGGGCAGCAGGGCAGCAGGGATTGAACTTGTGCTGCAGTGGCTGTGGTTTGCTTCATAGTGCACCGCTTAACCCACTGCGCCACCAGCAAGGCCCCACTTTCAATAAGTCTTAAAGAGTACTCAACTACTCATGGGCAACGGTGATACATTTTTTAAAAAGATTTATTTTATTTTATTTATTTATGCATTCAAGAGCTGGGGTACAGGCCAGAGGTGTGGCTGGGGGCGGTGGGGAAGGGGTGAGAGGATTCACCAGAGACAGAGTGGGAGCAGAACAGGCAGATGGACTGAGATACACTGCTGAGGGGGACAGGGGGCGAGACAGGAGAGGTCTGCTGCACCATGTGGGTCAGTTCCCTGGCCAAGGATCGAACTCGTGTTGCAGTGGCTGTCACTAGCTTCATAGAGCTGAGACGTAATCCCTTGTGCCACTCAGGAGGCCCGGGTGATCACATGTTTTATACCAAAATGTTTAGAATAACTTATGGCATGAACAGCCACTTGCACCAGAGCAGTCTGCAGCACAGTGTTGGGGTTATAGTTTCCAATCATCCTAAGGGGGGCATGAAAATAAAAAAGTGGGCAAAAATCAAGCAACAATGTTTAAATCTTTTTGATGAAAATTTATATGTCATAAATCTATATCATATAAAAGGGTAATATTGACCACATAATACCCCAGCTAAGACAAAGACCACACTAAGGAAATAGCTCTCTGTCTGACACTGATTTAAAAACCCTGAAAACATTTTTATTTAGTTCTTAGGATGTCCACAGCACTATTTTATAACCCATAAAATTATTAGTGAGTCATAAAACAACTTTAGTAAGTCCTGATCACAATTTATAAACCTGATCTAAAAAAGAAAATATAAAATTGTTTTGTATACAGCCTGGCATTTTTGTGAAACTTTTATTTCATTACAGGCATATTTATGTTTATATGTGTTGACTGTGTCTTGATATAAAATGCATTACTGTAGTTTTAGATTAAAAAAAATTTGAAAGCTTATACTCTGGTCCTTTATCAAATCATCTAATATTCACATTGACATTGGCCAAGGCACATGAGCTTAATTATTATGACAGCTAAGTAAAAGAGTTGACTAAGACTTCCACAACAGTGTGAAATATAAGCTTTGTGAAATTCACAACCTCAGAGAAATGCAAATACATTTTCATCTCTTAATGGACTTTTCAAAGAGAAGCACACATTTTATTACAATGTCTATGTTCTTGCCAAGAGTACATCTCAATCCATGCTCATGTCCAGGAAATGTAAGGCACTCTTTGGAGTGTGGATGGTAAGAATTACAAAGGATCTGGAGTTAACTTTCTGGGCAAAGGCAACATTGCTGTGAAATATCAGACTCTTAAAGTATAACCTTTACACACTGTACCTTTCTGGATTCTTCTAGGTTGACAAATAATCAAACAAGCATTGGCAGATTGATAAGAGAAACAAAGGGGAAGAATATTTAGTTAATAGCATGGATATCTCCTGTATACATGAAAGAGATCAAGCATGACTAAGTAACCTGTTAGCTCATATGGCTTCAGATGCCATCTTAAATAGCTTAGCTAAGTCAGAATGGCTTTGAGAAGAGACAAAAGGCGGGTCAGTTAAGAAGGCTACCAAGAAAAGCACAGTAGACAAAGGTATATAAAGTTTTGCATTCTCCATTGAAAAGATATAAGGACATTAGTTCTCCCTGTACATGCCTATAAATTATAGAAGTTTATCTGTAAATATTTTTTAAGGCAACCTTTATTCAACTTTCAGAGTCCTTCCCCTGAAGGTAACCACTTATCAAAAAGACATATCTTGGAGTGGCAGATTTTTGGATCCCTACACCTTCTTACATATAGGGCAATAGCCCTGGCACACTATTTCCTAAAACAAAACTAGACCTATTCCTTCCCGGAGCTTCTAGAGAGAAACTCTTGGGAAAAAAAGAAAGTGCACCCTGAGGGAAATGGAGATGTATCAGAAAGTGAAAAGAACATTAAAAGTATTCAATTCTGGGGCCTCCCTGGTGGCGCAGTGGCTTAAGCAACACGCTATGAAGCAAACAGCAGCCACTACAGCACGAGTTTGATCCCTGCCACTGGCCAGGGAGGGGACACACATGGTATAGCAGACCTCTCCTGCCTCGCCTGCTGTTGCTCTCGGCAGTATGTTTTAGTCCATCTGCCTGTTCTGCTCCCCACTCTGTCTCTGGTGAATCCTCTCACCTCCCTGGATTCTGGCCTTTACTCCAGCTCTTGTATACATAACTAAATAAATCTTTAAAAAAAAAAAAGTATTCAATTCACATACTCAAAGATTCAAGAATATGTTCCATTCCTAAAACAAGAACAAAATATTTTGGGGAAAAATGATTAAACAAAATGTGTTGATGTCAAATATTTCATAAAATCAGTTGAAAATAAAAGCTTGGGAAATGTTGAGCAAAAACACAAAATAATGGAATACATACAGATGTATACACAATTTTGGTGGTTCAACTTCTTGGAAAATGAATAAAGAACAGGAAGGGAAAGTTACAGAGTTAATTGAATAATTTTTTTTTCCCAAAAGAAGCACAGACATCATTTTTTGGATTTATAGGATCCACCATGTGTTCAGCACAACAAATGAATAAAAGAACCGTGGGGGTACACCATTATAAAACATCAGAACACCAAGAACAAAGAGAAAGCTCTAAAACCATTCCAAAGTGTGGTATGGTATGTTATTTTTTCTCATTCACTGTCCTTCTTCAAAGGGTCTCCATAAGCTCCTTCCTCAGAGTCTCTTCTTGAGCTCCTTCCTGTGCAGTAGGTGAGTTGGAGGGAATGTTTCCCAATGACTGGTGACAGGTTTGGAATGTGAATGGAAATAACACAAGCAGAATCTTTAAATGTCAAATTTGGTTCTAAATAGTTCCTTTCTTTTCAAGATATATAGTACTCCCACATAGGGACCATGCCTTTAGCCTAGATCTTACACTTAACAGAAGCCAAGCTAGAGTCAACCCAGGGTCAACATGTTGCAAACCACTGAGATTTGGAAGTTGTGTGTTACCATAGCCTTAGTGACCCCAAATAAAGAGAGCAAAAACAAGCCATCTAAAAAAGAAAAAAAATAATATATTCCTTTTCAGCAACACTGGATCTAAAAGTACCTTTAGAATTATGAACAAAAAAACATTTTAAATTTAGAATTCTATGCCCAACCTGTCAATCAAAGTGAGGGAGAAGAGAGAATATGTAAATCACACAAGAACCCATCAAAGTTTGCTTCCCTACACTTTGTGAGTTACTTATACCTATGCTTTAGCAAAAGGAAGATAAAACAGAAAAAGACGGGATCCAGAAAACTTTGGGTCTAGTCTAGAACAATAAAGAGAAGCTGAGAAATATTAACATGATAAATGTGAAGCTATGATGGAAGGAAACAGGCAAATAATTAAAGGAATGGGGCCAATAAAATCTCACAAGACATAATGTCTAGCAAGGTGACTATAGTAATATATTTAAAAGACCCTAAGAAAATGAAAATTAAGAGTTCTCAACACATACACAGACAACACACACAAAATTAACTGTGTGTGGTAATGGACATTAACTAGACTTTTAAAAAGACCCACAAGAAAGAGATGGTCAATTTATGGATCGATGTAAAATGAAGCATGAGTTTCCATAGTTGATCATAATTGAAGAAAGTTGTCAATTGATCATAACTGACACTGACACTGTAATTCTTCTGCAACTGGTCCAAGGTACTAGAAGAAGATGGAAAAACTGAATCAAGATGTCAACATTGTAAATGGTGATGGAAATGAAAGGAACACTGACAAAAATAGAAACAGGAAGAGAAGAAAGGTAAAAACAGGGAAGGTCTCAACTTTCTAAGTGGGAGAGTAGAGGAATATTAGAGTCCCACCCAATCTCAAAGGTACAGCATTATAGTCCTAAAGGTTGGCTGACCAATAATATATTATCTTTTGAAGGATGCCCTACAGGACTAAAAACAATCACCTATATATAAAAAATGTAAAGAGAGGAAGAAAAATGGCAAAGCATATAACTGAGATATAACTTCATCTTTAACACAGAGAGCCAACAGATACTTCCCAAAATTAATGAGTCAAATTAGCAGGAGTACAATTATATCTAGAGCCATTGATAAGCTTAACAGAAATAAATCAGAAGTGTTTTTTAAAGTTGTTTCTTGGACAGGAGAGAAAAGAGGAGTAAAACAGGGGGATTTTCATAGTTCTGTGCAATTTCATTTATTACCATGTGCATTAATACTTTGGTAAAAATGAGACCTGAAGAAAGTGGGTAAGGGTGATAGAGGACTAAATATTAGGATAAAAATGCACTGGAATTTGGGAACACAGAAGTCATATAATGAAAGCTATGTTTGAGAATCACTAAAATGGCATGAAGAGAGATGGGGCTGAAGAATTAGGAGATTATCTTAGATCAATGGGTCTCATTCTTTGCGCCCAAGGAGACATTTAATAATGTCTGGCGATATCTGGTTTGTTACAATTAGAGAGGCACCTAGTGAATAGAAGGGATATATGTAGCCCAATAACACACAAGGATACAGGACAATTATCTACAACAAGGAATTACCTGACCTAGGATTGAGAAACTCACTTTAATCTGTGTACATTTACTTAGATGAGAGATAAAATAGCACCAACTTAGGTAAATGGCAGGTAGAAAATGAAATGAAAGAACCAATTGGGAGGGTTGGCAGCCTTGGGGGGGGGGGTATCAGGGAGGGGCAATCTGGATATCTTAAATGGAAATCAGAAACCTTGGCAACTACTCACTGTAAAGAGAGTACATTCTGTTATCCATATTAATGAATTCCCTAATGTAACTCAGCATTGTATTTAACCTGCAAGTTTTCAATACACTCTAATTCAGATGAACAATATAGCATCCTCAAGTCTTACTGTAAGAGTATATGCAGAAAATTCCTGTCAGCTAATGCATTTAATGGTGATGTTAAGACTTGTACTTTGCTAAACAAATGAGTATAAGCAATCCTTGAATTCCTTAGTTGAGAATCAATATAGCTGAGTTATTTATAAGGATTAATTCAGTGAAATTGTTTTTTCAAACCATCTTGGATTCAGATATTTAGGATAAAAGTGTGCTTATTATATCTATGGAAATGCATAGTGCTTTTTAACTTTAATTTTAGAAGTAAATAATGTATATATCGTATTTTTTCCAATATCTCCTTATCAAATGGGTTGCTTATTGCAGTTAAATGGAAAAAAGGGCGTCCAGGGGGAATGGGCAACCACTTAACTTTCCCTAAATCAATCTCCACTACCTTTGTGCTACTCAATAAATCATTAAGTTTCTTTGCAACAAAACTTTATATATAATCAAAAGCTGCACTTTTCCTACCTAACAGCAAGTTCCTTGAGGGGAGGAACCTTGTCTTACTCGACTTCCTTTCCCTCTAAGTGCCAGTCTTGAAAATAATGGGCTCTCAATAAGTAGCTATTGATTTGTACTGAATTGCCGAATTTAATTTCAAACTGCCCCAAGCAAGAATCTGAATTTGTCAACACTAAAATTACTCATGATGCTATGCAAAGACATAACTAACTGACAAAATTATGAATCTTTACAAATCTGGCCTTAGAACTACTTGTGGTTCTCACCATGCATATGTTAAATGACTCTGGAATTTGTTGCCAAGTTGAAATATGGTGCCCTGGAGAATTTCTGTGATTGATCTCATTCAAGCAAATTTACTTATTGTCCCCCAACACTCCACTATTATTAGAGACTGACCTTTTGTTTCAAATTATGCAATAGCTTTTCATAGAAAACATCTATCTTATTACTTGCCAAACTTTCTTAGGGAAAAAAATCAAAAAGCAAAAGGAAAGAAACAATACCTCAGTGACATTAATTATACCAGCATGTTTTCCAGCACTTTGAAAGGAAGACTATAATCATTGATTGCCATTGAAATGAGACCTGAAGGATATATTACAGCCCAAAAAAACCCACTTAATGTGCTTATGGCTCTGAGAAGTCCTGTAATATCCTGATGGCTACCTAGAGTAACAATCAATTTCTCCTACTAAGTCGCCCAAGGCTGTCGCCTGCAGAGCACCAGGCTCCTTTTGCAGATTGCTGAATTCTAAAATGCCTCTTGCTTTCTGACACAAAATTTGAGCAGGCTATAGTACAACTACTCAGTAAGTAAAGATTTTTCAGATCCTGGGAAGGACTTGCAAAGAAACCTCACTCTCTGATGATACTATTGTTGTACTCATTCATTCCAATAAAACTTGTGTTTTCTTTGAGTCTGGAGTTCTTATGAGGCATCCAAGGAGAGCCACTGTGCTGAGGCCTGCTAGGCAAGGGCAGTCTCATTGTGAAAATCAGAAAGCACTCCCTGAATTTGAAGCTAGTATTATAATTGCTCTTGAATATTTAATGATAGACTAGCAATTCATGTATTCATCAACCATACATTAATCAAATACATAAACTGTTTATATTGCAAAATTCATAGTAAGTCAGCATTTAAAAATTCATTCATTCAACCAATCAATTATTAATTATTAAGTATCTTCTATGTATCAGGGGTGGTACTAAATTCTGGGAATATGGCTGGATTGTTCTCACCCTTGAAGAATGTATAGGCTAATATCTAACTCTCAATTCTGAACTTGCATTAAAATTTCATGGGCAATTCTTAAAAATCTGTGAACTTCATCTCCAAAGAGAGTTCCCCAATATTGGCATTTCTTAAAACATTCCAGAAAATGGAGCAGGAGATGGGATATCTGCACAAACAGGAGATCACAGTATAGGTAGCAAATGCTCTCACAGGCAGAGAGAAGATGTCATGGAAGCATTTAATAAAAATCAGTCTTGCTAGGGTGGGGGTGGGAAAGGAAGGGACAAGTAAAGTTCTGTTAATAAAAATATATACCATAGAAGAATATATGTATACTCAAAAGGAATGAAAAACCTTCTAAAAAGGGTCAGAGAAGAAGGAGGGAGATGGGAAAGCAGATAATTAAGAAAATATGCCCGATGTGTATATTTTAGCAAAACATCTAACGGGCAAACTTCCAGTCAAAATGCTAGATTCCACAGTGGTATTTCAGAGAATTCAGCTCAAGCATCAGCATTATGCCCAGGAAAAACTTACTGCACTTTTTTGATTATTCTAGATAGGTATTCAAGGTTTTTGTGAAGAACAGAAATAAAATGTGGCATGAAATTTTCAATAAATGCTGTTATTTATTCCATACAGATGATGCAAACCTAGACACCATTTAATTGTTTTGTGATTACATTAAAATGGTAGTTTCTGTTTGTTTAGAAGACAGAACTCTCACCTTTAAATAAAAAAGTCCTGACATCTTTCTGTTGTGGAATATAGCACATATTACTTTTTGTGACAGTAATGCTGAACAGGATTCATTTTCCCCTGCTAATAGCAGTATCGAGGAGAACAATGCATTGATTAATCAAAATCAGAAGTCTTAAGAAATTTCAATGGGATTTAAATTCTATATAGAAATGGAATTTCAGGGCCTCCCTGATGGCACAAGAGGTTGCTTCGCAGCACACTGAAGCTAACCCAGCCACTGCAGCACCAGTTTGATCAGCCCAGGGAGGTGACCCACATGGTGCAGCTGACCTTTCCTGTCTTGCTTGCTGCTCCCTTCAGCAGTGTATCCTGCCTGTTCTGTTCCCTCTCTGACTCTGGTGAATCCTTTCACCACCACTACCACCCCTGCACCTCTGGCTGTACTTCAGTTCCTGTATGCATAAATAAAGATAAATCTTAAAAAAAGAAATGGAATTTAAAAAATCAGATCTCTTGTCCAGGATTAAGAATAAGCACTCAGTGTAGCATGGAAGTCATCTGATACTTAAGATTTGTTTATCTACCTCAGGTGTGTTACAGGGCAGGGAGAGGGATACCCCCAAATTTGCCTGCTCTAAATAGATTCTGCCATCTGCCACATCAAGATGAAACATATAAGACCATTAATACAAAGGAACTTTAATACAATTAGTGTGCAATACAGAAAAGACAAAGTATATAGTTTCCAAATCTAACACCCAAAGTTACCCATCCCCTTGTGGGTAAAAGTCCAGCCAAACAGAGTTGGCCCAAAACAAGGCCCCCAAGCCTGCCACAAGTCTAAAGTAGTTTCCAATGGGGATCCATTGAACACGGTCA
Organism: Galemys pyrenaicus; assembly: GCA_019455555.1. Lineage (NCBI taxonomy): Eukaryota > Metazoa > Chordata > Mammalia > Eulipotyphla > Talpidae > Galemys > Galemys pyrenaicus. The sequence goes on from JAGFMF010011828.1 coordinate 1,667,503, forward strand.
GAAACAGTCAGACAAGTCTGGGAGGAAAAGAGCAAAGTCAAAATCAAGGCAAAAGCAGCCATTGTTAACCTCCCCACGGGTCACTCACCCATACCTCTTCCAACCAGTCCAGAACCAGAAAGCAAGTACAGCGTCTCCACATGTCTCTCTACTCCATGTGCCTCCTCCAGGTCTCCTTCTGACTCTCCATCCTGCTTATTTCCTACTCCAGTCTCCTCTCCAGCTCCTTCTCCTCCCTGCTTACCTCTACCATCCATTGGGTAGGGAAGGGAAACTGGAACCTCCCCTTTCTTGGGGACCACCCTGTACAGTTGGGCAAGAGTGAAGGCTACAATTTTTGCCTTACTGGGTTCTACTGCTTAGTAAAAACTTCTTAAACATCTCATACTACCTTCACCAGATGGATATGGTCTTCCTTAAGATCTAAAGAGAGAGGTAAAATTTTCAGTTCCAAGGTATCAGGTATGCTGGAACATTATTGAAAGTTTCTGGGCATGACATATAATTTCTCAAGCAAAGAAAAGTGTTGTGGGTCATATTTTGCTGTCAAAGAAACTTTAGCCCAATTCTTTACTCCTTCCCTACCCCAAGTAAAAAATGTACCATGTTATTCAATTTATCTATTACTGGAAAAATGAAACACCAATCCTTTCCAACCAGAGCTTTGAAATTGGTATTTCTAAAAAATCACAAGTCTCTCTGTGTCCTAGGCTAGACTGTATCCCAATCACAGAATAAATAAAAGAGCACAAAAGAAAGAAAGGAACAAAGCATAAAATCAAAAAGATTTCTAGAATAGTGGATTGTGAAGAGGTTTTAAGTTGCACTGGAAAGAAATGTATTCTGGCTGGATAAATTTTAATAAATCTTTGAAAACTTCTAATTTTTCTTGACAAACATAATTACTTAGAAGTGAAGTGTAATTTCACTTCATACTAGGGTGCTATTATAATTTTGTGGACCAGTAAATTTCTTACAGAATTCTCTTGTACCAACCTTATACCAATCTGGAAACAGAAGAGTCCTCTGTTTTGAATGATTTCTCTAAGATGGTGGCAGTTCTCAATAGTCAAGTTCTTAGCACATAGATTACAGAGACCACAGAGGGTACTACCAAATTCTGTACATTAGAATTGGCCAAGAATAATTATTTGCATACATCATAATTATCCTACAAAGTACCTATTGTTTTAAAAAATGCTAAGGTGGGTTTGCTTTTTTCCCATTATCAAGTATAAATTAGTGAATTTACATTTAAGAAAGCCCCTAGGAAAGGGATAAAGGAAAAAAGATCTTTAATTTAGGAGGAGCCCACAATCAGAATGATTCTATACAAATTCCATTTCCTTCAAGACAGCTTTTAACAGCGGAGTCAATGGTTACCTCGGTCCACAAATGCCTTAACTAAATGACTGGTCACACTCTTTCTTATTGACAGTAAAAATGATTTCAAGGACTCTGGCATTCTGACTTCACACAGTATGGCAGTATGGCAAACAGGTTAAATAAAAGGAGTAAAACCAGACTGCCAAGATTTTTGCTAGTTGTATGATTTTGGACAACACCTTAACCTTTCTGTGATCCACCATCCTCATTTGAAAAATGGGGTAGTAACATTACCTATTTATTGGGACTGTTATGAGCTAACAATTTAAAAGTTCTTACAATCGTGCCTAGCACAGTAGGTGCTCAGTAGAAGTTAGTTATTAGTATATGATTGTAGGGTCTCCAAAAATTCTCCTGGCAGAGTATAGATGTTGGAATTAAGGATGTATCTTTTAGTCCTTCATTTGCTTTGTAATGAGAGTCCAAACTATTTCAGCTCTCTGAGTCTCCAGTGTCCTTCAGAGTCTCACTGTTCTAAGGACAATAATACTTAGTTCATATAATTGTCTGAGAATTAAATAAACAAAGAGTAAAATGCTTGCTGTGGTTATTGGAACAGCACATAGCCAAGTAATGCAAAGAAATACCATCTACACTAGATTGCAAGGTTGGTAAAGAAGGAAAACAAAAGAATAATGGGTAAGTCTTAGTATTTATTTCTAAGGATGTTTGGTTCTAAAATCTACCATCACTAGGGCCTCCCTGGTAGCCTAGGGGTTAAGTTTCAGTACTATCACCATAGTGCTGAGTTCAATCCCCGACCAGGGAATTAACTCATATATGGCACAACAGACCTCTCCTGTCTCACCCTCTGCGCCCCTCAGCAGTGTATTTCAGTACATCTGCCTGTTTTATTCCTCATTCTGTCTCTGGTGAATCCTTTCACTGCCCATATCCTTGGCCTGCACCTCAGTTCTTCTATGCTAAAAATAAATAAAATAAAATCTACCATTACCATCTCCCAAAAATAAATAAATAAATTGAAAGATAGCTAGCTAGATAGACAGATAGATAGATAGATAGATAGATAGATAGATAGATAGATAGATAGATAGATAGATAGATAGAGCCAAGCAACTAGTAAAAGTATTTCTATATCCCAATGTGAATGTGAGAATAGAAAATCTGGGGTGACTGAGCCATCCTTCAGCAACCTTATTGATTAGGACAAGGTTAGTCATTCTCACGTCCAAGTCTAAGAAACAGCCTGGGTCTTCAGGGGCTGGATGGACATATGTGTATGAGTGGGGGGTGGGAAATGGGATTTAGAGCTATAGATGCCACAGGTGGGGTGACTGATGTTGAGGATCACAGCAGTCACAGAGCCCCATGCAGACTGGGCACAGGATGCGGGAGTCTCTGAGTCCCTGTCGCAAGTTACAATGACAGCTCAATGCAATCTGCTGAGACCGAAAAAGAAGCCAGTGCAGCTGAGGCAGCCAGACACCTGGAGGGGAGAAAAACCTGAGTCCCGAATCTTAAACCTCCTTTTAGTGCCTTCTTGCAATAACTTTGAGAAGAGGGTGAAAGCCATGGAAAGGAGAAAAAGCTGCTAACCAGGAGATGGAAGAAATGTAATTCCCAAACTCAGAGCTGGTGCAGAATGGAGAGAGAAAATTAGGAAGTGTTATAGTTTAACATTTACACAATGAGATTAAAAAAAGGAAAAATATTTACTGAGCATTTTTAAACATCGATAACATAGTCATTAACATTTTTAAATATTAAATGGGGCACAAATGTGATATTGATTTGAAATACAGAAAATGTCATGTTAAAAGGTGTATCTGGTTTTAAACTGACAAAACAAGTCTGGTCAATCTGACTTTATCACATACTAAGGGTTAGATTTGAACACAATGAAATTTTGTCTTGTTAAAATGTGGGTTGGGATATTAAATATTTGTAATGATAGCTCTATTACTAATCTCTTTTTCTTAACAAAGAGTACCAAAGAAATAAAATAGAATTATAAGGCTAAATATAAACTTTAATGTACAAAACAGTAACACACATTTAATTTTGGGGTCAGTAATGGTAGCTTGATAAATTATAATGTGTTTTCTAAACCTGATTTATAATAGATGGCTTTCAAACAAAGCCTAAATAATACCAAATGGTATATCCAATTAATTCATTTCCATCTGGTTTCAATTATGAGCATCAATAATTATATTCAATTTGTATTTATTTATTAACCTTAATGATACTATATTTGCCACTTAAATAATTACATTTTATTACCAGTATCATCAATAATAATGTTTTTGCTTGCAATTAGTTGATTTGTCATGCATTAAGATTGCTAATCATAATTATCCTATGAAATCATCGTTCATAAGATGATCCTAAAGATAAATAAAATGTTGCATGGATACTGAAATTTGTCACTCAATGGAATTTTGAAGTATGCCATAGATGTCTTTTCTTTTGCAATGAAATGCCTATTCTACTCTATTTTTTTAATTGTGCTTTTTAAACCTTGATTTGCAGCACTGTATCTGATTTAGAGGCACGGCTCACACCTCTTCAGAGGCCTACCACACCACACCTACTACCTAGGCACCTGCTGGCCTCCACCATAGTCCCCTGGCTCCTCCACACTGTGCTCTCTGTTCTCCCCACTCCCCTTTTGGTAACCTTAATTCCTCAGGTAGATTTCTAAAGTTTGTCGCTGGTTTGGCTTTGACTAGTCTGTTGTTTTGTTTCTCTATATTCCTTATATTAGCAAAACAATGCAATCATAAGTCAAAAAAATTGAATTTTTTTCACTTAGCATTATGTTGTCAGAATGGCAGAGTGCATGTTTTTCTTTATGGCTGAGTAGTAGTAGTCCACGCCTAAGTACGCCATATTTAATCTACTCATCTGTCCTTGGGCACTTAAGTTCTTTCCATAACTTAGCTATTATAAATAGCTTTTCAATGAACAAGAAACCTAAATAGTTAATCCACTCTTAAAAATCTTTTTCTTTCTTTTCCTAAAAAGCAGGTGGGGATGGAATTTTTTTGATGGATCAATTCACTATGCAACAGCCAATGTCATTCAAACATTAATCGAGATGTTGCTGTGAAATGAAATTTATAGGTATAATTGAAGTCCAAAGTCAGTTGACTCTAAGTAAGGGAGATTATCCTAGGAATTTAAATGGGTCTGATTCAATCAGTCAAAAGGCATTAAAAACAGAGCCACGAGTTTCCTGAGAAGTAAAACTTAAATAATCTAACTCCAAACCCTGCAATATATCTTTTAATATGTATCTCCTACTAGCTCTGCTTCCCTGGTTGAACTCTGACACAGTAGTCTATTTCCAGGTAATATACGTGTTATAGCAGAGAGAAGAGAAAGTAAAAGTCCTCTTCCCTTAAAGTAGATACTTCACTATTTAAAATTTCATTATTAGATCACCATTTACTTCTCTGAGAGCCTATTATAAAATGCAGATAGTTCTAGAAAGGATAACAGCATAAACTATCTCTATTTAAGCTCTCATCAGTAATGGTAGGGTTACTACCTTATTAAGGCACTGAGAAGTTGAAAACCATGAGGGAGAACTATAAAGGTCAGGAGAGTAAGGCAATGAATGGAAGTGTTACCATCTCATAGCTTGGCCAAGGGTCAGTCCTATAAGAAGCAGAACTAGTTCTTCTCCATCTAAATTTCCTTGAATTTCTACTCAGTGATGAACACGCCTTCCCCAGGTGGCCAAGACTTAATAGGAATGTACATACCAGAGGACTTTTCTCAAAAGGACAATTCACTCCACATATCATGAAGCTCCAAAATACTCTTTGTATTCTTTACAAGTCCTATATACTTAAGAATATGGTTTGATACACTGACTACAGAGTCAAAAAATCCATGTGTAAATTTGACTATTTGAAGTTTCAGTTTCACTGAACCAAGAAATGTAGGTATAAGCTTGATCGCAAAAGAAGTCTAACCTGCATATGGAGGACTTTGTGATGATTTTGTGTCAAAAACATGATGCATAGTTGAAACTGTCAATCAGGTCAATTTCTCAGGATGTCATGAGATTAAAAAAATCTAGGGATTTCAAGATATTTCTGTAGATTGTGTGCTGGGTGGTTTCTGGGGGGTAGTCCTCATAGAAGAGAGTCTGGGGGACTCTGATTTTGGAGGAGTGAGTCAAATAAAAGAGAGATTAAAGATATTGTTTAGATAGGGAATATATAGACAATGTACTTGTTCTTAAGTCCATCAAGAATGCAACACAAGAGGATTATTTAAAAAAAGAGTTACCACTGGGTTTATAATTTGACCTTGGCAAATGTGACCTCAAAGTAGTTCCACTTTTACTTTCCTAAAGGGAACAGAGCTGTTCATGGACAGATGTGGACAGAAGCACACTGTCAAGTTAAAGGAAGGCCATTATGAGTTTCCATTGAGAAAGAAAGATTTTAAACTGTCCAGAATATTAAAATAATAATAAGATGTACATGTCAGAAAAATACTCTCCTGGACATTGTGTCTTACTTCATAGATGAGTAACTACCTACTTATAAATATCAATTTAGAGCAGTATTGAGGTCTTTTTTCCTTGATATTGTTTTTTTTTTTCAAAGATTTATTTATTTATACATACAAGAGCTAGGGTACAGGCCTGAGTTCAGGGAGGTGAGAGGATTCACAAGAGACAGAGTGGGGAGCAGAACAGACAGATTGACTGAAACACACTGCTGAGGAGAGCAACGGGAGAGGCAGGAGAGGTCTGCTACTCCATGTGGGTCCCCTCCCTGGCCAGAGACAGGGATCGAACTCATGCTGCAGTGGCTGTGGTTTGCTTCATAGAGCGTTGCTCAACCCACTGAGCCACCAGGGAGGCCCCTCCTTGATATTGTTTTTAAATGGGCATGAGAACCAATGATTTCCTGTGACAACCGTGGCTTTCCATTGAAAACATAAGACAAGCCAGTCGAAGCAACATCAGAGAACCAACATCAGAGAACTGCCTTGCTCACTTCAGATTAGGGGTATCTGAATAATCTTCCAGTTTCACAGTGAAGCTCTCATTAATTATACCGTGCGATTGCAGGCTACTATTCCTCCAGAAATCTCAACATTCTTTTCTAGTATCAACTGGCCAATAAGCGAATGACTGATTCTGTGAAGCCCAGAGGAATCTGTTGCAGCATTATTTCTGAGGAAACCATTCAAAAATCTTATGATAACACAAGCCAAATAACATCAATAATGACCCAAGTTATTTTGCCAAGTGCTAATTTAACTAACAAAAGAAAGAAAAAAGTTGTTCTAATGATTTTTTAACTCAGGAGCAATTTATTTACATCTTTTTAAATTTACTCAATTCCATTCAATAACTAAATGAATATATCTTGCACACTTAGACAGTACCTAGAACTGAGGTAGCATATACTCAAGAAAAGTTCATTATTATAATATTACAGATATGTGATAACATCTGCATTTATTGTGACTTAGAGCAAGTCATTAATCTTTCCAAATCTCAGGTTCCTCATTCATAAAATGGGGTTTTCTGCTCATACATTAGGCTGATGGTGACTCAAAATGCAGAAAATTACTTTAATTTTTGATACAAATATGAATTGCTAATATAATAAACCTGGAGTTTGAACTTTAGAACACTTTAGGATTTTAACTGATACATTATGTGGCATTTATGTTATATAACCCAACAATTTAATATTCTGGGGAAAATGTGACACCCATATTCTTCATTTCCAGATAGACTCTTTTAAGATAAAGTTCTGCTCAGTGTTCATGCATGAATTCATGAGCTCTAAGGACGGCTGTGGGCACACTCATGGAGTTATGAAGATTTGTTCTGGAACACTGCAGAGCAAATAAAATAAAAAGGCATTTAAGCAGCTTTATAAATGTTTCATATTGGAAAACGGTGGTAAAACCATAGTCCAGTGTGCCAGTGAAAATGTCATAGTTTTGAATCAGTATTTTGGGAGAAAAGGGAAAACTGAGGTTCAAGCTAAAATTATAGAAAACCTAAATTAACCTGGCCAGGTTAAGTTGGTTGGATCTGAATCTGATGTCTCCTAAGATCATTCTGACTTTGTCTATCTCTGAACAGGGACACTTAAACTCACAGAATGTAATAACAGTGCCAGTGGCTTTGATATTTACTCATCTATCACTGTGTATTGCATATCTCAACTATCTAGGTCTCATCTCTAGAAAAGTTGTTGGCAGCAAAGGTCTAGGTGAAGTCTAGGGACTGATATATATTAAGAATCACTTGCACTGTATTTTATACATGTCAAAGTTAATTATTTCAGACAATCTTCACGAAACCATGCAAAGGAAACTGGAATCCAAACAGTTTAAGGAGGTAAATTGCCCAAAATAATTACTTGGTTAGGCTCCAATAAGTATTGATTGAATTAAATCTTTATGTCATCTATTAAGTACCTATAATTTGTGGTCACTAAGCTTTCAAATATATAAATAACAAGAATTATGGTAGTTTGGGATAGCACTTTTCCTTATTTTATACAGTACTTTGTATTTTATAAAGTACCTTCACCCACATGATTGTGTTTAATGATTGATGGGTTAGAGATTGAGAGAGTAGGTCATGTGTAAGAAATGATGATATTCTATAGGAAAATATAAGGACAGTTGAGCTGGATTTAGAATAATTCATGTATTATAGTCATAACATTTGTTACTATTGAGATAAAGCCACAAAAGGAAATTATCTGAAAAGGGAAGCTTAAGACAAAGCTTTGCTTGTTTCCTTAAGCTGGAATGTCCTTTTCTTTCTTCATCGCAGAGCAGTTCATTGCTCTCAAAGCTCAGCTCAAAGGCCATCTCCTTTATGAAGCTATCATTGATCCCTTAGTCTGCAATGAATTGCTTCCCTCTGTGTCCCCATAGCTCTGTCTATACAGTTCTAACAGAGCATTTATTTCTTCTTTTTTGTAAATAGTTGTTTACTCTATAAAGCTTCTTGAAGACAGAAGCTAATTTCTTGTTGTTTCTCCTGTTATGCCCAGCACAGGGCTCCACAGAGAAAGGAACTCCATAACCACTCAGAGTTTTGAACTAACTGGAGAGGACACCACTGAGTTAAAGAACTAAATACTCCACAAAATATCCCAGAGGGTCACCTTCTGCCAAATTCTGCAAGAGGTCACTTTGACATCAGAAATGATGACAAAAACAGTGGAAAGAAGAATCAAAATGATAAAAAGACGAATGAAGGACAATAATAAAAGTAAAGAGCCCAGAGTTTAAGAAATCCAACTACTAGAAGGATTCGTCACTCCATGTTTACATATAAAGGGTTAACTCTTTACCAGGTACTAAACTAATTTCTGGGGACATGACATAAAAGGTTCTTTTCCTGCCCTCATGAAGCTTTGAATCCAGTGTAGAAAGCAGACATGTATAATTATAAAATGAAGTCCTGTATATATAGTAAGGGTAAATATGTACTACAATGTGCAGTTATATGTCTAGTCTAAGAATTTTGTTTTTCAAATCTTGCTCCAAAAATTAGTTTCAGTGAAAAAAAGAGTTAGGGACTATATGTCTTGGAATAACAATGTCATTTTACTGTAGGAGTTTCAATAATAAAATAGTATGCTTAATAGCTCTGGAATATAGATATATATGCGAAACCCTGGCATCACTGAGCAAAGCTAGAATATGATGACAACATTTGGACTTTCCTCTAGAAGAATGGTCTTTACTCTCTGATCACCACCAGCAGACACAATGACGGCCACGCTCCCTAACACCAGCATTATGACTGCAAAGTCTCAAAGGAACATCACTTATTCCCTGAAAAATTTATCCCAGTAGTTATCACTGGTATACTTGTTTAGCATGTTTCTCCCTTGATCACGAGCTCCACGAGGTTAAGAAGCATGTCCATCTTGCTCATTTTACATCTCTAACTCAGCGCCTTGCACATTGTAGATGCTCAATAATTATTTATTAAATTTGCTAAATTGTAAACATTTGTTACCTATGTTATCCAATACTATGAAAGTCAAATCCCACTGTGTAGTCCTCATTGTAGGATGCAGTGTGAGTCCCAAACAAGGCCAACTTATAACTGCAGTCTGAGTAACACTCAGGACCACCACACACAGTTGAGAAGATTGTGCCCATCACAAGAAGCCAAGCCAAGTGGGAGGCGGGGCTGAGACCCAACCCACTCTTCCCGGCTCCAGGCCATGACATATGGTTACAGTTCTTGGAAGGAAACAGAACCTCTTCCTATTTCACATGATCAGCTATTTGGGTAATGCAACTTGCTGGTTGCTTTAATTGAACATACTGTATCTAAATATTATGTGAAGGAAGGGGAAATTTTTATATAAACTAAAAAGTGCAATGGGAACAAGTAGGAATTATGGGTCAAGGTTTCACCCAAATATATTTTGTTACAATCAGAAGTACAGTGGCAATCCCCTGCATTGAGGTAGGAGATGATATAGATAAATATGAAAGCCAGAAAAATCCACTTAGGACCTAGTTTTTCTTTTTCCTAACTAAAATTTCTCTTCAAAACCTCCACCAAGAGTCAACAGGTTGAGCCCATTCAATGTTTTATTACTAAAATGATCTTTTATTTAATTTATGTTCACAAATTTTGTTGACTTTGTTTTTATGAGATGTTCTGATGTTGTCAGACTTGTCTAGTGCAGTTTTTAAAACACTAGTCCATTATAATCTCAGTGTAAATGCCATTGCATCCATGAATGATTATTTTAATATTGGGTTATTTAGAAGACATTTTATTTACCATACAACCACAGTTGTGAAATGATTTTGATTTTAAATACCTGGCTTAGAGCCAGAACCTCATTAGCAGTTAGTTATTAGATACCATTAGTTACATTAGCAAACGTGGACAGTTTGTAGGAGGAGGAAACCAAAGATTCAGATGTTCAGAAGATCCCTTCCAAGCAGAAAATGAGAATCAAAAGGACCTCAAATTTGTAGCAGCAGAAATGATAATCACAGTAATAAAGATAATTAATATTTATCAAGCCTTGCCTATGTGCCATGCACTGTGATAAATACATCATTAATGCATTGTTGCTCTGAACAAAGAAGTAAAATAACTTAAGTTGGAACTTGATCCCTCAAGAACTGTTTGAATCCAAATAAAATATCCCCAAATGCAAACCTTTGTCCAGGTCAGGCAAGCCCATTTCAGAACATCTGACTATCCAAAACCAATGCACATCAATAATAAATATTCTTTTTTAAAAAGATTTACTTATTTATGCATATAAGAACTGGGGTACAAACCAGAGGTGTGGGGGGGAGCAGAACAGACAGACTGACTGATACACTGCTGAGGGGAGCAGCAGGTGAGGCAGGAGAGGTCCGCTGCGCCATGTGGGTCCCCTCCCTGGCTGGGGATCGAACTCATGCAACAGTGGCTGAGGATGCGTCCTAGTGTGGTGCTTAACCCCTTGAGCCACCAGGGAAACCCTGGTGAATCAACACAAAAAAAGCATGGGATTTAGAGAAATAAATGTCTAAGACCACTTCCCTACCTAGAAAGGGCTACTGGTCCTTTCTTAGGAGGACATAAAGAAGTTAAAGCCTTACTGTCACTATTCCTAAAACAAGCCCTATTTGTCCCAAACCAAGCACTAAAACGTGTACTGATCTACCTATGCTGTCAGTCTACATAGAAATTTCCTGGCTGTGGTTTTAATTGGAAATGGAACCCTTCTCTTGCTGTCCAAATTTATTACAGTTACACATCACCCTCAGGTTTTCATCTAGGAGACAAGTCATTCTGGTGATGGATGAGGCAATATTTATATATCATCTTGCAAAGTAAGCAAGGAGACTTTGAGTTTAAAAGCACTAGAAAGCTATTGTTAGAGTCTAGTAAAAAAGACAGTGATGTTGGAAAAATATATAGCTAAGTATTAAAAATAATTTTAAAATTATGATTTTTATGAAAGTTGTACATGTTAGAGTGTATCTTTCCGTGGTGGCCAGATACAAGTTGCCATTCTTAAAATTTGTTGCCCTCTGTATAAAGATAAAAATCAGGGGGCCTCACTGGTGGCACAGGGTTTAAGGTCTCAGCACTATCGAGCTATTGCCAGCTATTGCAACATGTGTTTGATCCCCAGCCAGGGAGGAGACACACATGGTGCAGCAGACCTCCCCTGCCTCACCTACTGCTCCCCTCAGCAGCGTATTTTAGTAGATCCACTTGTTCTGCTCCCCACTCTGTCTCTAATGAATTCCCTTACCCCACACATCTGGCCTATACCCTGGCTCTTATATGCATAAACAAACAAACAAAAAAAAATAAATAAAGTCTTTTTTAAAAAGATCAAAATCAAAGAAGTTTGCTATGGCTCTACATTTATTTCTTCAAAGTCCATGCTTCTTCCTGTTGATTCACTATTATAAATATTTATTAGTGGTGCTCATATAAATTCAAAATGATTTACTATTAAATAATTAAAATAAATATGAAAGTTTAAGAATCAAGTCACATAGAGCTGTATAAAAAACCTGAGTTAATTATGATTGGTATGAGAAATCATAAAATGAGTGCCCTAACAGCTAAAGGAGTATGAGAAACAATTTCTTACACATTTTTCACTACATAACATGAGGAAGCATTTAAATAAACAGAATAAAATATAAGGTGAATCTTATAATCTGTTGGTAAGAATACAACATGGTACAATTATAACACAACAAATTGACTTCTGGAGGTACAGCTTGGGAAAAGTGAAATAAAAGGTAACAAAACTCTTGCTCACATGCACCACATACAGCTAGGTGTGAAGAAGTCTCTTGTAGTGGCTTGTAATTTTAAAAAATCTTAACAAAACAAGAGCCTTCCCTACCGGTGGTGCAAGTGGTCAAACACAGACTGTGAGGCATCTGCAGCCACTGCAGCATGAGTTGGATCCCTGGCCAGGGAGGGGATCCACACGGTGTGGCAGACCTCTCCTGCCTGGCCCGCTGCTCCCCTCAGCAGTGTGTTTCAGTCGATTTGCCTGTTCTACTTCCCGCTCTGTCTTTGGTGGATCCTCTCACCACACATACCTCTGATCTATACCTCAGTGCTTGTACGCATAGATAACTAAATCTTTTTAAAAATCATAACAAACACAAGCTTCATAAATGCCTACTAGTGAAGAGTGTATTTATGCAATAGAATATATTTAACATCCTAATATGAGTGAACTGAAAGACCAAATGGATACTACTCAAATATCATGTTACAGAGTAGTTCTTTCACTATGGTAACAGTTAAAAACCCTGGACCAAAGCTATATTTTATTTATGGATATACAAGCTCGGTATAAAAATATGTAACTACATGGGATAGAATGAAATACACCATTATTAAATGGTTTGAAGATTGTAATAAGTTCAATGAAGAAAAGTTAATCAGGTTGAGGGAATGGATAGAGCATATGGTGATTTATTTTACGTAAGGCAGTCAAATAGGTGTCTTTGAGAAAAGTTTTTAAGCAGAATAAAAGGTGGGAAGAAACTATGGGAAGTTACTTGAGAATGTGGGCCAAACAACTTAAACTGAAGGGATAAGAATAAACATAGTTTTATGAGAACATCAAGAAGTTGCAAGTAAAAAGGACTGAGCAAGGTGGGAGTGAACAGAATGAAGGTCAGAGAGGAATGCAGGGAACAGGTACAAGAGGACATCTCAGGCAGCAGTAAGGATTTGTATAATTCTTCATGGGACACAAGGATACAGAAGGAAACAAAAGGAAGAATGACTCAGATTCTTAAAATGTTTTACATGTATATATGTAATATATGTATAATTACACTACATATGTGTATTGATCATACATTTGTATATTATCCTATATTAACCCTAAATTATAACATTATCAAACATACATGAATTAGATAATAGGGCAAGGAAAAGAAAGAAGCAAGGGTGCCATTTAGGAGGTATTGTGGGAGCCTAGCTTACAGATTAGGCTGGTTGGGACATGGTCGTCAGCAGCGGAGAGGGTAAAAGTAGTCTTAGTTGAGACACATTTTGCAGGTTTAGCCAACAAGACTTGTTTGTGTTATGACAGATATGAAAACTAAGGAGGACTCCTAGATAGTATATCTTGAACATCTAAAATAAATATAAGCAGCTGTTTATAGACATGAGAAAGATTAAATGCAGAAACTGACACAGTGAAATCAGGAGTTGTACAAAAACATGCTAAATTTAAAATGCCTACTAGATATTCAGGTGGAGACAGTATGGGAGCAGTTGTCTGTATGTTAACAATTATTATTGATATTATGACAAAAACTCAAAAGCATCACTAGTTTTCTCAACACCTCACCCACAAGAATACAACTTTGTTAACTAGCCAATAGTTGTTGACTTATTATTCCAGTTTTAGATGGTGAATACAATATGTACCCTGCTCTCTATGATTTTTAACAGCTTATTTCCATTTATACGAACACGTTAATGGAAAAGAAAGCAAGAAGGGAAACAAACACTGTTGATTGGTTCTCTTATCCCTGAATGAAGACACTCATCACATAATGTGTATTTCCAACATTCTGTAACTCTGTTTACAGAATCCAATTTTCTGAGGTTATTTCAGATAAAAGGCTTTTTAAATAACAAAATCATTGTATTGTAGCTCATAGTCCAAATCATAAATGTGATTTTTTAAAAGGGTTTGCAATGGTATTATCTTACATACAACAAATAAAATTAGAGAGGAATTTATAGTAGAATGTAGGCATGGGACCTGTGTGTCAGACTGCTTGGATTTATATCCTGTTCTTTCTACTAAGTTGTAATAGTTACTTAACCTCATGTCTTGATTATTTCACCCACTAAATAAGGATAATGATAGTGCTACTAAAGATTACATGAACCAAAAATACCAAGTACTTATACAGGGCATGGTTTTTCAATATCAGTTACAAATATTATTTTCAAAAATATACCACAAGTTTATTTCAACAAGCATGCATTAAATAGAGTTTTTCTCTTTATCTGTGAGGGACATGGACCAAGACCCCAAATGGATGTCTAAAATCACGTAGTACCAAACCCTATCTACAATATTTTTTCCCTATACATACATGAATGTTTTACTTATAAATCAGGCACAGTAAGAGACTAATAGCAATTATTAATAATAAGGTAGAATGATTATAACAATATATTATAATAAAAGTCAGGTGAATATGGTCTGTCTCTCAAAATATAATATTTTCAAGCCATGGTTGACTGTGGGTAGCTGAAACTGCAGACAGGCAAGCTGCAGATAAGGAGGGGGTACTGTACTACAGGGTGATTAGCTGTGTTGGGCACAACTAAAGCAGTGACCCCACTGATGTAGGACACGATTCTGAATCAGACAGTAGATGCATTAATGTATTGATGAACACTGATAAAAATACTCCCTTACATGAAATATATGATTAGTCTTTCTAAACTTTGAAGTCAAGATCCCTATGGAAAGTCCAGGCATCACAGTCAATGTCAAATGAACATACTGTCTATTGGTCCATTTCCTTTGTCATAACACATCCTCATTTATAATTGCTGCTGACCATATATGTTGGATTCTTCTCACCCTGGTGAGAAAATTGCTTGGAAGAGTATTTGATTTCTTCAACTTTATCATTTCCAAGAAATAAAGGAAGCAAGAGCAAAGAAATGAAAAGTTACATATGATGATGAAAAATCATTGTTCAGACATGACCTGATGATATCAGCTGCTGGACTTTTCAATGGACATCAAGCTTCTAGAACAAAGGGCTATTTCTTGTACTGAAGCAATATCTAGCACCATTCTTCATTTAATATTTTAGAAGTCAGCTTCAAAGTAGGTCAAAGACTGAAAACCAATTCTGGTTTCTTCTTCAGCTCACATCTTTAATTTTCATGGAACTGATGTTATGTGAATCTATCTATTCCCAGCAAGAGAAGAAGAAACTTATAACCTGCCAATCTTAGTAAGTTCTTTTCCAATATTATGTGTGTGAAACAACTTTCATCATATTCCCCTTACATAAGAAGAGAAATTCTGAAGTCTAAAAATGGCACATGAAATACTAGTCTGTCCATTGGTTTGGTGAATTAAAACCCAAGCAGATTCTACACCAGTTGCTTTATACAAAGAATATTTTTCAGATTGTGAATGTTTCCAAGTGGACTAATTCTAAGCCAAAAAAGGAACATTTTACTTAGGATAAGTGACACATTTTCAATTCATATACAGGAACAAAGTTCATATACATGAGGGGTCACTGAGATACATCCTTCCTAGCCCTTAGAAGAAGAGTGTTTGACACAAAAATCCGGTGCAAGAAAATATAAATTTTCCACAAAATGAAAGGTCTGGAAAAGCCTCTGACCTAACACCTGTTCTGGAAGAAAGGATATCCACAACTTTTAACTTGATCAACTGGCAAAAAATAGTATCTGTTTAAAAGATACAGATAGAGATATAACTTTAAAAGGTAGAAATATATATATATA
Organism: Galemys pyrenaicus; assembly: GCA_019455555.1. Lineage (NCBI taxonomy): Eukaryota > Metazoa > Chordata > Mammalia > Eulipotyphla > Talpidae > Galemys > Galemys pyrenaicus. The sequence continues at coordinate 1,683,389 of JAGFMF010011828.1, forward strand.
TACATACATTGCTCACTTCAATATAAAAGCTAAAAAGGGCAAAAAGCACAATGGAGTAAAACCACAAGTAAGAGTAAGAGAAATTTAAGTAGCCAAGGAATAGATTAAAAAATCTTTCCTTTCAATAAGTAAATAAATGTACCTTTTAAAACTGAAATGCCATTTTCACCTTCCAATATATGTATGGATGAATGACAAATTAAAAAAAAAAATCACCTTACTGGAAAAGTTGGCAACGGTAAAAACAGTGTTTATTTTATCATTATTTTTTTATTTAAAAAAATACTTATTTTCATTCATGTGCTAAGGTCTTCTATTAGAAAGTCAATTAAGAATATAATGCCCAACACTGATGAGGATCTAGTGACTAATACATTTTCATAGAATGCTGGTAGTTGTATAAATTAATGATTTTTCTGGAAGACAATTTGACACTACCCATGAGTCTAAAATATAAGAACCAAGGATGCTAAATGCCTATAAATAGAGGACTGATTAAAGAAATATCCATATGGCAGAATACTACATAGCAGTATATATCAAAATGTTGAGTTTTTCAAAAAGGAACTTACACAATGATGGGTATAGAATTTCCCCACATAGGGACTTCCCTGGTGGCACAAGGGGTTAAGGCACATCATTATGAAGCTAGTCACAGTCACTGCAGCACAAGTTTGATTCTCCCCTCCCCCCCTGGAGTGACCCACATGGCATGGTGGACCTCTCCCGTGTCACCCACTACTCCCCTCAGCAGTGTATTTCAGTCATTCCACCTGTTCCGTTCCCCACTCTGTCTCTGGTGACTCTTCTCACCCCCCATACCTTTGGCCTGTACCCTAGTTCTTGTATGCATAAATAAATAAAGAAAAAAAAGAAGTTCCCTATGTGTGAAAGTTTCAAAAACAATGGTGCTTATCATTTGTGGATCACAATATATGATTTTCAATTGTTTCTTAATGAACAAAATATACCAGCGGACATAACCATAGAATGGGTAAAGACTGTTCTGTGAAGTTTTATTTTGATCGTGTGTGTGGAAAAAAATGTGATTACTAAGTTCAAATATAAAATGCATTTCTTATTGCATATCAATTTAAAGCAAGTTTTCAAAGCCACAGGTAAAGGTTACAAGGTGCGATTTGTTCATTTTCAGCTTGTGGCTCTCAAAGAGGTCTTCTGACTTGCTCTCCATCCTGTGGCAATGTTGAAGGTGAGACAAAGAGAGCAGGGACCAGAAAGAAGGGCTCATCTAAATCCCACATCCTGACTCCAATCCCATGTCTCTTTCCCCATGACTGACATAGAGAATGTCCATTGCATTCAGTAGCAATTGCATCCTTCAAACATAGGAATGAGACCTGCTCTCCAGCCTCAATACAATAAGCTCAACATTTCTAAAACATATGCATTTAACCTAGGAGGTTTTGTACATGGGATAAGAAAACTGTTTAATAAAAAAACTACTTATATATGCTCATCAAATCATAAAAACCAGTGGGAAGAAAACAATAACATAAAGTCATCAAAATGGAACTATATTTAAACAAAATATTGTATATCCACCTAATTTATAGCTATCAAATTCACCTCTTTAAGAATACCTTTTATGTTTGTTAAAACATAATAGGACATGAAAAGAGATTAAAAACCTAGATGTGGTATGATAGTTCAGTTTTATAAGACAACAATATATATGTACGTGTATATGTAAATGTATATAGCGAGAGATGTTAAGAAATATGGCAAAATGATTTCATTGTTGTGTTAGGCTTTTCTATTATTTACAAATTGTGTACTTGGAAAAAAAATTTTTAATTAGACATTGAAAAAAATCCCCTATAGATAATTTCAAGCATCAGAGCTCCAAGTAGATTTTGCTTCTCCCATTTCTCTTTGAGAATATGTCATAAGAAGAACAAGTGCTAATTTTTCAAGTTGTCTCTTAAGTTGTGGGTCTGCTAGAATTAAAGAACTGCATAGCCAGAATGGCAACGAAGTAGCTCTTTAATTCCAGTAGATCCACATAAAGTCACAGAGGAAACAACAAATGACAGCGCTATAATCAGAGTTCTCAAAAAACAGAAGATTCTGGAAACTCAAGTGATCAATTAATCAGTTAAAACATGTTATTATTTATTTGTTGACTAGGAGTACTACAAATGCAATGAGGTAGAAAAGCACATAATATATACTTCATTGAGTTTGTCCTCTATATCAAAGCACAGTGAATTCTCTCACATACTATCTCATTTAATCAGTAGTCAGATACAGTAAATATATGAAGCAAATGTGCATATGGGAGTATAAATCAATAAGATGTAATAAAGTGCTAAATGGCAGAGCATAGCAAAGCACACAGGCTGGGTTATTATATGTATGTTACACCTATGCATGATCCATGTACATATATGCTACATCATACATATATGATATGTGTGTGTATATTGTGTGTGTACACATCCAGATTTTTAAATCAGGTAGAGTAGCATGTGTATGTATAGTTAAAAGGTGAAGAGAATGATATGAGCTGAAATTGGCAGAAAATGTTTAATAAAACCAATTTGAGCTAGACTTTGAAGGGTGGGCAGGATTAGGATAAGAGAAAAGAAATACAGACTATTCCAAGAAAAACAATGTCTTATGCTTGTCCTGGTAGAGAAAACACATGAGAGGAGGGACTTTCATCTGCTACCCCTGGTCCTCAAAGGACAGGACCAGGACACCAGTCTAAGACCCATGTGCCACAACAAGGTTAAGCAGAGCAAATATCAACACCACTAGAAAAAGTCTGAGACTATGCCTACAAGACCACAAAACAATTCAGACCAGACAAGTTATGACATTGTTGACATAGACAAACTATGAAATTTGGGCATAACTTTCCAAATTTTGCAAATGATGTTTCTTTAAATTGAAAGCAGACAGGCTTACCTCTTGGAGGATCAAAGTAGGTAACTCAAAGTGAACCACTGTATGGCAGTTATTATTCAGAAGTCTCATGTTTCATCTTCAGAAATCTTGTTTTTGTGTGTTCAGGAAGTGTTTCTCCTAATATTAGTCTAAATTGGAGCTCATCTAGGCAGATGAGCTATGCTAACCCTATTCAGCATATCCTAGCACCTATGTTAAGAAATATATGTATGTGTTTATACACACACATACAACACTTACAAACACACACACACACACACACTATGTCTAAGTCATCAGGTGCTACGATTTTTTTGTTACTATTCTATCCTACCAGCTGTAAGTCACTCTAACATTAAGCAAAACCACTAGACTGACTTTTAAATTCTATCCCTGAATTTGCTCCAACCAGCATTTTTCTTGTCATTTATAGACACTGTTTAGTGGTCCTTTGATGTGTAACAAAATAGCATTTACCTTTAAATTCTGAATGTTGTGCTTACTTCCATGCTCCCCCTTTTAAGTACACTCTTCTTCATGTTAACTTTGCATACAGCTCCTCCTTATTGTCTTTGGAGGCAGGGACATTATGTGAAGAGATTTTTGGTTTTCACACCCATCTCTAGGTTTTGCATATGCCAAATGCTCTGTTCACTTCACTTTGCATGAAGTTGTCTGAAATAATATTTGTTAAACATTACCCAAAAGAGACAAGGGCAGATAAAGAACACTGGCTGGGAACAAAGAATTACAAAATGGTTTTAGGATTTGCAAGCCCTGCCATAATCTTTACCAGCTCTCGCCCAAGATCTCCCTATAGACCATGCATGCTACCCAATACAGCTTAAACACAAATCCATTAGTCCCTTTCCGTTCAGGTTGCTAATCCTTAATTCCCATGGAGAGAACAAAGGGTCCTTATTAAGAGTAATGGGAAATAAGTTGTACACACCCCGATTTAGAAATCAGGAAGTATACTTCTAACTTGGATGCAATAGATAATCAGGAGCTATAGTAGCCTCTCAACAAGGAAATACTTGATAGAGTGATATAGCAGAAAGATTAATCTTCATAGAACTTAATTCATTGCAAACACAAAAGTATACTTTCTAAGAAATAAGTCTAAATAATGAACTAATAACAATGAAGTGTTCGTAATAAAGGAACTGAAAGTTTTAAAAAATTCTATTCTGCCATAATTAAGGGATAAATCAGTTCAAATGAAAGATGTCACTGTTATTAAAACTTCATTTATTGAATTATGTTTCATGTGAACAGAGTGTATTTTTAAGATTATTCAATTATTACATAAGTCAATGCCATTTCCAGTTTTGGGAAAATTGATATTAATGCCTTGTCATTGAAAATGTAACTGAGCTTATCAAATTAATTTCTCAAAGGCAGGCTGATAAGTGTCCGATGGCAACTTGAGCCGATGTCATATCAGAAATTTAAGTTGTAGATAGATTTACAAGAATGCAGCCTCTCACTCTCTCCATGGGTTCCCTGAAAATCCTAAATCATGAAGGCTTTCTACTACTTTCATAAATTCCCCTTGAACATAATGAGATATGCTCTATCCACAATACTTGCAATAATTAGTTTTTTTTTTTCCTTAATAGGAGCCTATCCAGAAACACCACAATATGGAGTGATCACTAATAGACCTGTTTTGGTGCTTGAATAAATGCTCATCAAGAATACAAGCACCCATTAGTCGTTTTCTTAAAGAAAATCCATTTTCATTTCAAAATCTGACATAGTCTTTAGAAAATTATACATTTTCTTTAATTATTTCAGTAAACATAATGAGGGTATTGCTAACTACACTTCAGAGCACTTTATTTTCCCCATTTTTTTTTAGTAATATGAGTCTACTTGTAATTAAAGGCACACTGCATTAATGATGCTGGAAGTCTCCAAGGGAAACATTTAACGTCCACCTCATAATATTATGCCAAAATTACATGCACAGAAGACTTTTTAATAATCTTTGTTTCCTAATTTAGTTTTGATTGGCTCTGAAATCCATAGCAGCACTCAAGGGCTCACATTTCTACAGTCATCAGCACTTCTGTGCCATAAATTGTAGAAACGCACATGACTTCTTCCGTCTGTAAGCTCCCTTTCAAAGCTTCTGTTTAACTTATCCAGAAAATTAGCTGCAGGCTGGAGATAATTGCAGATAATTTTACCATTTTTAAGCCACCGGGGCGCTGCATGGAGAAATGACAGCTAAGTTTGTCTAAACACAAAGAGCAAGTCATAGCTTTGTGTTGTCACTTCAGCTTGACACACAGGTTCAGATCTTCCTGTTTGCTCCTTATGCAAATTGAAACAAATTGTAGTTGCTAGCTGATCTGTGTTTTCTGACAAAGCTATGCTACCTGAAGCTTTTATGTGGCTGAAAGAGGGGAGGTGATCTATACTAACATATTATCCCAGTCTAACATAAATTGGTTAAACATTTTCTACTCTTTAGACTCATCCTTCTTAACAGAGACACTTTTAGCCAGGAACAATTCAAAAGGAATATATTAAATTAGAGGAAGCTATATGGTCTCAACATACACAACAAATACACATGTACATATATGTAAAGTATATGTAAAATAATTTATACACACACATATCCCCTGTTCTACTAGCTTAAGTAGAAATAGCAGGATTCTAAATGCTGGTGTTGTTAATACACAAAGATTTAGAATTACTAGATGTTAAAGAATTATTAAATGGGCCTTTCAGATTAACAAGAAGAAACCTATAGTTAAAGGGAATTCTGTGGTTCTTTTTTGCCCTAAAATCTCACTTTAAAGTAAATGCAGTATTCATGGATGGTCAGTGGCATATAGTGATGGGGCAAAATGCAAAAAGCAGCAACACAGATGCCAAGCATTGCCAATGAATGTCAACTTTATAGAAACTAAATTGACTATAGGAATTACAGGGTGTTTCTCTGGCCAGCTGTCCCCTCGTGCTCAGAATTGCTACAGTCACATAACGAGGGTGTCACTAGCTGAACAGGTGATTACTGAAACCATTTGCAGCAAACATTTACATATAAGGGCTAAGTAGTGGTGGCGCTTATGTGGCAGCTACCCTGATGTAATGGGCCATAACAACTCTGAGGGAGCAGGTATAGTTGGCGTGTGTCAAGGAGGGGGAGAACGTGAAAGTCATAACACAAATGACTTTATGGGTTCCCATTAGACCTTGGGCTAAGAAGCACCTAAACAGGTCTAATATGACAGCATCCTGAGACAGCTTTACAGCCTTGTCAGGAACCCTTAGACTAAAGAGTTTTATGGAAAACCCCAAATGTCAGAGAGGAAATGTTGCTATATTAGTTCACCATCATTGACTTAATATATACCATGCATACAGAGTGCCAAAGTAAGCATTTAAAAGGTGGATTATTAGAAGGTATGCCAATCATCCGCATATTAAAGAAGTAAATTAAGCACTGAAATTTCACAAATTTACACTCTCCCTTGCTAAACAGTTGTGCTCAATGACGGACATATACCCACCAAGGGTTCCAAATTCTGCATCCTAACACAATACAGCCTTTTCAAAGACTACCCTATAGAGTTTCATATAAACATACAAAGTATACACATCACATACTAGAGAAACCGCAGAATTCCATTTTAATTATTTCTTTTATCTTGGTATCTAAACTTTGCCAGAGGACTGTAGGAAGAAGTATGTTCAGGAAATTAGACCATGTCTCTGTAAAAGTGTCTATATGATGTTCTGTAAAGTGCCTTTTGCCCCTCCTGATGGGAGAAAAACACACTGAGCACCAAGTAAGCCTTCAGTGATAGACGGGAACTGCACTGAGCTGGCATTCTCATGCCAGAGGCTGAGATCAGAGAAGCTTCACATTCCATCCAGGGCCAAGGCAAGTGGGAATAACATGCTAAAAAGAATATCTGCCATTTTACTTAAATCCTTAAATTATTAAACAATTCCAGAAAGGCATATTGCCACAAGTGTCATGCAAACTAATATATAGAGCTAGGGTGTTCCTAATAACATGAAGATGTGACCCAGAACTCATCCTCTGATATAAGGCACAGAAGATTACATGCCCTATCAACTGAACAGCAATTTCACCCCAGATTTGCAATGAGATCTTAAATTTGACCTTTTATGAGAGATCATTAAAGACCTTATATAAAACCACCAATGTCCTTGCTCTTTTACAGATTCATGATAGTTCTGCTAATGTGTTTGTTTAAACTCCTCTTCTGGAAGTCTCTGATTTCCACAACACAACTTCTTTGCAAAGCACGTACCTTTTTCCAGAGAGACGGGTTCTCTTTTTGAAATATTTAGTCTTTCAGGGAACTTTAGTCATAGTGACACCTAATAGCCAAGCTCTTTTTCTCACTCTCCACAAAATCAGTTTTAGACTATAATTCAAACCAGTCCCCAAAGGCACTTCTGAAAAATGGCAAGCCTTTTGCTTTTAGGTGAATACACTCTTTATTGCTCAAAATTGTTTCCTGTTACAAAGCCTTTCTTCAGTGCTGGGTCTAAGATGATCTTATGTTAATTTAACTCACTGGGGACTATGAATAGATGCTACTTTGATTAATAGTTTCGCTATCCTGAAAATGCCAGGCCAAGTTCAAGATAATAAAGTCAGGTAAGAATACTATTAAAATCTGCCATACGACTATATGTGTTACGTGGGGAAAAAATGGGGTCACAGGTCTTGTATCAACGACCACCTATAATAAAACTTTTAAAAGTGACATAAACCAAATGAGCACCCTGTCTGAATTCTTTAGTACACTGGCTTAAATCGTTTTAATCGCCAAACTCTTTACTAATACTTTCTAAGTATATTATCAGCAATGTCCTCAGTGAAAATTTCAATGTGTCACTCCTTTTCACATAGCCTTTATTTTCCACCCAGGGAAAAAACTTATATACATCATGAACTTATATACATTATGAATTCTATAAATTAGCTTATCAAAAGAATAGTTTTTTAAATTTCTATGTCCCACTCGTTGCTTTTCATCAAATGTTTCAATATCCCTACAGTCATTTTTAAAATAGCTACAGGAAATTACAGCCCTTGAAAATATGGGACTACTTGAGTCAATAAATAAGGCAGTTTTGGAAAAGATCACATGATAATTTTGCCATTTTTTAAGACATGGGCGTGCTGCATGGAGAGATGACAGCTAAGTTTGTCTAAACACAAAGAGCCAGTCATAGCTTTGTGTTGTCACTTCAGCTTGACACACAGGTTCAGATCCTCCTGTTTGCTCTTTATGCAAATTGAAATTGAAGTTGGTTTCCTAACCTAAGATTTCTAAATCACAATGGTTTCCTGATGAGGAAAACCATGAAATCTACTTGAGCCTTGAGCTATGGGACTGGAGCTTGAACTTATATATGTATGTGATGAAACTTCTGAGATTTTAAAATTGCTTTCCATTAGATTTTATCCTTACCATAACACATAATGCCTAATCATAATCCCGATCACCAATCTGAAATTTAAACTTCAGCTGGCTTTTTCCTTGTATCATTTATATACAGCTACACATCTGTCTCAGTGAAACCTTTGGTTTGCGGAAAAGCAGAAGGTACCTTTCAGAACACTAATCACATTGCACATTATAATGCAGGTTATACAGCCTCCACTGAGGATGAAGCTAACCTGTTAGCACAAACCTGCCACCTGCAGACTCAGCTCACTGCACGAGTGGAGTCTTTAAGCTCATCCCATTTGGATGCATGTATGAATGAATACGACATGCCCCACTTCATGTGAAATATTCAATTATAAAGGTTGTCTCACCATTGCACAGAAAGTCTCAGGAGGGTCTCCACAGGTAATGTCTGGAGGATCCAGTTTCACTTTCAGATACCTCGTCATGTCTGTGGATTCGGGCTGACAGGCCATGTAATCCCAAACTTTCCCTTCTTCTGTGTAAATCTGAGTCTTACACACGTCATAATGTCCCCATACCAGAGGGTAGGGCTGCATCACCGAGGACACTGTAACCCAAAGGGCATGAATTGATAGGAATCTTGACAAATACATCTCTAAATTCTTGCCAATCTTCGTAGGAGCTGAAGCAGGTGTGCTTATCTGAGATCTATGTCTATTTTATATATACATATATTTCTCTATGTAGGTAGGTCAGTATATTAAGAGAGAGTGAAGGACAGAGGCTGAGCCCTCAAAGCAGATTCCAAAACTAAAAGTGAAGGGGTTAGACAGCGTGTGCCTTTGGGTACGTTAAGGACTTTGGTGGAAGCCAAACATGCTTCTTGGGTGTGAGGCAGTAACACCAACTTGTAGCTTTTTCATTGTCCTAGAACATGTCTATTAGACTCGAGTCTAGTTTGGATTTTGTAAAAGGTGTCCAGGAGTAAGCAGGTTATGATTTAGCAAAGTGATGGCTCTCCCCTTGTACATCCGATAACCCTGGGTGATCCTCAATGTTCACAGCTCACAGAGGATGCTCACAGCAGTACAAATCAGCCTCCAAAGCAAAAGGATGACAGTCTGTAGCCCGGTGTCTGTTTCCCATCAATCATTCTTTTCTTCTGACACCGACACCCTTTTAGAAACAATAAGAGTAAGAGTTATTGTCCCAGAATCAATGCATTAGAAAATGTATGATATGTTGACATTTGGGAGATTTGATGCAATAAAAAGCAAATTGGTGTAATAAGGATAACCTTTACTCAGCTGCTTTGCTAGAATGAGCAAACCACAGAAATCATTCACATTGAGAAGAATTTTGATAGGAAGGATTTAACTCTTCCATGCATGTGGTTCCAGGTAAGTTACAGGTTTTGGTTTCAAAAGTTATACTTCCCTCTTGACAACACTGAGAGTAAGCAGCTAGAAATCAAACATTTCTCATATAGGGCAGTCTAGAAAATCTTCCATGAGAACAATAAGGGAAATGACTGCTTTTATTATGATGACAAAGAAAGAAATGACAAACACTGTGTGCTTTTGCCTCTTGGCAAAAGACCCTAAACATCTCTAAGTTCCTTGTACATCTCTTAGCTTTTGTTAGCTAGAGTGAAAACTGGTATTGTTGGCACAAGTCTGCCCCTTTGGGTTTGTTCATTATATTGGGAAAATTTAGCATCTTTTCTTTAGTTGCACTTAGTGATAAAGATAACTTGGCTCTCTGAAAAAATAGTCAAAAATAAAACCAAAGCATCAAATTTTCCTTTCATAAGAATTTTCTATTTTCTTACATCTTTTTATAGCCATTACATCTGCATTTGCAGTTACTTTCTGTAACAGAAGAGAATTTGTCCCAAAGGCAAATATTATACACTGCTTTAAAACTAAAAGCTCTGTAGTAAAACACACAATTTAAAATGCACATATAAAAATAGCTGAGGGTGAATTAACAGGCCATGAAGCAGAATAATATGACACTAATTCCAGAAGAAAATAAAAATTACTGTTTAAAAGTACTTTTGTTTAAATGATAATGCAGTCTACATAACTATGGGCACAAGCCACTGTGTATATTTGACTGCTAACTTTTCTCTTTAGAGATCTCTGTCCAAATCCAAATCCAAACATAACATTTAGAATTTGGATGCTAAAAAAAAAAAGTGTTATTTGCTTAATTAGTTGGTTCATATTGTCATAGTCCCAATAATTGTTTTTAAACAACTGAAAATGGACAATAAAACCTACAGTTCTGGACAATCCCATTATAGGCCCTTCTATTTATATTGAGAAGTTTAAGTATGGCAGTTCACTAACTTCGAACAATCTTGTAAAAGGAATTTACTAGATTTAAATAATGCACCATCTTAAAATGAACTAAGCCACGGAGACTATGAAATGCCAACAGATGGTTGAATTGTGTTTCCATAGCAAAGTAATTTATAATAATTGCTTTATGGATGCAAGTGCAATTTTCATTATATTCAATTCATAAAATGTTATCATACAGCTGCAATTTGTGATATTTTCTATTAGGGAAAGTGTTGAATATTTGAGTTCCTATGAAGCAATAATTAGCAGTTTGTCTAAACATGTATAAACTACAGATTTGAATCTGCCTCTTCCTTATAACATAAAGACTATACTGTGTTGAACATATTTTGCAATCTTAAACTAAAAGGAAAAAAATCACACAGAAGCATGTGTTGTGGCTACTACAGCTTTTTGCTTTTTTTAGCTTCATTAGTGATTTTGATATTTTCAGAAACATCCAGCACTTTTACAATTAATAATCTGAAAGGGTATTAAAATAATACAAATTATTTTACTAGATGTATTTTTACTAGATGCATATTTACTACTTTATTATAAAAAAGCAAAGCAAACACTTTCTTGGGGGAGGGGGATGGGCACTGCAACTGAAGCATTCGTCCAGAAATTACTAATTTCAGTTCTTGGTTTCATATACATAGCAACTTCTTTCTGAAGAACAATATAATCTTGAAGACCTATAACTGCTTTGAGTTTGAAATGAGTATGCAATATGAGTTAACTTTTAAGATATTTTAAAAATAGGGCCTTAAGTGTATATCCGAATACTCCTTGCAGTTAACTATCACATTTATTAACCAGAAAATATTAACTCCTAATCCATTTATTCTTGAAAACTTTGTCTTTATCCATATTTTGCCTTATTGCATTCTCAAAATAAAGGGGAACCATCTATATATGTATATGTAAAAATTTTATACACTAAGGAAATGTATGGGAACCTGTTACTATTCCTGGACCAACAATGGTCTCAATATAAAAAATTCTCATTAAAGTATACCAGAATATGATGGTCATTACACAGAATTATGGACTACACCATTGATCGAATTTAGGAACCTGACAAGGAAGAATGCCGAGGAATGCAAGCTATTTGAATATTAGGCAGATGTAGGACTGTGCGACAGACATTTTTGACAAAAAGGAGCCAATTATAGCTTAAATTTCTGGCACATAACCAGTTGTGATTAATAGTTTTCCATTACATTACCGACATATTATTAATGTATTAAAAATGTCAAGCTTTGGCAAGCACTAAGATGGCATGGCTCAGTTAGGCTGCAGAATTTCCATTTAATGAGCTCCCATTGACACACAAAAAGGTATTGACCAGGGCATATTACGGATCAGAAGCAGAGGGTCACTAAGCTGTTCTTTAAAAATTATTTGATTTGATTCTAACTTTCATGTTTATAGGTCACCTAGTATGTATCCTTCAGATTAGGGCCTCCTTGCTGTCCAATGCCACACACACTTCAAAGAAAATCCTCTTAATTTAAAATGAATAAGAAATTAAACCTAAGAACTTCCATGCCACACAATGGGAAAGAAGCCTCCTTCAAAATCAGGAATGTTTGTGTTAAATGTAGTTACGGAGTTTTCAAAGAAAATGAAGTGATGTAAAATAGAATGTTATTTACCCCTTAACCTCTATTCCCTGACAGTACCCTGATGGTACCAGTTCCCATCTGGCTATCTTTTCAGCCCTGTTAAAAATCATCAATAGTTTCTTAAAAGCTAGGTCATCCCAGTTAGACAAACCAATTATAAGAAGGGTAATCAATGACATATTTGGGGATTTAAGATACTAAACCTATCCTTCGGACCAGTAAATGAACTAACTGCCAAGTAACGTGGACTTTGACTTTTGCCTCAGACGTCTACATTACCTAAAAGGGAGTAGCTTCAAAAGGGGCCTGGCAAGCTCCAGTTCCAGCTCTCTACTTTGCAAACCATGGGAACTCACAGTAATTAAATAACGCCATCAACTCTACCTGTGCACTCAAGTACTGAGAAGTCATCTTTGATAAAAATGCCCTCTAATATGCCATGAGTATCCCTAGATCTCTGATGAGCATATAAATTTGTGGAGCCAATGTAAAAGTATAAAACTATATTATGCCCTCAAGTTGCTAGATGTCATTGACCTGGACTGAAGTGAGCTATCAAATGGCTTTGCGTACATGGAACATCTTTTCCAGGACTTGGTAGTTCAAGTCCCTTCCACCTTGGATTAACTTTGCAGAGGGGATTTCACCAGCCTTTCTTTACTCTCACCAAGAAAGCAGCCTCTCAAAATATTACATGAAGTAATGATTACAATTATAGACAATTATATTCCCAAAACAATCGCCAATTTTATCTACTGAGAGGAAAATATTGACAGTAAAGCCACTAGCTGTAGTTGGCTTTCAGCATTCATTTTATTGTATAATCTCACTAGGGGGTGGGTGTGGTGGTAGTAGGCTATTTATTCCATAAATATTCAGCTTTTTAGGGGCACCTGAAATAGACAGCTATTGACTCATTCCTCATAGACATTAAGAATTTTATAAATATGCATGCTTCTGAATGGGAAGGAACAAAAAGAACATTAACTATAATCACATCCCATCAAGTGAAAAAGATAAAAAGATAAAAATATATACAAATTCGAAATCAGTAGCTTCCAACACTGTAGTCATGACATTAACTAGACGAGATAGTTAACATTTACATTGAATGTTCTTTGCATGTATTTATATTTGTTGTGAAGAAAGCATTTTCTAGTCCTCTTAATGGGAAACATTTGCTTCTATTCTTTTGTTAACTGTCTCTCTGAAAACATAAGAAATGGAACATGTACTGCAACATTACTGGCATATTTTATTCATACTTGATTGGGTATTATGAGAACTGCCTATCATAAGATCTTAATAAAACTAAATAGCACACCTTACTATTTTGAAAGAGCTGTTTTTATCAAGAAAAGAATGACTAAAGAAATCAGAGTTATATTTTGCAGGATGTTTGAGGATGGGATAACACATAAAATTATTTCAGAATCAGTTAAGTCTAGAAGAAATCTGGTGTTTCATTACCATGAACAATAAATCTTCATTCTCAATAAATCTTTAAGTTCAGAGATCTAAGGTTTCATAGACATATTTTAGAAAATCTACACCCACCTGAAGTTTTTTAATACAACTCTGGATTCTGAAGATAAATTATTTTGTAAGTAAGCTAAATCTCTTATTGACCTATAATATAATCCATACATATTTTTCTGTTAATCTATAATTAATTTTCTGAGTTGTAGGAATTTTTCTTTCTTTCCAAGGCACTTTGTGCTTCTATTAACTCATACTCTGTCTCCTAATCTTTACAATACTTAGAAAACACATTAACTAAATGTGCAATGGTTTAATTTTAATGGTTAATGTTGCCTGATTTGTTTCAGAATAATCATGCCAGCAAAGATGGCTATTTACACCAATTACAAATATACAAAAGGAAACTGCAAAATACATGCATCTCCTTCTGAAAAAGCTAACCTGGATCATTTTAACACACATGCTCATTGAAATCTAACAAAACAAAAATTTTAATAGGGAAAAAGCTGTTGGGAAAATAAACTATTTACTTCCAAAATTTTAAGATTATGCCTTTTAAATTTCACTTATATTTAAATTTTAAATGGGAAGCATGACCAAGTTAATTGACAAATAGATAAAATTCTGAATGACCTCATGTTGATCTTCAGTGGTAAAACATCTCATTTCATGACATCCAGGAAGTAAAAGGAAAAAGGAATATATCCCTGATGGATGCAAGCTAGAACAACATGACATGTAAAACACTTGATGCATTTTTTCCTTTGCATTCTGATCCACATGCAAAGATCCAAATTTTGGCTAATGAAAAACTGAAAGTTTGTTATGTTCCAAAAGAATCTTGGACAGTTATTGAGCAGTTTTTCCATTGCCAAAGAAAAGGTGTTTGGACTACAAAGCACTCAAAGTGACACAGTTCAAAATACTTAATGAAACCTGTGGTTGCTAATGCTCCCCAGGTCAGAGATGACCCTTAAGGCTCCACAAATCAAAAAAACCTTGCCCCTCCTCTGAAAAGCGGAATTTCTGAAAAACTTTTTCTAACAAGCTCACCCAATAAATGATTTAGTTGGAAGAACTTTCTGGTTATATCTCTCCTCCCTCCCATTTCTGCAAGATAAGAAAACTTTTAGTATTTTCAATCACAAAATGGGGCCTTATTTCTAGAGCAAATCCACTGCCAGATACACCATATGTTTAGTGGAATTCTGAATCTTACTCAGAATGTTCCATTCCAAAGACTGACAAACTGTTATGATAAAAGAGTAGTTCCATTACCAAAACCTGGGGAACATGAAGGATGGGGGCGGGGGTGGGAAAATAAAACCTCTCTCTCCTCTTTAAAACTTAAACCCTATGCGGTAATGGGAATGTAACCTCTGACTTTCCCAAATAAAGTTGCTTTAAAATCCCCGCTAGGAATTGCCTCCCTTGCCCTGCAAAATGACAAGCTCCTAAGTGGGTTTCGCGAGAGGCGGAGGAGGGGGGTGGAGGGGAAGGTTCCCGGTGAGCTTATTAAAATAAGCAGTAGAGGGCGCAGTTTCTTTTTTTATCTAAGTTTTCCCGTGTATGAATCACTTAATTGGTTATTTTGGGCCCAATAACATCCAGTATTATTTGTATTATATATAGGTATCCACAGATCCATATAGGAGAGAAATTCGATATCCCTAGCACAATCTATTCACCGATTAAAGTAATGCCAGTAAAAAATCTGAGTAAATAGTCCAAACAGCATTCCTACACCGTCTTTCCCTCTCTCAGTCTTCCCGTCTCCCCACCCGCACAACATGGGATAGTAAAGCTGTAATCTCGCACCCACAAAGGAGAATAAAAGAAGGGAACTTCTAAAGCTCTTAGTGTTTCCACCGGCTCCGACAGGCCGATCAGAGGGCAAGTTCCCTCTCCCGGGGACCCCCAAAGCAAAGACAATCAGCAAAAAGGCAAAACGGGGACCCTCCATCCGATGCGTAGTGTGTGGGCAAATGTGTGTGTGTGTGTGTGTGTGTGTGTGTGTGTGTTGGTTGAGGGAGAGGCACCGCCAGTGCCCAGCAGTCGGTCGACTGAGGCACCCACCCAGCGCCCCGGCTCTGGTACCACACACACGCGTAACCCGCCGGGCGCACCCCGGGAAGACCTGCGTGTGGGTGTGAGCGTGTGCGGGTCGTGTGTGCGCGCCGAGGCTCCGCGCGCTGCCTCCTCAGGGCGCTTCACAAAGTTCCTCGCCCACCCAGCACCTTCCCTCCCGCCTGTGGATTGCGCCTGCAGGGGGGAGCACAGGGGGAGGAAGCCCGCGGGAGAGGGGCCCCGACGAGCCGCGCGGGCGCGGGGAGGGGACGCCGGCCGCACTTACCGGGTGGCCGGAGTGCCCTCGCGCCGGGCGGGAGCCGAGCCGACGGCGCGGGGCGGCGGCCAGCCCGGCCGGGTCCGCCTCAGGCGGTCGCCGCAGCGGCGAAGCCCGCGGGCGGCGCTCGGGCGGGCGGTGGCCCTCCCGCCGAGCCTCCTCGGGGGTGCGGGTGGAGCTGAAGGGGTGGGGGGTGCACCCGAGCCGCCGCCGCCACCCCGGGGTCCCGAGAGCGCCCGCTCGCCGCGGCAGAGTACCCCGCGGACCCCGAGCCCCGCGCCCGCCCGCCACTCCCAGCCCCTTAATTACCTTCGCCTCGGGCCCCTAGGGGGGAGCCTCCCGCGCGTCGCCCCCTCTCGGAGCCCGCACCGAGAGGGGGAATTCCTTCCCGTTGACGTCCTCTTCCGAAATGCAAAAGATCAGTGACTTTGACAGGTAGATGAGGGGGAGGGAACAGGGGTGGGCGGAGAGGAAGAGAGGATGAGAAAGGTGCCTCTCCCTCCAAAAATATAGTGATATTAATAATGAAATCCCAGCCTTCGGGAGGTCTCGCCAGCCCGGTCCCCCGCTTGCCGGCTCTCCTCCGCGCCTCCTCGCGCCACTGCCTCTGCCACTTCTCGCCTTAAACTTTTACTGAGGGATTTTTTTTTTCCTATTCTATTTTCTCTCTCTCTCTTTTTCGCTTTAATTTTTTAAGCTGCAGGATGGTTTCCTGATTCCCGGGGATCAGAACCAGCGGCCCGGAGGTTCTACTCCGCTTGGCACAGCTTTCATTTTACTTCAGATGAAGACGTTGAGCTTAGTCAGAAGGGACATAAATCAGGACAATTAGCATTGGCGCCAAGAAGATCCTCTAGTACCAATTTCGTCCGGGCTTCCTTCGCGCATTCCTCCACTCAAGTCAGAAATGTCACTGCACATAGCGGTGATGGCTGCGAGACGCGACGCACCCAAAGTCCATTTGATGAAATATACATGGCCCACGACGCCTCCGGTTGCGGTGCCCCGGCTCCCCGCCCCCGCCCGCGGCGCCTGGCCGGACCGTGCTCCGAGCGGGCAGCGAGCTTTTGGCAAACTTAGGGGCGCGTACAAATCAAAGAGTGAGCGCCAGGGCCGGAGAAGGGAGAAAGAAAGAAGCGAGCCCGAGGAAGCCGCAGCCCTCGGAGGGGTTGCTTGTACGTTTCACTTAAAAGCAGATCCTCTCCTGCAACTGCCTGCAAGTGGAAGGATTGCAAACCTTATACTACCTCGAGACCTGGACGCTCCGAGCGGTCCTAACTCCGTCCCGCTTACTGTTGCTGCTGCTGCTTCTCTGGCCTCCGCCTGCCCGGCTCGGCGACCTCGGGGTGCAGAGACTTTGAGACCACCCTTCACCTCCACCCACCCCCACCACCGCTCTCTCGCGCAAGTGCGGTTGCTGGTAACTCTTCTGGTACCTTCCACTTTTGACCCCGCCCGTCTCACCCCTCACTTGCAGTTCTCCTCCACCAGCGCCCACCCTTAGCCCCAAGCACTGTTTTCAAACCATTCCCTTGC
The DNA here is from genome assembly GCA_019455555.1 of Galemys pyrenaicus. Classification (NCBI taxonomy): domain Eukaryota; kingdom Metazoa; phylum Chordata; class Mammalia; order Eulipotyphla; family Talpidae; genus Galemys; species Galemys pyrenaicus. The sequence continues at coordinate 1,701,057 of JAGFMF010011828.1, forward strand.
CCAGCCAGCGGCCCCTACAGCGAAAGCCACGAACCTCTTTCGGTCTCTTTTGGAAAGTTGAAGTTCAAAAGACTGTACAGTGCACGTCAAGCGTCCTTACCTTTCCCAAGGGAAAAACAAATGTGCCCTCAGTCCAGAGACTTTGTTCCAGCCGGTGGAGCCCCAAGCTTATTTGGGGTCACTCTTAGCTGGTATTAATGTCAAACCAAACACCACCCACGAAATTTGAAACTTTAAGTAGAAAGACAATTGCTATAGGGAGTTCACTTTGACCTCAGAAAATGTAAACATCTCCAAACCAGAATTAGGCCCTTACGGGTAGGGAAAGTCCGCTGAAAGGGAGAGGTGGGCCAGCTGAGAGGGATTAAACTGAAGTCATGCCCTGCTTCATTTAACCAAAAAATACCTCTGTGTGGTGCACAGATTTGGGGGCTGAGGGGGTGCCGGAGGATGTTCTGCATTTCGGTGCTTCTCAGATTACAAGACAAGTTAAATTCCAAGGGCCAGCAGGAAGGAGAGAAGCCTGAGTCCCATTTGGTCAAAGTAAAGCAAAGGTAAGAGAGGAGCAATTGTAAATTGGTGGTGGAAATTCTATGGGGACTGCACCTGAGAAAAGAAAGCAAATAGTGTAAAAAGAAAAAGAAAGGAGCAATTGTGAACACTTGGTCACTAGTTCTAAAACCCTGCCATCCATGGAAGCACAGAGCTAATAGCAGAAGGGTCCTTTTTTCTGCCAGAAGGGGTTTGGGGAAAGAGGAAGAGGATGCAGAGGGAAGATTGTTGAACTGAACCTAGAACCAGACCCTCCCTGGACCTATAAGCAGCCGGGAAGGAGGAAGGGATTCCAGACACCCCAGGCCTCTCCTGAGAAACCATAGTGAATCCTCTCTCCCTTGACTTCTTCTGCCAGTGCAGGAGTCTGGGATTTCTGTGCTTTCCTCCTCCTACTATAGGGCTTAAGTGTTGACATTGCAAAACCTGGATATTACAGGGTGAAACTCCTGAAAGACTTTCTTACACAGAAACTACTCCTGGCTTTTCACCCAGTCTCTGTTCATTTTCCCCCAAGGTATACAGATTGTTTCAAGGTCCCTCTCATCACCTAACCCTCCTGTACAAACCTCCAGAGCCTAGCTCTTTTGTGTAGGGGGGGTGGCAATTAGACTTAAGACACAACACAGCCCCCACTGGGCTTCCCTGGTGACCCAAGGGTTAAACAATGCTATCAAGCTATTGCCAGTCACTGTAGCACAAGTTCAAACCTGATCAGGGAGCTGACCCCATGCCACAGCAGACCCCTCCTGCCTCGCCCACTGCTCCCCTCAGCAGTATATTTCAGTAGATCTGCCTGTTCTGCTCCCCACTCTCCCACTGTCTCTGGTGCATTCTCTCATCTCCTGCACCTCTGGCCTACATCCCAGCTCTTGTATGCATAAATAAATAAATAAATCTTTAAAAAGAAAAAGAAACAACTCCCACAGTGGCCCTCTCACTTTTCATGGTCCCCTGGCCAGAACACTGAACTAGAAATAGCTCTCAGCCTTAACTCTCCCTCTTGTGCTTTTCTCCAAAGCCAAGAAAATACCCTCTGAGTTCCCCTTCTCAGCTTTATCTGATCTTTTTAGGCCCTTGTCCAGTAAAGACTGGAGAAAATAAATCTATGCAGGGATTAGGAAATACCCTTCTAAATATACCAAGATCTTTGTGATATTGTCTCCCAATCTGGAGAAATGTCCCCTTTCATCTGTCAGAATCTTGGCACCTCCTTCTCCCTCTTTTTATGCTGCATCTTCCCTCTTATCCAAGATTCCTTTGTAAGGGAGACATCAGTGCCAAGTAAGTCTGCGTTGTGAATCAGGGCCCTGTCCAATTAAATAGCGTCTCACCCCAGGACTCGAGAGTTTTCCAGACATGAGTTTTCTCTCTTAAACATCCTCTTGGATCTTTTCATAGGCTCTGCAAATCACCAATCAAACATGTGGCTCTAGATGCTACAGGAAATCAGAACCCATACAGGACACTTTTTGATATTAATCCCCCTTTCCCTCCTGTCTTATTGTAGAATTGAGGCACCCAGACTGAGGTGGGGGAGATCTAGGGGCCCAGGGGACTATGGTGGAGGACTCTGGGTTCCTTGGTGGTGGATGTGATATGCTCACATACATCTGAAGGGGTGTAATCCTCTACCTGAGTCATATACAGTGTTGTAAACCAATGTTACCGCAATTTAAAAATAATAATAAAAATAAAACGCCATTCCTCCAGATCCCAACCCCTCGTCCAAGGTGGATGGGATGAGAAGAATTTTTTTCTCCAAAAAATCACTTGGGTGGGTCTAATGTATTTCCCCAAACTGAGAACCTGTAAACTAACAGTTATCGATTAAATCGACTTTATCCTTGCATGTTTGTTTCTGTAAGGCACACAAATGAGAAACTTACTTCAGAAATTTTCTTGACATCAGGAAAAATAATTTAGGGCATACCAACTTCCCTGTCCTTTGTTTCCTTCATATGTGTATGCGTGTGTGTATGCATTTAAAAGAAACATTGTTATGTATTTATTTAATGTTTTAACTCTTTCTCCCTCATTTAGAAAAGAATTGTTTGATGTTTCAGTTCTCTGGCTTCAGATCTCTGGCTAGTTTCCATGCATTCCTCATTCTTCTTCAACTTAGATTTTCATTTATTTGTAATCCTGTTAGGTCTCTAACTGTTGTTCGTTTTTCTAGGTTATTAACTGCTTAAAAACTTTCTTATTTTTAGAGATTTGGCAGTGTTCTTTAAATCCTTGTAACATCAATATGCCAAACTGGTAGTGATATCCTATTTGCAATATATCTGGTCCAAATAGATACATCTTTTAAATATAATAAAGTACTTGACTTAAATAGATATAAGATGTTCATTGCAGGTGTGAACAATTTTGGCCCAATCTCAAGATTCAGTTGTAGCCTCCTTGGTAACAGAAGCTAACTCCCACTATCTTAAATTAAGACTTAGATGTTTGAAATATCCAAATCAGGAATAAACTCTATTTAGCCAATTATATACTTTGGGATAAATGCATTCTGTAATTGTTGCTTCTGTCCCGATAAAAACATCCTTCCTAACAGTTGTAAAACTGGTAGCTCTTTCTTGTGCTTGGGGACATATTTATTGTGGAGTCATCAACAGTGTGGGTTTGACAGATTTTGATGTTCCTTACCTATCAGAATTTTTGTAATGCTTAAATATTTTGACATTTAAACTTCTATCCCAAGCCCTCAGCAACTGGTCTGGACGCTATCTCTAGACTCCGTTGGCGTTTTCCTGCTAGTGTAGGTTATTATATATACCTACTCGAAACTTTAAATTTACAAATTCAAACTTTCCAAGGTATCAAGCTTGTGCAACATAAATGTATCGACAATCTCATTTCATCCTTCTGAGCACTGATAGCAAAATAAAGGACATGCTTTTTAAATAAGAAAATACAAATTTGCTACATTACTGACTGGTGCATGAAGAATAGCAGATAGTATAAGCCATTAATGTTGCCTTTAGCCCCTGAATGTTTCCAAGACATGGCACTGCTTAAAATAGTTTGCAATTTGACTGCTTTGCTAACATATGAAAATGTAAACAAAATGTGAATTTGGGTATTTTTTAAGAGAAAGTATATTAACTTAAAAGATGCTCACTTTAGTCAAATATTCCCTGTCTCTTATCTATTCCAACTTTAGGACCCTAGAAGTAGTTGAGGGAGAATAGTTTCATTTTTGTTTGCCTTAACTCATCCACCAAAATCATTTCTTAATTTTTATGTTTTCAAAACATATGCTACTAGATGCTTTTATCCAACCAATACATTTGTCAAAATATCTGAGGTTTTTTAAAAAAATATATACTTCGGGTTTTTGGAAACCCAAAGCTTATAATCAATATTTGTTTAACAGTTTATCTTCTGAGATTACAAAAAGAGGTTATCCCACCAACAGGTTTGGATGATATTATGGTCTGAACAAACTCAGTAAGCTTCTATGAGCTTAGATTTTATTGTAGTTAGTTAGTAAAAGGGCATTAACTTATTTCTTGAAAGACATGAAATCTCATAATTAATTTAGTGTGTTGGCTGAAATAGTTCAGTCTCAAAAACTAACAGCTGTATGGATTTCCTCAAATGTAATTAATTAATCTCCAACAATGAAACCAAGAGCCCTTTAAAGTTGAGAAGGAAAATGTATGAAGGAAGACTGAGTAACACCCCTTACCTAATTTAAAGATCTTTATATCCATTCCATTCCAGTGATTCTCTCAAAATCAATAAACTTGGATGGAACCTGAGTCCTGCCAGGAGCTGTTCTAGGTGCTGAAACCACAAGAGTTGGACTAAATTAATACTTTTTTTAATGTTACACTTAAGATAAATTAGTATAAATAAAGTTATAATGGTCAAGTCTGGGGACTCTTTGTGGACTCAATGTGCAGCAAAAATGCACACAACTCAAACAATGGTTCAGAGATTCAAAGGTCTCTGTCAGTTCATTGGCTGGAAGTGCAGAGAGCATATCCTTTCTGGTGTAGCAGCCTTTGTCATGTTCTAACTCTAGGACCAAACAGAGTAACCACTGAGCCAAAACTTAGTGAACCCCTGCAGAGATATTATTTTTGATGAACAGTACTCTGAGAATAGAAAAATAGCAGATACAGAAGAGAACTCTAAGATAGCACATGCCATCAGTTTGAGGTATAGTAACTACTCCCAGATGCTTTCTCCTACTTTGTTTTTTTTACTTCATGATTCTGCATTTAGTTTTACGCTCTGAAATGGTTACTTTGGCTACTTTTATCAGCTCTGTGACCATCATGCTTTAGCTTCTATGCTGATTGGAGGCAGTAAATATAATAATGACAATAGATCTGTGCCAAGTGGCCTTTACTTCCCAGTGGGCTGCCATCTCCTTTGGCAAGAAGGCTTCCTCTCCTACAGAAAATGACTAATTCTATTAAATCCTGCCTTCATTTATAATGGAGAAGAATAAAATCAGAGCTATTATGAATTCTTTTCTTACTTCAGTCTGCCAGGAAGAAACTCACTTGTTCATTCTCCAGATCTTGAAATCCTATAGAAAATAACTCAATTAGCTGATTCCCATGATATCATAGAAAGTATTTCTTATTCCCTTTCCTACCCCTTTTCCTGTTTCTCAAACTTGAACTTAACATCTCCTATGTATTGGGGTTGCCATTAGAAATAACAAGATGAGTAAGACTAGTCATTCCCATAGATTACAACCTACAAGAGAAGACAAACTTTTAAATAAACAATTTAATAATTCTAACTAGAAAACAGGGAACAAGATCAGGATTGCTAATTCAATAAGCATATTTTGGTACTTCTAAGTACTCTGGTATGATTGCAGATTACTGCTCCATAAAGATAATCTTTGTGATGAACACTTAGAAGCTTATAATATTAAAAGTTTGTAACAAGAATTGAGAATAATAAGAGGAAGAAATCAAGAGAAAGGAAGCATCATCCTATGTTATTTAAATTGAAACTTATGAACATGCTAAATAATTTATCATTTTTTAAAAGATTGTATTTATTTATGCATACAAGAGCTAGGGTACAGGCCAGGGGTATGAAAGGTAAGAGGACTCATCAGCGACAGAGTGGGAAGCATAACAGGCAGATTGACTGAAATATACTGCTGAGGGGAGCAGAAGGCCAGACAGGAGGGTCTGCTGTGCCATGTGGGTCACATCCCTGACCGGAGATCGAACTTGTTCTTCAGTGGCTGCAGAGGCTTCATAGTTTAGTGCTTAACCTTTTGCACCACCAGGGAGGCCATAATTTACCACTATCAGCATATAAAAAATGTCAACTTTATGTCACAATCTAATAGGATCAAGTACTGTCCATTCAGTTCTGTCTAATCTGTATCAAGAGAACAGAGCAGAAACCAAACAAAAGATCAAGAAAAAGATAAAACATGCAAGCTGACCATAGCTCTTGAGGCAACCAATATGGGAGGGCAAGGGAGAGGATTCAAAACAGGGGTGGGAAGAACACAAGGACCATGGTGATGATTCACCAGGGATATGGTGGTGGAAGAACTTTGGGGACCACAACATGTAAGAAAAACATTATTTAATTTTTTTAAATAGAAGAGAGCAATGTAAAATAGCAAATAATTTTTAAAATATCTATCTTTGCTTTTGGAGTTTATTATATACCTTCTTTGGGCAGGAGATTTACCTTCCTAATGAGGATTTGTGCTTAGATTGATATTAAAATGAGTTGGATTTCCCTGAGTAAGCACAGACAGCAGGAGAATGTGGCTGTACAGCAGACTGGTGACCGGGAAACCCAAAGTTCAAACATTTAACTAAGGATAAGCCACACATGAATAACGGAGAGTTGAGTGGTTAGTAATTATAGACACCAATTAAGCCTTAGATAAAAGAACCAGTTCCCAATCATTCCACCATTGTTTGCATTTCTGCTATGCTAAATCAGTGTGTTTGAAATGCCTGTTGGAAAACAACTATTTGTCAAAAACGAAGGGGGAAGAAAATAAAACAAGATAGAAAAAGAAGCTAAAATTCAAGAAATTTAGAAATCATTATATGTAATGGAAGGAAATAACAAATTGACGTTAACAGTAGCCAGTACTTCTGTAATTCAATGTGGAATTCGGTTTTTTTTCTTTTATGGTGGTGAAGATGGAATAATGACTCAAGTCCTTTAGCTGTTTATGACCAAAAAGTCTGGAAATAGATCAGTGGTCGGGAAAATAAAGAATAATCTGTTTGTCTTTTTCCTGTCCTTGCACTTACTTCTTTTTTAAAAAAGATTATTTTTTATTATTTGTTATTTGTTTATGCATACAAGAGCTGCGGTACAGACCAGAAGCATGGGATGGAGGCAGTGAGAGGATTCACCAGAGAAAGAGTAGGAAGCAGAACAGGCAGACTGACTGAAATACACTGCTGAGGGGAGCAGCGGGTGAGGCAGGAGAGGTCTGCTGGGCCATGTGGGTCCCCTCTCTGGCCAAGGGTTGAACTCGCGCTGCAGTGGCTGTGGAAGCCCCACAGTACAGTGCTCAACCCCTTGCACCACCAGGGAGACCGCCTTGCACTTATTTCTAACTACCTTCCACATTTATAAACTTCATTTTTCTTTATATCTATGTAAATTGAGATTGCAATAAAGGAAGAGAATTAGAGTGCCAGTTACCATATATCACGGTATATATACATGTAACTGATAAGATGTTGCAGTTATGCACATATTAAAAACTGTTGATAGACAAGGAGGGGTGAATGTACATTGCTCATTTAAACATTGAGAAGCAGATTATTGATTTCAGGAACAGAAACTAAGATGGACCTTAATGAAGGTTTAGCTTAAATAACTATACATTTCAATCTCTCACATATATAAAAATTGTACATATATAATCATATATATGATTATATATAATTATATATTATATATTGTATATAATATATTAATTATATTATGTTACTATAATATTATAGAATATAATAATATATTATATAATACACATATAATCATATACATATAATGAGCTATAGTGTAAGTAACACTGGACTAGGAATTGAGACACCATGTCCTTTCTTTGCTGTATGAATTTGAAGATTTTGTTTCACTGCTCTGAGCCTTGACTACGTCATCTTTCAAATGAGCAAGTTGAATTAAGGAATTTTCTTTAAGGTGAGGCCCTGGGGGCCAAGACTTCTGGCCCCAGGGGAACTTACTAAGAATCAGGGTCCTGAATCAGCACCTCACAGGTGATTATTATTGAAGCCCATCAGATTTTGAAATTACCTAGCCTAGGCTTCTTCCAAATTTTGTATTTTTGATCTTGCTTTAAGGTTAGGATTAATTTAAATAAAAACTAAGACACAAATAAACATATCTTTCATCTTCTTGGATGATAGAATAGAATATCTGATATCTAGAGCTGTATCTGAATTTCTATATATTACAACTAAGTTGGATATATGTTTGATACCCTGAAAGATTAAGTAGAATAAAGGCCAAGAACTTAAAAATTACATTTTTAAGAAATCAAGCATTTGCTACATAATACAGTTAAATTGTAACCATGTTCACTGAGGGCCAATTTCTGGAACATATGTATTAACTATAAGCTGCCACTAATCTCTCCTAGAAATATATTATTCAACTTATAAACACTACTTCTCTGAAACCTACCATAATATCCAGCCATGAGGTGTTAAAAGCTTTTGAACATTTTATTCCATTTAAATTTCTTCAAAATCAGTCAGTGATTAGTGGATTTTCCTTACCAATAGCAGTTAATATAGCTATATAAAGTGCCCTTGTGAATTATTACAATCATATTCCATAAAACTTAGAATTTCCAAAACATTTTAGATTAAAAACATCAACTATATATACATGCATATATATTGTATTTAAGTGACGTCATTATGAAATGTAATAAGATACATTGACATTCTCAAAGATCAGAATTCAAGTCCTTAATACATTGTTTAATATATGTATGGCCTTCAGTAACTGGCTTAATCTTTCTGAAACTTTCTGCTTTCAGCTATAAAATGGGAACAATGCTTATGGAATTGTTATAAAGAATAGATATGATAGTTATTAAGTTAAAAAACACTTGGCAAATACAGCTATCATTTACTTTCCATATTATAACATTGAATGTGCCATTAATATATTGATTTACACTAATATAATTATGTAAATTCTTACCTTTCTTTCATTCTTTCCTTAATAAATTAGTGATTTTTTTCACCAACTATTATTCCTCTAACACTGTACAATATGATCTGGAAAATATAGAGGAGTTAGACACTATATCTCCTATGCTTAAAACACTTAAATTTTACTTGAGGATTTTATCATGCAGGGGAAGGTTAAAAGCTGAAATACAACTTTTAAAAATTGCCAAAAGGTGAGCACAATTGGTCTTCCAAGTCAGAAAGTAGTTTGCCGAAGAAGGCAGAGAAAGAAGAAAGCTCTTGGAGGGTTTGGCTAAACACACGATGGGGGAAATTCAGCAGGAAATTGAACAAGGGCAAAGGCAGCAGAGCTGGGAAGGTCAAGCCTTTTCCAGGAGTTGGTGGGAAGCTGAGTCATTGGAATTAAGATCTCACATGACAGAGATGTGGGCCTACATTTAGAAAATTAGATGGACCCAAAGGTCAAGGCTCCTTGAATTCCCCAGTGGAGAGTTTTAAATTTATCCAGGATAAATAATATGGAGCAATTAGAGGCCTAAATGAGGGAGACACATAAATATGCGTTTTTTATAAATTTATGAGGAAATAATGTTCATAATGAAACCAAGTAGGAAGACATTAGAAGCAGACAGAGCAATCAGGAGACTATTGTATGAAGCTAGGTAGACAATGATTTATACTGAAATGGTAGTTGTTAAATGTGAAAAGTGAGCATATAAAAATAAGGAGATTTCTGATTATTTATAAAAAGAATCTTAAGCTAAACAAGTTTTTAAAGTAGATGACAATGAAAATAGTTGCAGAAAGCACTTGCATTTTCATTTTTATTGAAATGTTTGAATGCACATACCTTACCATCATTCAGCCAAATATTTCTTGAATGCATTATGCAGACATGGTTCTGAGAGATTAGGATTCAGCGGTGAACAAAACACAGGCTTTACTCATGAACCTTACATTCTAATTGTAGACAAAGGATATAACAACAAACGTTATTAATCAGTAAATTACCTACTATGTTTGAAAGAGCAAAATATGTGGAAACAAATAATACAATAGAAGGGAATTAAAGTGTCATGTTGAGGGTGAATTGCTCTGTGAAATAGAATGGTTGCTTTTCTATGTGCCATGGAGCAGATTTAAGAAGAAAAGAGAACTTTCCCACAGATATTTGGGGGAAGAATGTTTTAGGAAGAGAAAACAACTAGTACAGATGACCACAGACTCCTCGTAAGCATGTTCAAGGAGGCCAGATATTTAGGATTTTATTTTTAAATTCTGATGGAAACTCACAGCAAATCACTTTAATTCATACGTATGCAACTCTTACAATGTTAACCATACATGTATGTATGTAAATGTATGGTTTCCATGAAGCAATAGAAGCAAGGATAGCAGTTCTTTTTTTTTTTAAGGGCTATTTGTTCATTTATTTTTGCATAGAAGAACTGAGGTGTAGGCCAGAGGATTCACCAGAGACAGAGTGGGAGAGTGTGATACAGAATAGGCCAATCTACTGAAATACACCCCTAAGGGGAGCAGCAAGTGAAATAGGGGATGCCTGCTGTGCCATATATGGGTCAGCTCCCTGACTGGGTGTGTGTATGTATCTGCATATGTGTGTAACTCAGGATATAGGGTGATAGCACTGAAACTTAACCCCTAGGCCTCCAGGGAGGCCCAAGAGCAATTCTTTTCACATGTAATATAAGCTAGCATTATTTTTTATTGATATCACAGATTTTGTGTGATTTTACTTCTGTTTTCAGGAAGTTTTTTTTTTCCCTTTCAAAAACTCCTTTGTCCATTTTTAATTTATGCTACCATCATATTTCAGAAAGGATTTCAGGTAACTTATAAGAGTACATAAAATATGACTCCAAAAAATGAACAGTAAATAAAATGTAATGAGCAATGAGGTTTAAAATATACTTCATAAAGTCCATGTACCACACAATTTCCCCTAAGCTTACTAGCAGACAATAAAAAGGAAAAATCTTATAAGTTAATTGATAGTATCTGAGATAAAAAACACACATACACAGCTATATCGAAAATGTATAACTGTTTTTTGTACTAAGACCAGGCATGCATTTTTCCTGGGGGTTCTCAAAAAAAAAAGTGTGATGTGATAAAATAACCTTTTTTACAACATCCTTGCCAAAGAAATGAATAAAGAAGAAACAGTGTTTCATAGGAAAGGCAGTTTAATTCAAGACTTCAATTGATTATCTTGAGCACCTCTGGGAAAGGCATGGGCTACATATGAAATGATATTTGTTTTAGCGAAAAAGAATCTCATTTTCTCACTTAGGATGCCACATAACCACATGTTTACAAACTCTACAAATTAAATCTCTGTCCCTTGTTCCATATAAAGAAACTGAATTCAAACCAGGGAGACTTGGATGATATTTCTAGTTTTGTTACACATCTTTATAAGAATGCTAAAGAATAAGAGACTAGAACATTTTGTCTGGAGTTGGCAAGCTGCTGAGTTTGAGTCCTGCAGAGCCCAGAAGCCAAAATATTAAGACCAAGGTCAAATTAGACTTAATTGTTCCATAATTTAGGTTTACCAAACTTGTTAAATTTGTGGTCCTGGGAAATTCCAAGTATCATTTGTGTATACTGTCAGGCAGGACAACATATCAAGACTCAAGAATACCTAGGAAATAACATGAGAAGCTGCAGAGTTGTTACGATGCAGAATTATAATTAAAATCACAACTTAAGTCTACTTACTACCTACTGACAATCCTCTTAAAAGAGATAGTAGAAAAAATTTTCAGTGGTGTTATAGTACCCACTTGAATTGTCTATTACATATTTACAATGACTTATGTTTGTTTCACTCTCCAAATTGTATTTAATGTGTTCAATTTATGTGATAACTAGTGAAATCTACTTACAACCATATTATGTTTGCCATAAGAAAATACTGAAAGAGCAAATGGAAAATTCCGATAAGCCCGATTTCAAATGGAGAAATGACAACACATGGTAAATAGTACATAACTTCTGTGAACCCTGAGGTAAAGAGGGGTTTTTTCAAATGCCAGAATTAATCTGATTATCAGAGACTTCTGATATTCACAGATTTTGCTTAGTAGGAATAATGCTTAACACAGACATCTTTACACCTTTAACAACTAACTGTAAGTTGTGATCTGTGGTACCATTGCAAACCAGTAAAGGGCAAAAACAGCTAATGGTTTTTTAAACCCTAAACAATAAAGTCTAATTATTTTATCAAGTCATAATAAAAAAGATGATTCTTATATATAAAGATACTCTCCTGAAAATTAACTATATTATGCTAGACTAGTTTTTAACAAAAGAATATTAAAATAAAAATAAATGTACAATTATCTTGACCATTTGTCACCTTAGTCAGTTGGGCCTCTAGAATTTAAAAAGAGAGAAGTAGAAATTAATTTTTTTCCACAGTTTTTCTGATAACATTTAACAAATGAAGTATCTTCTCCCCTTCTAGTCTACCATCCAAAAACATATTATTGAATAGCATACACATCCAAAGACTTTATTCATCTAAAATGGAAAGTAAAAGGAGTAATTGCATTCAATTGAAAAAGTAAAATGGTTCTAAACTCAACAAATTCTCTATCAGATATCATTTCAGTTCACAGTTTGAACTCATATTCTTCTGCTGTAGATTAATAATGTATGCAAAAAATGAAAGAGAAATCCTTGCTACGAAGCATACCCTTTGCCAGAGACGTCTGATTTAATTAATGTGTCATCACAACATTTCAAGGATGGGGGGAGGGGAAGTGTTTATTCTAAGTGATTAAAAGGAGTTTGGAGAGGGAAAGGAGGAGGTGACAATCTCATCCTTGGAGCCACAACTCATTTTAATTTTTTACTGGTTGTGAGGGTTTTTAATGACCTTGCAATATTCTAGGAGAGCCACTAGTGAATGAATGTCTAGATTTCAGGTGCTCTTGTAGGTGACATGTCTTTACAAGCAGATTACTTTGATGTGATCTCTAACTGTTCCCCATTGGCCTGCCTGATCTTGACAAGTGCCTTCATCCTCTCTGAAAATATAGTTTTGTTTTGTTCTTTGTAAAGAAAATAGAGAAAAATACACAAGTCACACTGAAACTAAAACATTAAGTTAAATGACCCAGGTTGATGACAATGTTGTTTTTTAACTAACATTTATCTGGCAAATCAACTAAAGAATATATTATATAACTTTTGTTTCTTTGGATTATTTAAAGACATGGAGCATTTGTAAGTGCAATACTTGTAATACTTGCACTTATAAAATTAAACGTTGATACAGTATGGTACAACACTACAAAATAATTATTGCATTTACTTACAAAATATATCAAAATAAAATTTGTGACATGCACTTGCTTTCTCAAAAATCATCATGTAACTTTTTAAAAAATAATAAGTTTCATTCTTAGGAATTGATTTCTTCAATTTATTGGTTGTTGCAGGTTCTAGAGAAAAGAAGCAAGTGGCAGATGCCACAGATTATTTGCAAGGATCCACCAGGATCATCTATTTGCTCTAGGTCCACTTAACCTCACCACATTTTTCTTTCAGTGTGCATACCTGGAGTATGTCCTGCTCAGTAGTAAATGAGTTTGTCCTATAAAAATTGTGAGATTTTTCTAACTTGAAATGGCTTCTGACAGAGTAATTTTCAAATTGCACTATTATGATCTGCACCCTGCAGGTTGAGCCTCTATAGTAGCCATCCCATTTCTTGGTTGTCCTTTCTTTTCTAGTAATAGAATTTTAGCTATTACTGTGATATTATTATACTGTATATGTTACACATATATAATCACATATTAGCTATTAGCTGAGGGCAGTACTCAGCCTCATTTAATGGCATGCAAAACGTCCAGTAAATACCTTTATATAAAGGGAGTCATCCTTCTTTAGTATTTTCTCCTTCCTTTAGGGATGCAGGTATAAGGGTCTGAGCTGGAGCCAAAACAGGGAAGTCAGGTATTGAGGGCTGCAGAGCAAAAGATAAATGGCCTGCCTTCCTGATATAACCCCCTCCCAGGCCCCACCCTGGGGGCCCTTGGTTACTCCTCTTGAAGGGTTGAAATTACCTTGTGCCTTTTTTGCAATGGCCAAACTATACCTAAATGAATACAGATTCTAGGGCATCAGCACAAGACCTGTATTATTCAAAGCCACACACAGCAATGATCACTCCCCTGAACCACACCAGACCATATTTCAATTATTAAAGTGAAATTATTTTTGATAATACTTGTTCATTTAACTTGTTCTTTTCCTCCACAAATCTTAAAAATAAAAATTCCTTCATGAGTGTCTCAATTTTTAAAAATTATTTATTTAAAGTTATTTATTAACGTTATTTAGTTTCATCTAATAAAGAATTAAAGGGAAATTAATCATGTATCTTTTCATGGTGAAAAGATTCTAGATTCTGACCAAGGGTACTTTCTGACATTGTAAGAAAACACATTTTCATATAAAACATAATTGCTTAATGCTTTCTGCCCCTGTCTTGCCCATGGAATGGCTATTGTGTGTTTGCTTATTTAAAAATATCTTCTAGTTAGCACTTGACTTCGGGGTGGGTTATGTCATACAGTCTGAACGGCACTTCTTTAAACAGTGGCCAGTCTCACTGATTTATAATGAGACAACTACAATCCAGACTATTGTAGTTTCATACTTAAAACTTCAATTGAAGAGGTCTCGTGAATATGATAAAGTGAGCAACTCTAGGAAGCTGTGAGGGCAGTGGAGCCAAGTTAGACATCAGTCAGATACACCTCACTGTACATCTGGCCCTGACACCCCCTTATTTCCTCTGGGTTATTTCCTTGACTTCCCTGATCTCAGGTCTGTAAATGGGGTTAGTAACAGCTATTTCAAAGTCTGTTTGAAGACAGTGCTTCATTCCTGGAAGGTGTTCAATAAAGGTTAACCCTTTCCCCTCCTAGTGTGTTCAGGCCTAATGCCTGTATCTGAGTATGAAAGTTGACCTCTGTCTCCCAAGACTGATTCAGAGTACTTATCTGTGGCTGCTGCCGAGGGATAGTGCTGAGTGTGTTAGAAAATGGGTACAGGTTAGGAACAGTTAGGAACAGGGTGCCCCAAGGCCCAAGCCCATTTATCAATTTGAACAATCAGTGGGAACCAGAAGGGTCCCCCCCAAACCCAGGTGCCCTAAATCCATTTATCAGTCTGATTAAGGGACAACTGGTTGGAATCAGGAGAGTGCCTCCAAGCGCAGATGCTCATACAGGTCCATTTATCAGTCTGATAGGAGAACAACTGTGGACCAGAAGGGTGACCCCCAACTCAATTACAGTGGAATATTAATAATACCAACAGAATAGCACAATAGCAGTGACAAAAGCTGGTTCCCGAAGGCAGGCCAGGTAATGTGAGAAGACTCAATGGGTCTCCCACTTGGGCCTAGCCACTCAGCAAGAGACACAACACAGAGACAACTAATGGCCCAAACCCCACTCCTTGCCCACTAAATCCATGTAAGCACCTGCTTCTTGTCCCCTCAGTGGCTACCCACTTGGATTCCTTTCTTCTCTGAGAGCTTTCCTATCCTTCCTCTTGTCTACCATAAATCTCTTGCTTTTCTGTAGCTTTGATCTAAATGTTGCATTTTTTTTCCCTCCCCAAAGAGAAGAACTGAGAAAGAACCTGCCTGAGGTCCTCAAACTCTGTGTGTGCTCTCCATCTGAATTCAGTAAAACAGGTCTCTGTATCCCCACTCACACAATGCCCCATCTTTGATTAGTTGGGCTGAGTTGTGGCTGATCTACTCAAAGACATCCTTATCACGAAAGCCCAAGTGACCAAGGAAATGTGTCTCAAATCCAGCAGGAGATAACAAAGAAAGGGGGAGGGTGCAAAAGACAGGTGTAGCTGGGCCTCCCTGGTGGCGCAGCAGCAGTTGAGCACTGCACCTTGAAGCATCTGCAGCTGGCCAGGGAGGGGACCCACATGGCGCAGCAGACCTCTCCTGCCTTGCCCACTGCTCCCCTCAGCAGTGTATTTCAGACCATCTGCCTGTTTTGCTCCCCAACTCTGTCTCTGGTGAATCCTCTCACCTCTGGCAACTATGGCCTATACTCCAGCTCTTGCATGCATAAATAAATAAATCTTAAAAAAAAAAAAAAGACAAGCGTTAACTGCAGCACAGCTGAAAGTGTAGCCACTCTCTCCATTTCCTACAGATTTTGTTCTAATTTGGGTCAAGCCATCTTGAAAAGGAGGTAACTGCCCCAACTACTGAAAAGGATGATGTACATTACTGTTGCCATTATGTCACTTATTGGGGATATCCTGATAAGGAAGAGAGACAAAGGATATATACTGAGAGCTTACCCTGTGCCTTATCATGTGCTTGGCATTTAGTGTCATTATTTAATTTCATCTTTACAGTGGTTCTGTGAATTAAACAGTCTCACACCATTTCCATGTAAAGAAACCAAGGAGCTGTTGATCTAAGTAATCTGCTTATAAACTACTGAGTCCCAAATACAACCTAGAACCGTCTGGCCTCAAAAATCTGCCTTTTTTTATATATAGAATTCTGCCTCTATGGCCTAACTAAACTTTTCTTTCCTCTACAAAATGCTGTGGAATGGTGCCTTTCTAAGTTTCCTTATACTCTCAAATCCTATAATTCTACCCTCTTTACTCTAAATGCAGAAATAAAAAACTTACTAAGCTTTTCAAAGACTTAATATGTCCTCCTCCAATCAATGTTCACACTATGTTTGGCTTAGCACATTAGGCAATTTTAAATGTGGAAGATGGGAAAAGTAAATGCATGTAATTGGGGGGTAAAGAGTAAGGAATTAGGTACTTATCACTTTTTTGTTGGCATCATTTTTCTGTAGACTGTGATTTAACATCTAATACTCTTATCATTTTATTTTTTAAATTCCGATTATACAATGGAACACAAATGAAACAATTCAGAATCCATGCTGTGTTGAAAGAAGAAAGAGATTCAACAAGTACAATTGAGCCCCACAGGAGATGCAGTTATAGACATGTGATAGCTGAAGGAGCCAGGAGTACAAAAGATTATGTTGAAAAGCCCCACATCATTAGCTTAACTCCATTTTAGCCTTCCTGGGTTGGCTATGTAGGTAGTCAACCTAGCAATACTAACACTTAGCTTCCTTCATTGTCACACACATTTTAAGTTTGGAGATGTGTCTCACACTAATTTATATACAAAAAAAAAAAAAAGAACAAAGATTTCCTTGCCTTCTTTTGTTTCAGAAGGCTTTATTTCCTTTCTCAGAAAGAGCAGTTCTTGGAAGATTTTGCAGGACTATGCTAAAGCCTGACTATAATACCCTACGAGTGGCAAATTCAGTTTTCTATTGAATGAACACCTTTGCTTTAGTCATAATCTGTAAGCCTCCTTCTGGGTCACAGGAAATGTTGCATTTGGTTGGGATTTATTATTTCTAGTCATTGTTCTTTGTGCATTTATTCGAGGAGCTACTCTAAGAGAAGGCTACTCTTCTTTCCTTTTATTATCAATACATCTATGCTGTTGTGAAACACAGTAGAATTTGCATTCTTGCCCTTAGTTCATAATATAGTAATACTGCAAGCTGCTGGATATTAAAGGTATTTAAAAGAGAGGCAGAGCACATTTTCTCAATTATTCAGTAAGCGGTAGAGGCAGATTCATGATGGAATAGGCATTTGGGTAAAGTGACAGAGTTACAGAGGTGATGGCTTCAGAGGTAGATGCTCTGTGGAAAAGAAACCTGGCTCATTTCTCTGCAGTTTCTTTAACAGTACTATTTATGGTATCCCCTGGCGGACTCACTTTATGGGCCATTTTTTTGCAAATGTAAAATTCATCGTTTTGATCCGTAGTCCAGGTTTTATTGCTACCTGAACACCAGTACACATGCCAATTGCTATGCACACTAGGTTTCCACTGGTGTCATGTGCACTGTGAACTTTGGGCAAGGACAAATGACCCAGCTCTCCAGTGGAAATAGAATTGCGGGGCTCCTTACACCCCTTACAAATGTTGCAATTAATCAGCTCCACAAATATGCATTTGGGTGTGGACAGCGTGCACCAGCATAAATAGCTCAGCATGGCTTCTGGGGTGGCTTGATTTACTGGCAGCCTGCTTCAGAGCTCTCAGCCTGCCCCCAAGTTTTGACCTAATTAAACAGTCTTTAACACCTGGTGCTTTAAAAAAGGAAGGCTCATTTAAAGAGTGTGTGAACAGAGAGAAAAGGACAGGAAAAAACCCCACTGCTCTTCCCCTGACTTATCATTCCTGCTTCCAACATGGAAGTCTCTCATCCTTCATGTATCTGGATAATTCCATATCAATGTGAGCAGTGAGATACATGGTCTAAAGGATCTCTCTGGGTTCTAGCATGGTACTGGACACAGGGTGTGGCTGGAACCAGATACCCCTTGATGAGAATACTACAAAGCTGTGAGTTGTCATTCAGCATTGTATCTGTCTCTGTGGGCTAGTGAGGAGTGGGGAAAGAAGATAGCCCTCTTAGATAAGACTCAGGAAGGAGCTTTCTGCCTTCACATGCTGCTTGTGCATAGCATGGTTTAAAGACCCATTTTCATTCTTGATATCTGTCAAAGCCTGGGCCTCTCTGGTGGCCTAGGGGTTAAGTCTCAGCACCATCACCACTGGGGTTGAACTCCATCCCCAGCCAGAGAGCTGACCCACTCATGGCGCAGCAGACCTCTCCTGCCTCGCGTGCTGCTCCCCACTGTCTCTGCTGAATCCTCTCACTCTCCCAAACTCTGACCCATACCCCAATTCTTCAATACAAAAAACAAACAAACAAACAAAAACCCCACCATAGTAATTGGCAAGGTGGACGAGACACATCAGTCTGCAAAGGAAAATCCCCACCACTCAGGCTGCTGTCTCTTCAGCCTTTCCTTTTATAACTGTGGTCAAATAGCTGCAAACTGAACTTTCCACTGTCCTCTGGTGTGGCTGACACCAAGCATAAGGCTTGCTCCATATGTCACATTATCACTTGGTCACCATGGTGCTTTCAAATTTACAATGAATTTTTCATTTAACAACTAACAAAAAAGGTCACATTCAGTGAGACTTTGCTCGAGGCCAAGAGTGGGTTTAAGCATTTTATAAGCATCTTCTCATGTAAGTCTTATGGCCGCTCACACCAGAAGAAGCCGCAGGGTCAGATAACTTGAGTTTTAAATCTTGGTTGTATAGCTTTGCTGTCTCTCTGTGTCAGTATCCTTCAAGCCTCACCATGGCTATGTGCAGTAATAACATGTCCCCATTTACAATTGTGGTGTAAGCATCAAAATGTTAGTACATAGGGGCCTCCCTGGTGGGGCAAAGGGGTAAGGCACAGCACTATGATGCTATCCTCAGCCCGGGAGGTGACCCACATGGCACAGCAGATCTCTCCTGTCTCACCCACTGCTCCCCTCAGCTGTGGATTTCAGTAGATCCACCTGTTCTGCACCCCACTCTATCTCTGGTGATTCCTCTCACTCCCTTGTACCTCTGGCCTATACTTCAGTTCTTGTTTTAATAGATAAATAAAAATAAATATATTTTTTTAAATGTTAGAACAATAGCCTGGGTTTGAATTAGTTTTTGGAAAGAAAATCTCTTGTGCTTTGTCTGCTCTTCACCTCTGCTACAGCACAACTGATTCAAACATCTGTTTTCATCAAACCATGGCAAGACCCACCTATGGGTCTCCTTGATTTACATTTACCCAAATTCCTAATAGCCCACTAGTTTATTTTCTACATAGAAGCCACAATGTGAGAACTATATCTAAGGATAAATTGTTAATATATGTAATATGTTTTTTATATAACATGCTATAAACACATATGATTAATATATCTAATATAATATGTTCTAAACTTATGTCATCATATGTTAGGTTCTAGTTAACATCCTTGGTAGCTTTCCATTGCTTGGGTAAAACAGCAACCTTAATATGAACTGTAAGGGAAGATATGATCTAGTATCTGTCTACCTAAAAGGACTGGTCACTTCGTACCTGGCCTCTTCTTAAGAAATAGGGGGCTTGTCTCCTGAACTGGTTTCCAAGAATAAAACTCTGTATAGAAAATATTAGATATAAACAACTCCTTGGACAACCCAACTATTATATATATTGTTTGCTTGGGATAGAGAATGCATTCTCCCAGAATCAGTGTTATAAAAATTATAAGCTTTTTATGACTATTTTATAATTTTATAGGTTAGAATTATAACCTAATTATGCCCTTTTTACCTATAAGGCAGCAATACTATTCTACTGAAAGTTCTGTAGCTTCCCATCTGACCAAATAGCAATATTTAACAAAACAACACAGTTAATATTTATTCTGCACTTACAACATATGAGATGATATTTTCTACACACATATATATAATTATAAATATATATAATTCCCACAAAATGTATGAGGTAGTTACTATAATTCCCACTGTAGAGCTAAAGGAAATGAGGCTCACAACAGGTTCCAACTAAGAGAGAAATTGAAGCAGGGGTGTACTACAACCACACTTTTCAGAGGAAAAATCTTGTTCTGATGTCTCCTTGTTGTACTTTTAACATTAGTAGAATAGCAATTTAAGTTTCAGTAACCGGGCATAGTTTTGTAGATGATTTGTTCCTATTTCACACATTGAAAAGCAAAAAAATAAAATTATAGTCATTTCCTAATGACAAACTCAATGCTTGTTACTCATCCTTTTTTTTGGCATAGAAAAACTGGGGTATAGGCCAGAGGTGCAGGAGCAGGGTTTGGGGGGTGATGAGAAGATTCACCAAAGACAGAGAGGTGAGAAGAAGAAGTGAACTGAGTGAAATACACTGCTTAAGGGAGCAGTGGGCCAGACAGGAGAGGTCTGCTGCACCATGTGGGTCAGCTCCCTGGCCAGGTTTGAACTTACGCTGCATGGTGATAATGCTGAGAGTAAACCTATAGACCACCAGGGAGGCCTTTGAAAATCCTCCCCTAACTATGACAATAAAACAGTGTCCACATTCAGCTGGTTTGCATTTGTTTCTGTCCTTTCAAGAGACCTACCACCTCAATCCATTCATTCAACAATATCTGAACAAATGATAAAACACACAGTTCAGTGTCTATTACTTGCAGAATTAACTACCTTACAATAATCCTATTCAGAACATTATCTCCAGAAATGCACAGGAAAAACAATCCTAGAATGTCTTGCAATTGTCTAGTTTCTTCTTCTAATATATTGGGATTGTGTGGTGCTAAGTCTTTGTTTAGATTTTTATTTTTTAAAGGCTTAGGAAGATTTTGCATGTTTAAAAAGATCAGATCTCAAGTTATTAATATTTGAGCAACTGTAAAAAATTAAGCTAAAATTCTAGACAGCATCACTGATTCATTTTCATCTATTGCCTTTGTTGTTTCACACTTTGGGGAATAGTTGGCTGGGATTTGTTTGATTTGGGAGAATTTTTAAAAAGTGTTTTCATTGCCTATGATGATTTTCAATAATGGGTCAACAAATAAAGGAATTGAAATACGTGTTTTATTGAAAACAAAAATGTTTCGAATTTAAAAGGATTGTAAGGTTTTTGCAAAAACAGAAATTTCTTGGTTTTTATTGGTTTTGAATTAAGATAAATAGGTGCATAGTTAAACAGTACTTATGCATTTTCATCTTTAACATAAATTATAGGGGCCAAGTTATCTCTTTTACCCATCTACCCTCTGTTCACTTTTTTCACAATATATGGTTCCCATACCATCCTTGTGTACTTCTCTTCAAACAAATATTGCAAATGTTATGATATTACATACTACAAAGACATATCATAACACAAAGAAAGCTACTATTTGATTTTTAAAATAGAGTTAATATACATGACATACATAATAAATGTGATAAAAGAAATCTTTAAACATTTTCTTCACATCTTCCTAATGGGCTTAGTAGACTAAAATCCTTCAAAATATTAAGACACTAAATAACCAGTGTGGTGGAGGGGTCCACTAAACAGAACCAGCCTGAATTTATCTTTGTTTGTTTGTATTGAGGTAACTCTGGTTTACAATGGTTTATACCGCTTAGAAGCAGGAATCACATGCTTCTTACCACACCACACCCACCGCCAAGGCACTTAGAGCCCTCTACAGTCCATCGTGACCCCTCCCCACTTTGTTCTCACCTCTCCATCTTTTCCCCATGGTAGACCCAGTTCTATAGTAAGATGTGGGGCTCTTCTTTACTGCTGAGCCAATCCTTAAACTTTCACTGGTAGGGAAACAGGACTTTGGTAACTGGGAGTCACAAAATGCTCGCTACAATGGCTGTTTACCAACTAAGTAAATGGAGAAGTATTTCAACCCTTTAACCCACCAAATATCTATAGCAGAGCACACTGACTTACAAGAGCCCTGATCTCAGAATGAGAAATTCACTCTGCAATCTAGAAAACGTGCATTTTGCATGAGCATTTTTAGATCTTATCTTGGTGTTGCTCTCTGAGAGCCTGCTTCTGTAATCCCAATTCCAACCCAGGTTTACAAAGAAGAATCCCCTGAATTTCACATGGTTGTCTTTTTGCCACTGCAGGCTTTATTTCTTCAGTAACCCGAGAGTCTCAGAATATCGGTGGAGGGTGGGTTTGCAAGCTTTATGTAATGTATCCACTCTGTATGCTCATTTCTCCAGGCCTTTGTTTCCTCCTACCCACCATCGTGACAATCCTCACCTTCCTACTTCACTTAGTGAAGCATGTAGGAATTTTTCCTTCAGGGTTCTTGCCAGGATTTTAAGTTCTGTATCCCAGGAGAATGATCTCACAGAAACACATTTTTCCCTTGTTTTACAATTTGTTTTGCCTTTCTCTATCTAGCACCTTAGCTTATTCTGGCCACTTCTGGTACATGTTGACCAGGTCCTGCCTTTCCTTTGGGATCCCTTTCCTCCCTTAGCACTTAAGTCTAGCATTTTCCTGTCAGGATGTGTTTGCTTGTATATTATTTAACTGTAATAATTGTTCTGGAGGCCAGGATAGATCTAGATGGAGCACATGTTGTCTTGTAATGTAAGGATTTCTGCATTTCCTTCAAGCAGTGATGAGTGCAATTGCAGAAGGAAAAGAATAGATGACTTCTATAGATCCAGAGGGCTCGCTAGTAACTGGAGATTTGAGATTTTTGAGAGCATCTTATATTAGGAACCTATTGTTTCTCAGTTAAGGTCATTTCCTTGAGGGTATTGTCTTCTGGGAGACTAAATTCTTCAATCCAAAAAGGGAATGTGGGAAGCATATAATAGTATTTCCTACCACTTTGGATTCGAGAGAGAGAGATAATCCTACATACTCTACCTCTTCCTAGATTTGTGACTTCAGGATTCTCTGGACTTCATTTTTATTTAATTTTTAAATTGTGTATGTGTGTGTGTGTGGTGTGTGTAGAAGAATTAGGGTTTAGAACAGAGTTGTGGGAGTGAGAAGACTCACCAGAGATAGAGATAGAGTGAGGAGCAGAATAGGTGGATCTACTGAAATCCTCTGCTGAAGGGGCAGTGGATGAGATAGAAGTCTGCTGTGCCACATTTATGTGGATTAGCTCTCTGGCTGGGGTGGAACTCAGGCCTTAGCGATATAGCATTGAGATTTGACCCCGAGGCCACCAGAATGGCCCTGGACTTCATTTTAAAAAGAGAATTATGAACACTAATGCAAGGGATATTGTTCCCTTTGTTCCATGATTCAGAGATTAACACCACCATCCAAATAGGTGCCCAAGTAAGAATGTTGACAACCATCTTGGTTCTTATTTCACATTTAATTACTGTATTAAGACTTAGAAAATCAACCATCTCATGTATCCTATGCATTCAATTCTTTTTAAGTTCATTGTCAAAAACTTAGTTCGGACAATAATTGCTTTTCACTTCTGAACTGGTCCATCTGCCACCAATCTTTTCTTCCATTTCATTCTGTGAAGTCATCCATAATAATTTTCATAAAATGTTGACTCAGTCAAGACTGCCCATGTTCTGTATTCTTTAGGCTCCCTTTTGTTCTCGGAATAGAGTTTAATTGCTCGAGCTGGATCTGCCCTTTCGTATACCTCAGCTTACCTTTCCATGCTCACAAATCATCAGTCATAATTTTGTAACTTACATTCCAGGTCAGCCTATGGTGACTCCTTGCAAAGTTCCTTTTCTTTTCCCACCTTCAGACTTTACACACACTTTCTTCTCTATGGAATGCCCTTATCTTCACCATACCTTTTCCCTATTATAAATGCCCTTCAGTTCTCACTTTCTCTGGAAACCTTT
Source organism: Galemys pyrenaicus (assembly GCA_019455555.1). Classification (NCBI taxonomy): domain Eukaryota; kingdom Metazoa; phylum Chordata; class Mammalia; order Eulipotyphla; family Talpidae; genus Galemys; species Galemys pyrenaicus. The sequence continues at coordinate 1,725,159 of JAGFMF010011828.1, forward strand.
CCTGATTAAATAGTTGATCTTTGTTCCTACTATGTGCTTTCTTAATGCTTTCTTAATTTTTCTGCAATTGAAATAAGCCTCATTGATCTGTTCTTTACAAGATGAAGATAGTGTTAGAAGACATTGTCATACTAAAGTGGTAGGTATATAATAGAGCTCCCACTTCTGCATTTTGAGGGGTGAAATCAACACGTCACGTACTTGAATAAAGCAATTCAATAGATGGCAGTTACTCTTTGAGCTGGGATTGGAGAGAAAAAAAAACTTCAGGAAAGTAAAGGGAAAGAAACACAACATGCAAATGGGAATTTCTAAATGGGAAAGTCGTAATTGTGATAGTTTCTCTTATGGCTATTTTTTTCTGCTAAAAATACAAATGATTTAGAAAACTTAATTTTTAAAAACATCCTATTACCCTAATTTCATTAATAATAATTTTAGTGGCGTACAAACATTTCAACTTTACAACCTACTGTAGAAATAAAAAACATAAATGATACCATAGGAACATAATACTCTGACTTTAATCATTGTTAGTTTCCTATTATTTAAATTTAATAATTGACTAAACTTTTTAATTATTGACATGAAAATGTGTAATCATTATATGTTTAACAAACTTAAAAACCCCATGATATATAGATAAGCATGCTATAGTGCTTTTGCCAATAAATAGTCATGTAGGAATATCTCAAAGGAGTGAAAGAAGCAGAAGACAGTCTAACCTGTTTGACCACAAGAATCACATAACCAACCCACATCTACATTCCACGAGAAAAGAAATCTTTACTGGAATTCTTGGAAAATAAACATATACCAACATTTTGGGAAACATATCAATAAAGGAAATCAGAAGCTGATGTAGTATAGTATCACAAAGGGGTAAGTTTTTATTTTGGTACACAGGAAACTTTGTTGATATTCTCCATTAAGATATTTGCTATATAAGGGCCTCCCTGGTGGTCCAAAGGTTAAGTCTCAGAGCTATGACCTCTATAGTCTGAATTCAATCCCAGTCAGGGAGCTGACCCACATGGCATAGCAGACCTCTCCTGTCTCCCCTGCTGCTCCCCTCAGCAGTGTACTTCAGTAAATCTACCTGTTCTGCTCCCCACTCTATCTCTGGTGAATCCTCTCACTCCTGCATCTCTGGCCTACACTGCAGTTCTTCTATGCAAAAGTAATCATTATAATAATAAACCAAAAAGATATTTGCTATTTACTGTTATTTTCATGTAGTCATCAGTACTGTCTTGGATCCTTTCTTCTTAACTGAAAAGATGTGCTTTTTTAAAAAAAAGGTCTATTTATTTATGGACACAAGAGCTGGGGGGCACAGGTTAAAAGCATTTAGGGTAGGGGGTGAGAGAATTCACCAGAGGCAGAGGAGGGAGCAGAACAGGCAGATGGACTGAAATATACTGTTGAAGGGAGCACTGCGGGTGAGGCAGGAGAGGTCTGCTAATCAAACTCGCCACTGCAGTGACTGCAGAAGCCCCACAGTGCAGTGCTCAACCCTTTGGGCCACCAGGGAGGCCATGAAAAGATGTTCTTAAGGAAATTTCTCATGGGCACTTCTCATCAGGGTATATGAGGGCTTTATAATGTGTCAAATTGGTTAAACTGAACTATGTTCCCCAGAATCCCCTGCTCCTGTGTTTCCAGTTACTATGGACCCAAGGGAGAGTTTTTTGTGACACGTGGAGCAAGCACCTAGGTGAAGTGGCAGCCATTTTATAGTCCACATTCCTCATTCCTCTGCTGATGCACAGTGTTGGCATTAAGCAGCAGTTGGACCTGCAGCTACTCCAACATTTGGATCTTCCCTCTGCTTCTCTGAGTCCTTATACAAGTGTGTATGTGTCAAGCTTTGTAATGAGGAGTTCTGGCTTCCACAGGAAACCCATAGGAAGCAACAAGAACCAATCATGGAACTTGTGAGGATGAGCTCAACTTATGTTGATGGATTCCAATTTAGTCTTCCATCATATCCTTCTCTTCCCAACTCTACCTGACCTGCAGACCTCAGTTTCCATAGTTATATATAAAAAACGAAGCTTCACAGAAGTTGTATAACCAATTCCAACTCCAAATGAGATCAGTTCTCCATACAATTATCTGTTCTCTCTCTCTCCCTCCCCCCTCCCTCCCTCCACCCTTCTCTCTCTCGCTCCCTCTGATTCATTCACCTACTTAGCATTTATCTATATATCTCTTGCCTATTTATATCCACTAGTGGTTTTGTTTCTCTAATGATATCCTAAATGATACAGATTTTGGCACAGAAGTGGGGAGGTTCCCTAGAAGTAAAATCGAATGGATGAGTTCTTTATATTGGTACTGGGTTTTTTATGGAATCGTTTCTCAATGTGTTTAAATCTAAAGACATGAATGATATTGTATCCCATGCTAAAGGGTGCACTTGTTACTCAGGGCATGCAATGAAAACATAGGCAACAAATAACTCAATTTATGACTTTCAGATGCCCATAATCAAGTGCCTTTAGAGGACAAATTTCTGAATCAAGTATTTATAAACTTAAAATATTAAGTATAATAAGTATAAAAATAAATATAAAATAATAAGTATAATGCTGTTGATTGACTGCTTCTAACTGTGCAGAAGCACTTAAAATAAGGGAATAGTGAGCTTACAGTGCTTTACATTCCCATCAAAAGGTCCGTATTATGATATCTGACATGATTACCCCAAGGCTACTCTTATTTCCTGTAACAGCAAGAGCAAGATTTCTGAAACCAAACCCAAAGTCTAATCTTGAAGGTAGCTGAACTGTAATGCAAGTTAAATTTCTAACTTCAAAGACTCTCTTTTCTTAAAGTTCTGGCATTGATTGCGAAGAAGCAAGATTGAAATGGAACATATAGCCAGATTCTGATGCACCTGTCCATTAAAGTTTTTTGAATCTTCTTTGCTAGTGGAAGCACCTCTCCTATCTTCTATCTCTGCTGGGTGGTTAGATTTTCTTTTCCTGAGGAATTCATGATGACCTCCCTTGGTGATACAATGGTCCTACAAGGCAATACTCATTATCCTCTGGACCTTCCCTTGCCAACTTTATAGATATATAACTAGACTCAAGTTCCAGGAAGCCCCATAGAATAAGGTAGAAGTCATGACCTGTGACTAGGCACAATTCCAAGACAATTCAATTATTTGCTAATTGTTTTGGAAGATACCTAGAAAATAACTGTCAGATAAATAGATGCTATTGGTGTGGATCAAGGTGGAAGAAATATAAAATTCTTTTGGACCTAGAATATATTTCTAGGCTCACTCATGAGGGATTCTAGATTTAATGTTTAAAACATAGGAGCTAGAAATAACTAACCTTTTTTTAGTAACTCTTTAAAGTTTGTTGCAATATGGTTCTGAAATAGCCTGTCCCAAATAAGCTAAAATGCCCTCACTTTCTTGTAATACTGTAGAGAAAGGTATCTAAAGGCTTAGGGTGATTAAACTACTACAGTAGTTTTCTCATCGAAGACCTGCTCATCCACCCCAGGAGATTAAGAGGACATTCTTTTCATCAAGTTGTGAGAAATAAATTTGTGAAGGATCCCTAGCATTCTTGAAGAGCTTTGTAGTGCCTTTTCTACACATATTAGAAATTACAGTTAGAACTGCTGCCATAAATCTGGGAACCTGACATGCAATAGAGGTGATGGGTCCATAGGGGCAAGCTGACAACACCTAATCTCCAAAACAAGAAGGCGGCATGGTTGCTGTGATGGACATTGCATTGTTGAAATGGCACCAATACAGTCACCATAGTAGACAGACTCACATGGATAAATGAACATAAATGCAGACTGCTAAAGTCTTAGCTAATCACCGTAAATAGGAAAGTTCTAGGTCTAGTGAATAGAAATTTGAACTGAGTCTTCAAAACATTATCATAGTCCCTCTATCAGCACACTTGAACCAGTTCAGAGATTAAAACGTCCTTGAATGAAAAGGAGGCCAAATTGTTTTAAGAAAAGATGCTGTCTCAATGATCAAAAAAATTATAATTTACTCTTTCTCCAGAATTCCCTCCAAAGAGCTCTTCACCATTTTTCAATGTGACTGGAAGTTGTGAAGGGTAAATAACAGACATTCTAGATGTTATGGTAACTGGCTGAGAATGAAAATTACTTCCTACTGAGATCGAACATCAGTGTGGCCTTCCACTTAGAGCAGGGTCTTACAATGGTCAAGTGATCAATGTAAGTTGACTCCAGATCCTCTCACAATGGATTATGAGGGTCTATGATTATTATCTGGTTCTAGAATGCATATGTGGAGTTCACATAGCTTAGTGATGGAAAGAATCCCTACATTGATTCCCTGAACCACAGAATTAGAGTTATGATAGAAAAGTCTAAATTGAAACCACTACCTACATGTGAAAATAGTAAACCAGAAATAAAATTGCATTTATGAAGGCATTGTCATTTGTGCTACAATCGGGTACTTGAAAACTACAGAAATGGTGATTCCTATTCCATTTGCCCATTTGGCTACGTAAATGACAGGTTTGGAGAGTATTAGTGGATTATCATAAACTTGATCAGGCACCAATTTCTACTGTAGCTATTGTTACAGATTCTTTTTTTCTAGAGCAAACCAGCACATACCCTAAGACCGAGTATACAAGTATGGATCTGGAAAATATCTTTTTTTCTCTATGCTTGGTAGCAAAATCCACCAGAAGCAGTTTTCTTGATGATAAGTCCCAAGGTACATGTTGATGTCTTTTGGTATATCAACACTTAAGCCTTATGACCCAATTTTCTCTGCAGGAATCACAATCACCTTTCTCTTCCACAGGACAACAGTTTGGTTCATTACATTGATGATCTCATGCTGGCTGGACTAGTTAATAAGAAAGTAACTACCACTTGGACAAGTTGGTAAGATGTTTATGAGAGAGTAGGGAATGAAACCCATACAAATTCCAAGGGACTGTTACCTTGGTTAAATTTCTTAAAGTGCAGTGACTTGTGACATGTCAAGTTATACTTTGAAAGTTAAACAAAAATGTCTGCATCTGGCCATTAAGAAAGTGATATATCACCTAATGAGCCACTGTGGATGTTTTAGCAAGATAACAGCACATCTGGGCATGCTACTCTCACCCTTTTGTTGAGTGATCCATAAAATTGCCAGTTTTCAGAGAAGCACAGAACAAGAGGAGGCTCTGCAACAGGTCCAGACCACCATAGAAGTTGCTGTGCCAATAAACTATGTGATCCAGCAGATGAAATGGTACTTGACTAGAGTGTGGTACACAGAAATGCTATTTAAACTGGCAGATCTCTGCCGTGGTACTCATCCTTAGAATTTTAGAACAAAATCATGCTATCCTTTGGCAACAACTTCCCTTTTAAGAAACAGCTTTTAGATTACTATGGGCATTTAGCAGAGACTCAAAATTGGACCACAGACCTCCAACTTATCATGTGACCTAAACTGTCTATCATGAATTGCTTGTGGTGCCTGGTTCATCAAATCCTGACTCTGGGGACCCACAGCTACACCACCAAATGGAAAGAGTACATACAAGATCTTGTTCATTCTCATCCTGAAGGTATAAGTAAGTTTCATGAGCCTGGAGACCCATTGTCCCTAGTCCCGGTACATTCATCAACTTCTCTACTTCAACATGCCCTGTGGTCTCGTAGGATCCACAAGACCAACTGATGGCATGTAAGCTCCACCAAGGGAAGACCACTGCAGCAAAACAGCTCTACTCTGGGATGGGCCAGGAGCTCTACAATGGGAGGAAATGCTACCAGACTACAGAGTGCTGAGCAATGCCTCTGGTTGATTTTCTGCCTGGAAGAAAGGGACTTCAAAAGAACATGATTAAAAAATTGGTTGTTAGGAGCTGAGAAAGAAGAGATCTATGGAGGTTATTTACATTGGGACACTTCCATCATGAAAAGGTGAACACTGAATTTGTGCTAAAATAGACACTAACTATATACGGACTTGCCTTCTCTGGTGCTTCTGTCAAAGCTTTCATCCATGAATTTCAGAAGACCTGAGCCTCCCTAATGATCTTCTATACAGCTTCCCTTTTGAGCAGGGAATTCACTTCACAGAAAGCAAAATGTGGCAGTGGGCTCATGCACATGGAGTTAATGGATTTTTAACTTATTTCTCATCATCACAACACTGCTGATTTGATTAGTAGAAGAGCATTTTGATAATTGATGCTAGGGTGTTGGCAACATCTGTCCTCGAATGTGTAAATAAACATCTAATGGTGTGGTCCTCCTATAGCCAGGATTTATGGCGAGGGCTCACTGGGCATAAATAGGAGTGATTCCTTTCACTATAATGCTCCGTGCTCTACTACTAGGTGGCAATTTTTTTTCCTATCTCCATAACATTAGGCTTTGCTGGGCATCCAAAAATGATTCCATTCAACCTGTAATTGAAACTGCTGCCTGGATCTTGGACCCTGGCTTCCTTATGTCCCTGAATCAACAAAGAAGAGGGTTATTTTAATGACTGGCATGTTTGATTCTGACTATTAAGGGGAAATAAAATGCAGTTTTACAATGTTCTAACGTCAGATGCAAAGACAGCAGCCTTACAAAAACAGATTTCTTAATCAACTGGAGTTTTAACTTATGTAAGGTCAAATCCTTATAACAAAACTATATATCTATTTGTTTATCCATCTACCCCTCTTTATCATCTATAGTTTCCTGTTGGTTCTGCTGTTTTGATTAAACCCTGACTGATATGAAGTATAAATTTAAATGACTGCAAAAAAATGAGTAATAAAAAATTAGTAGTAAAAATACGCAATAAAAATTTGTAACAAATTTCAAATCCATAAACCTCTGGTAAAGTTGAGAAACACTTTAAAAAAGGGCCTTGATTAATTACTCTTAAAGTCAGATTACCACTAAGATCAGAAAAGATGCAGTCCCAATAGGATCTATGTGTTTTTTCAATGAAACAATATACCTTAACCTAAATTAGCCTCCTACTTTATTTGCTAAATAGGCATGATAGCTTGGATGAATCTAATTAGTCTAAAAGCACCAACTCTTAGGACAATATTTTCCATGTTTCAAACAAATGGCTGCAATATGACCTCTAGGACAGTCTATTTTCTACTGGGGATTGTCTGTGTGAGGCAATCTATGGGAAAGACAGGAAAAGTCAATATGGGAACTTTGAGAGAATGTTTGTCTCTGTTAACATTCTTTGTAATATCCCTTGGACTTGGGGAAGTTGTTTCCAACACAGTTTTTTCTTAAAGATCTGTTTAATACCAAATTTTTACATCTGTAAACCATAATAAGGATGTGATATGCAATTAGTATGATGAAGTAAATGATTCTACCCCACATCTCACTAGTGTAATGGATATTGACCCATATTTTTCACTCTATATTCAAACACATAGAGACACACCCAGGAAAAGCCATATGACAGCACCATGACCAGAGGTTAAGCTATATCCTTAAGATGCCACTTGGTCCTGGCTTCAGTACTTTAGCTGTGATTGTGGTAAATAAATGAGGCCACCAAATGTTATCTCAGCTTCACAGTCACTTCACAAATATCCTAATTTTATCTCAGAATCCATGAAAACAACTTATTTTTGTCCCTTAACACCTTAATATTCAAAATTTAAGCACCTTATTTAATAGGTTTGTAAGGCTTCTGTTCTCGCACCAAGAACAGATGCGCTCCATGTTCTGTCCTTCCTTTCAGTAACAGGCTTCTTTAATCATTTCAATCAATCATAGTCTAACTATGATTAAAATCATGTGATGAATTACAGTGTGTATCCTGGGCACCAGGAAGCATGTAGCTTCAGAAACATTTCTACATAAGATCATAAAACATTCAACCTTCTACCCCTCACTCTCTTCTTGAATCAACCAAATTGTCCAATTACAACAGCATCTGGAAATTCATTCAAGTATTCATTGTCAGACGATGCCAGAATGACTTTCATCCTGAAGGAATTTCAAACACTAGAGCTATTTTTCCAAAAGGGTTCACAGCATTATTTTTGCAAGCCGCCTTACCATATTTCTTTGAATATAATAACCCCAGGTATTTCCCTTCCCACTTCAATTTTGAGGAACAAATGCATCTTTTCATTTGGTTGGTTGGTTTTTACTCCAAGTTATTTTCACAGCAGTGAGTTGCTTGGGTTGTTGACAAAAGTAGTGGCTGCTCTGAAGAGGCATGAAAGACTCTATTTGCTGAAAGAGAAAGCAACAGTGTGTACAGACTTGGTAACAATGCTTGAGTGATTCGATATGGAGGAAATTTAGCTGTAAATTGCAGTAGCTGTAAGTGCTTAGGGCTGCTGTAATCTATTCCTCTAACTTTTATCTTCTACTGACCTTCTTCTCCACCTATTTCTACTTTAAAACCCTCACTTATGAGGCCACAGAGATTAAACCCCATGAAAACAAGCTTGGGAGGGGCAGAGATCGTGAAATGATTCTTGTTTTGAAGATTTCCTTCATTTTAAAGGTTTCAGAAATGATTATGGAACAATTCTGGGGGTTTAGCTTATCTCAGCAGTTTAAGAATCCAAAGGGTAACTTTTTCAGCATGAAAAATCTGAAGCGTATTTTGAATATGCTTGAATAAAATCATCAGAAACATTGTTTTTCAATGCATTTCAGTTTATCCATGCTGATTCACATAAAAAATATATATAATAAAATGGTGTTTTGTTCCTGACCATATTACTTGAAGTAATATAGTATTACTAGTATTTGAAGTAATATTCAACTTGAAATATTACTAGTAAACAACTTGAGAGTGAACTGCAAGCACTCATGTGATATATCCAGCACATTCTTTTCAGTCAGTTGCAGTTGCAATTATTTAAGCTACTCATTGGTATTATAACCATTGGCAAATAAAATACACACAGCTCAGTGGCCCCAAACACCAAGTCTTCATGGAAAGGGATACAGGAGGGGGTGTTGGAGAAACAATTTTGTGCTATGTTTTCTAATCAGTAGAATAGGAATGAAATTTAAAGTGAAAAGGGAGTAAATAAAGGAAGATATTGGTATAAAAGGGAAAAATATTTTTTACTCAAAATCTATGATCTCGGTATTTTTACAGGAATTTACTGAAGGATCATGAGATGTTTCTGAATGACTAAAATGTCCTGTTCTATGTTGTAAATTGAAACAACACTTGATTCTGAAGTAATTTCGCTTACTTGATTAATGAGTTGCGGTAAAATTCTGTTTAGTGGTCATAAATTATAAAAACTGTTTAGTATAGTCCTTCAAACAGCTGTTCATGAACTTAAACCCTGCTACTTAGTAAATGTGTAATGTTAGGCAAATTTCTTAGCCTCTCTGAAATTTAGTTTCTTTGCTATAAATTAGGGTTAAAATGAAACTCTCTACTCATAAAGTTTTGTGAAAATAAGATGAGGTAATATATAGAAAGTGCTTAGCATGGTGTCTGGCACATAATAAAAGCTCAATAAATGTTTGCTATTTTTAAAGTTGCAAGCCTACATAACCTTGCAATATTCATAGTATGCTTATAGAACTTAGATCCATAATGGTTGGTCTTTAAATGGAGTGTGGACCTATCATCTTGGAGTATGACTACGAAAAGAAATTTAGACTGGGTCAAATGAGTTCATTGTTCCCTGAAGTCCAAATGATATAAGCAAGGACATCTGGAATTAAGTGTAAAAATAATCAGCTGATAATCTAGAAGCCTGAAACCAAGTAAGGGTAGCAAAAAGCTGTCTAGGCAGGAATCCCTCTCATGCACAGGCAAAGAGTTATGGAGTTCGAAAGGGACACAGGTCAAAGATACAGAACCGCAAGGGTATGGCACCAGGAAAGATGCTTCATCAGACCACAGACAATTAAATCACATTGAAAAGCACAAAGGCGAATCACCAAAGAAGAATCAAAGAATAATAGTTGAGGAATGAAAGCAAACACTGGAAAAGGACCAAAGGCTGCCGAAGGACACGTCAGTTGATTCCTACAAAGGACTAAGGAACAGATTGATGGTTAGCCCATTTATTCATTTAACTACTGTGAGTCAGGAGCTGGACTAGTCAGGCAAATAAGTCATATATTCCCAGAAAGAGCATTGAATCTCTGAAACACTTCTTGGTTCCTAAGTGACCATCCAGTCAACAGATGTTTATGTCTCCTTATTTTCTAGATTATGTCCGAGACACTGGATATCCATTATTAGGTAAAGACTAAAATTCCTGCCCTCTTGGCACTTACATTCTAGTGGGAAGAAGACATATCCAGACACAAGAACAAAACAAAATAATAAAAAAAATAAAAACCTATTGCATGTGTGAGAGCAGTCAGCACTGAGAAGGAACGGGAATAGGAAGTGAAGTGGGAGATGGAATTTTATACTCACTGAAAAGTGATGTTTGAGTAAAAATCTGAAGCAATGAGGGAGCGAGCACACTATATAGATATCTGAAAGGCAGTATTTCCAAATGATATTGAATGGGGAAGTTAGGAAATGGGGTACTGGCAGCCACTAGGATCAGGGGTGTCCCAAACCCATTTATCAAAGTGAATGAAAAGCAATCAGTTGAAATCAGTGTGTCCCCAACCCAGTAAAAATGGAATGTTCAGAACAGCAACACAGTAACACAATGCTAAAGCAATGGACCAAACTCATTTTGGCAAAGCAGGTCAGATAACCTAGGAGCCTCCATGGGTGTAAGTCACCCAGGAGACCCAATAGTCCCAACCAATCAACAACAGACACCACGGGGGATGCCCAACAGCAGAACCCCCACTCCTTGCTTACTACACCCATATAAACAGAGACCTGTAGTTATTAAATGAATTCGCGGACATGAATTGATGTCTAGTACATATTAAAATATATACTTCATAAAATGTGTTCAAGAAAATAGTAAATTATTGTTCAGGCCTACAAGGCTCTGGACAAGTGAGAGAAGCCAAGGTATGTCAGAATGTGAGCCAGTGGAACTCATGGAAGGTTCCATATGGGACTTGTATGCAGGCACTAAGCTTACCTCCCCTGACGAAAACACAGCACACAAAGCCATCCAACCCCTCTCCCTCCCCTAACTCAAACCTCATACCCACACACTGAAGGCAGAGGAGGGAGGAGAAGAATATGAATCATTGAATATTTTTACTGGACCTTGCCTCTAACCTATCATATAATAAATTATATAATTTATGACTTTTGAATTATATATGAATTCTATAACTGGGCAATGCTTTACACTGAAGTGGATGTTTGATTTATTTTCCTCCATCCTTCTCATCCCCCACACCAGTGGGTGTGGTCCAAGAAGAAGACAGTTGGAATTTTATCATTAATAAATGTACATTTATGCATTAAAATTAGCAAAGGGAAAACCAGAGGTAGATGTTTCTTCCAATGGCACCTTAAAAAAAGATCAAGTGTCTTTTTTTTAGTTATTTATAAATTTTGTCTAATTATTCTTATTTTTCTTAACTTTAGAAGTAGCTATTGTTTTTATTGCTCAGAAAATATTTTTCAAAGTAGGCTGTTCTAGCAGCAATGGAAAAGACAAATATTATTTGATTTGTCTGGTATTTTCTATCTTTCTTTCTGGGGAAGGCGCCATTGTCTTTTGCAATGATGTGACTCTAGCAGGAGTTTCCACAATGACGATGATACAATACATTTAAAACAATATTTAAAAAATAAAAATAAAATTCATTTATAAACTCTAAAATAATAAAACAATATTTACTATTTTCTTGAATACATTTTATGGAGTACATATCTTAATATGTACTAGATACTGTGCTCATCATCATGTTCATGAATTCATTGAAGAATTTCAAGGTCTGGGGGCCTCCCTGATAGCTCAGTGGCTTGAGCACAGCACTGTGAAGCATCCTGGCATAGCAGCACAAGTTCGATCCCCAGCCAGGGAGGAGACTCACATGGCACAGCAAAGCTCTCCTGTTTCTCCTGCTGTTCCCCTCAGCAGTGTGTTTCAGTCGATCTGCCTGTTCTGCTCCCCACTCTGTCTCTGGTGAATCCTCTAACCTCCCATGACTCTGGCCTGTACCCCAGCTCTGTGTGCATAAATAAATACATCTTTAAAAAAAAACAACAACAACAACACAACACTTTAAGGTCTCTGTGAGTTAGGAATCTCTTCTATGCTCCAGACAAGGAAATGAAGACACAGAGAAGTTAAGTAACTTTTTCAACCTCACACAGTAAGTGGCATGACTTGAACTTGTTCTGTCCCTGATGACAATGCTTGCAGGATGGAGGTTATCAGAACCAAAGAACTGTAGCCTTTCCCAAAAGCTACAGTTGATTGTTCTAATGGAGAACATACACCCCAAGTCAGTAACCTTTCTTGACTTCATGGTAATAGGAGGAGAGACAGAGAGAAAAGTTGTAAATTGAAGGCTTTGAGAGCTGCAAGCAACCATGTTTTCCATCAAATGGAAGAAACCAGATGAAGTAAACAAAGTCAAAAGTAGCAATTTAGAGAATGTACAAAGATTGTATTCTAGCCCTGGGTTTTCACTGCCCTGGCGTCAAATAGCATTGGTGGTATCACAAAACACAGTTCAAGGTGGGTGTCTGTCACTTGCCACTAAAGCTCTGAACAGGTGCAAATGAAAACAAGATTTTGATATTAAATGGCCCCATCTTTGATTCTAACTGTGGTGATCCAGTAGTTTCAAGGTTTTGATTTTGTAACTTTTATCTAATATTTTCATTATCTCAAGAAAATTAATATTGCTTTATTAAACACATGATGGTCAGGGTCATAGCTTTTTAGAATCATAGAATTTGCAAGGATTTGTGAGGGCATCTATATGAACGCCCCCACCTCCCCAAGGCCTAGCTCTAATAGTATTTTCACTGTGATTTTTTCCTTCATATCCCAGAGAGAATTACTTCTTATCTTTAAAATATTTTCTCTATGCTGCTAATATAGTATATACCATACACCATATATACTACATGAGATTGGTTTTCTAAATATACTATTTTGGAAAATATATACTATATTTGGAAAACCACCTTCACTATTGATGTCTCATTTGAGAAAACTCTCTCTAATTTATAATCCTGAAGAGTGAATCTCATTCTTCTCATATTTCATCTAATGTAAGCATTCCATTTTGAGTTTGAGAATGTATTGGTGTACAAAAATTCTTTTATGTTGGAATTTCAAAATAATATATTTAAATGGTAGTTATGGGTCTGCCTTGGATGCTTCAAATATAGGTTTGATCATCTTTCTTGATAAGATTCAGCATTTTTTTTCACTTACAACATTGCATGATAACAGTGATTAGAGCATAATTATAACTGGGAATATGCTTTATTTCTATGTTTACTGTGTAAGACACATGGAATCTTGGTATTCAACTTTTGTAATGATGGCTACAGAGGATGCTATTAACACTGAGTACAAGCCCTGATATTAAGAGGGTGATTGTATCTTGGCCTGGGAGATGAAGGGAATAATCAAAAGCTGATTGCTTAAACATCTATGTCTTTAATATCAAGAACCTTTAAGAGGGATTCACTGTATTTCTCAACATCCACACAGATGTTATCAATAATATTTCTCTTGATGCAGACTTGAATTCTCTGGAATATAGATGCATATCACAGAAGAGATGGATGGAAGCTAACCTGAGACTGGAATATTACTGAAATTACAACATGCCATGCAGATCATCTCTATGATGATACAAAGGGTTAAATCACAGCACTATGAACTTATCTGCAGCCACTGCAGCATGAGTTCCATCCCTGGCCAGGGAGGTGACCCACATGCCACAGCAGACCTCTCCTGTGTTACCCGCTGCTCCTCTCAGCAGTGTGCATCAGTCACTCTGCCTGTTCTGTTCCCCACTCTCTCTGGTGAATCCTCTCGCCCCCACCCCTACACCTCTGGCCTGTACCCCAGCTCTCATATGCATAAATAAATATATCTTTTAAAAAAAGAAAGAAAGTGCACAAAGGGCTACTGTTTGGAACTAGAGTTAAAGTATGTGTCATCCACCATCTGACTGCCGGTGTGAATCCCAGATTCTCTCTTATCCTCTATAAACTGGACTGGGCTCTTGGAAACCTCCTGGAGACTCTAAGTGCTCCAGGGTGTTGGTTTGTGTTCTGTCCCAGTCTTGGTGTGCTGCAATTAACTTTGCTGTCAAGATGGTTCAGTGGGAATTGACAGACAAATGTGTCTTCATGTGTTACTTGTGACCTCCAAGTTACTCAGGAAAGAACAGAATGCTCACTTTCATGCCAGAAGCAGTGATGAAACATCATTTTTAATTACTTTATGTTTTTGCCACATTATATCAACAAATTTAAGAAGTATTTTTGCTCGTGTATCAGCCATCTATTTCATCTAAAGCTCTTTTAAAAATATTTTTAAAACATTTTATTTTTCTGCACATAGTTATTAAACATCAGTATCTATTTAAATGATACAATTTTTAAAAAATGATGAGAACAGAGACAAACTTAGACTAATGCTCTGGAAGGGAGAAGATTAAAACTCATATCTAACTATGTTTGAGAAGACTGACATATTTTATGTTTCTTAATTATCTTTAAAGTTCCCAATCGCTTTACTGTTGAAAAGACTCAATTTACTATGTGCCAATGAAAGAATAAAAGAACCTCCCAGACAACTGCTATTTCAGATGAGAAACTATTTCATTCTTTTGTGCTGTCAGAATATAAAACTTTCATGTGAAGGGCACTTTTAACCTTCTTTTGTTTTACTCAAAGTCATGGTATGGTTTGGGTCAACACTGACATTCAACACAAGTATAAAATATTAATTTAATAAAATTTTGCAGTGTATAGATTTTCTTTATTTACTAATTGGCAATCCTGTTAGGTCTTTATCTCTCAAAAATGTCTTATGATCTATGAAGGCAATCTCAAAACTAGCTTGACAAAATTGATCAATCTCTTGAGGTTTTTACCAGCCTACTGAGATTTTGTTAACCCTTCTCCCATGTTTCCTGTTCTTTCACCAAAGGGTCACTTCATTCAAAATCTTATTTTTTACCCTCTCTGACCCTTTTCACTATGTGCCTTTTGGAAATACTAGGGAGAGTTTGATGAATCGATACCAGCCTCAAGGAATGGCTGCTGAATTTTTTCTTCCTCTGAAATGATTGAATTGCAGAAAGTCTGCTTCGTTCTGAATTTACATTTGGGCTATTCTCTCAATCTCTCTCTGTCTCTCTCTGTCTCTCTGTCTCTCCCCCCTTCCACCCCTCACCCCTCTGCATTCCCCACCCCCCACCCCTCTGCATTATTAGGAAGAAGAGGAAGGGAAAAGAAAGAGAAGAAAGAGGCAACCTCTCAGACACAGGTGGACACAAAGCTGTTTTGGATGGGAGTGGTTCAGCTGGAAGAGACCCCTGCATAGGCACAAGCGGACAGTCTTGGGACAAGAACTGCTTGGGCTGTTTTCAATGTGCTGAAAATTTTATTAACAATCAGCCTACTCGCACGTTCATCACACATTTGTTTTTGCGCTAGTTTGAATCACGGGCTTTGGTTGTTGGTACATTATCATCATAGGTCCTCATTTTATTTTAATTAACCAACCCTTGCTCTGACAGTTACCAGCCACCTTCCTTCCCTTCCCTTTAAGTGTTTCACATAAAACACTCTATTTTATTTAAAGTAGATCTACTTCTATATCCTATCCTTGTGAAATATTTATCTGGATCTTTTTAAAACATGTAAATGGTATTGCACTATAGGTTATAGTGCTCCCTTAGTTTACTATACTATTTTTTTAGATTTATTTATGTATTTATTTATTTACTTATGCATACAAGAACTGGATTGGAGGCCAGAGGTGTGGAGGGTGAGAGGATTCACCAGAGACAGAATGGGAAGCAAAACAGGTGGACTTACGGAAATGCACTGTTATGGGGAGCCAATGGGGAGACAGGAGAGGTCTGCTGCACCATGTGTGGGTCAGATCCCTGGCTGGGGATGGAGCTCATGCCACAGTGGCTAGCAGTAACTTGATAGCATTGAAGTTTAACCCCTAGACCACCAGGAAGACCCACTTTCTTATACTTTTTAAAAATTCAGGTATATATTAGCATTCATCCATGTGTATGAATGCACATCTCTCTCACTGCTGCTGACTGTGGCATGGGACTTCTTAGTGCACTCACCATATTTAACTACCCATCCTCCCAGCATGGACCAAAAAAAAAAAAAAATTGCTTATATTTGCACCAACTTCCCCATGAGCCCTTGATGTTGAGGGGTTAGGTTCAGGGTTACATAAGAGCTGTGGGTGGATGAAACACCAAAGAGGTGCACAGTTTGCCTGCCCCCACTGTCATGTCCTCCATACCAAACATAGGCTCAAATGATGCTTCATTTTGGCTCTGCTGTCCCTGGTGCTGACCAAAGATGCTTTTCTCTGAATCACAGTGAAACAGGGACCAACCATGGCCTAGATTTTTTTGTTGCTAATTTTTAAATGAGAAATTTTATTTCACTTCTATGGCCTATCAAACACTACATTTTCATAAAGGCAATAGCAGCCTGTTTGTTCCTAGTATTTCTAGGAATCTGGAATCTATAATTATTTTTAAGGCAAATTCATGTTCATAATGTGGAGATGAGTTTAGATACTGAGAGATACAGACTTGAAAATGTACCTTCGTTAGAAACATTGAACATGCACATTGTCGAATTGATATCTACTTTAAGTAAACATTAGAGCCATTAACCACATTTAGAACCACAAATCTCACAGGGAAGAATTAATGGCTGTATAAATGACCACAGATTTATTTGAAGTAATGAGAAAAAATGACTCTGAGAAAAATTATTGCTGCAAAATTATTGCAGCAATATATTTCCTGGCCATGTTCTCACCTTCCAAGCAAATTTTGAACTTTGTGATCTCTCATATCTCTTTGATCTCATACTTTGAAACAACTCTTTTTCTTGTTGGGAGCCAAGAATAACATTCAAGAACTCACCTCTCTGCTTGATAACTCTGATGAGAACATTTAAATACTCTCTAGAATCTTCCACTGGAAGACAAAAAGAAAATTAAAAACAAACAGTAAACAACAAAATATTCTTATTGACCTCATGTATCACCCTAATTGTCTCCATATATCTTTCATAGCCAAATTTCTTCAGAGATATCTACCCTCCTCACTGAGACCTCCTCTTAATATTTCACTGAAAATAATGTCATCCTATGGTCCAAATTCAACACTTTTCATTCTTTGCTCTGCATTTTGTCATGTCAGCAAAATGACATTATGAACCACTTCTTCCACCTCGAAACTCTCTCTATATAGTAGTGTTATGCTCAGTTTTAATTTTAAGTCTCTGGGAAATTCCTTTGTCATATAATACATATAACTTTGAAATGTTCTTTCCAAGGTGCTTTGGAAATTCACACAACTCACCTTCCCTAAGTAATTTCATTTACCGTATATCTATTTGCCAGGGATATTCAGATCTATACCTTTTATTCAGACAGCATTCTTCATTCCATATAGTCAATTACCTTTGACCCTCACCTTGATGGTTCACAGGTATCTCAGGGCTTGTCAAAATAATTAATCACCTCACTAACCCCTCCGCCCTCCCCCGCCAATCTTCCTCTCATCTCACTGTTTTTTGTTTTGTTTTGTTTTTTTCCAGTTTATGTAGTATTCTATGTCTGATAAAACTATCTACCCAAGGGCCTCCCTGGTGGCGCAGTGGGTTAAGCAACACACTATGAAGCAAATCACAGCCACTGCAACATGAGTTCGATTTCTGCCGCCAGCCAGGGAGGGGAACCACATGGTGCAGCAGACCTTTCCTGCCTCGCCCGCTGCTCCCCGCAGCAGTGTGTTTCAGTCAGTCTGCCTGTTCTGCTCCGGTTCTGTCCCTGGTGACTCCTCTCACCTCTCTGGACTCAGATCTGTACCCCAGCTCTTATATGCATAAATAAATAAATACAATATTTAAAAACAAAAAACTACCCAGTCGTCCAGTTGATAAGTGTATGAGCTCTCTTAAATTGCCTTTTCAATGATGAAATGTAATCAATCACCAAATCTTTTCCAATATATAGTTAAGATGTATCTATTTTTTGTTTCCCCACTTACATTCTTGATCTTTTTAACTGATTCTGCACACAGTAGTCAAAGTAAATTTAATAAATCTTAATTGAATCTTAAATGCTTTTGTATCCCACGATGATCCATGTGATACCATTAAACTCTGCATAGATTGGGGCCCTCCCTGCCACACTTAGAATTCTGCCATCACTCCCAGTTGTCAATGACTTTGTGTCTTTCATTTCCTGGTCCACCCACCTCTGCACCCCAATACTCTTCCTCACCTTCTCCCACTTCATTGATTAACTCTTATTTGCCCTCTAGTATTTGGTTTAAGCATTTCCTCCCCAGATTACAGGAGGCTTCCTTTCTGAAGGGTTTTAATAATGCCTTGCACTTCTCCTTTCATAGCTTGTAATCATCTGTTTCTTAATTCCACATGCCCCAATCTGTACCTCAACTTTGCATTACCCAGAATTCTCTTACTCTCCAGGCAGAGTGTGTGGTGTGGCAGACATTCAAATATATTAATGAATGAATAAATGAAGGACTGAATGGAGAAATTCATCATTTGAAACTCTTCTCCATAATAAAAAAAGGGGGGGGCACAGGAAAATTTGCCATTTGTGACGTGACAACATGGATGGAACTGGAAGGGCTTGTGCTAACTGAAATATGTACTACCAGATGGTTTCACTCATATGTGAAATATAGAGGAACAAAACAAAAGACAAGACAAAAATGAAGCAGAAGACCATAGAAAGAAATATGACTGCAGAATTGAGGTTACCAGAGAGGAAGAGTAGGGGGTGGGGAGCAAAGCAGGAAGGGGCAATGGTGGAGATTATGGGTGCCTTGCTGGTGGCTGTGGTATGATGATATACACCTGAGGAGGTATAAACCTGTACCTCTATGTTATATGCAGTGCTGTAAACAAAGGTTACCACAGTAAGAAATAATATCATAAAAATATTAGAATAATGAAAAACTGAATAATAACAAAAATATAACTGTTGCATTAGGATAGTATATCACACACATTTTCATCCAAGAATACAAATTTGTCTCAAAATTTTGTGATATGATATTGTAATTCATCATGTTATCAGAATAAAGAATAAAACACATCTGAGCAACTGAAAAAAAATAAATACAAAGGGGAATCATCATGATTATTATACTCTGGCTTGCTGTTGGGATTCAATCACAACACACATAATAAGTCTTCAATAAATGTTAGTTACCATTATTTATAATTTTTCATATTATTTTATATGTTCTGCTATGCATAGTAAGGCAAGTTGCTTAAGGGAGTAAAAAAAAAAGAAAGAGAAATGAAATTACAATTTAAATTAACCCATTTATTCTTTCATATAAAATATATATTTGAGTACCTTTTTCTAAATTCAACCCAATTCATCTACCATGCTCCAACCAGAATTACACTGTAAAAATGCTACATTTCTTTTGCTATTTCCCTGTTCAAAATTTCTCCAATGATTTCTTGTTGCTTGTAGGAAAAATAAATATACAAAAGCTTTAATATGGAATGAAATAGTCTGTGCTAGCCTTTCCTGACTTGCCTTGCCAATTTTTTGTTGCATCCTTTTCTCTATTGCTTCAGTCTTATTTATCTGCTGTTAAATAAGAGAGGGGAAAAAATGAGGGAGGGAAGGAGAGAGAAAGAAAGAGAGAGAGAGAGAGGTTGAGGAAGAAGAAGAAGGAAGAGGAGAGAGGAGAAGGACAAAGGTGGTCGGGAACAAAAGGAAAAATGAAGTTCAAAGTTCTTCGCTCATTCAACCTCCTGATCTTTCCTTGATCAAACTCTACTTCCTCATCTAAACCATTGAGGTTTTTCTCTTCCTCCACCACTCCTTCCTACTCTAATAAAAGATAAAATTTTCTCTCTCCTAAATTATTTTGGCATCTCATGAAGCCCGTATGATGATCCTCATCATATTTTCTTGAAATTATCATGAGTCTGTTAAAAGCTGATGGAGGGCAGGCACTTGTCACAGAACAACTGTTTAGAACACAGTCGTAGATTAATTCTACTTTCATCTGTTCCAGGCTCTGTGATCTCAAGCCGGTTAAGTTTGACCTTTCTAGAAAACAGAGATGATGTTTGTTCTTATTGGAGCATTATGTAAGTGCTTAAGATACAGAGAGAGACCAATAGCCTGATTATCAGGATTTGTTCTGATCACCTATTTGTGCATAACAACCCAAAGGCCTAGTGGTTCATGCCAAGCACCATTTTATTATGTTACAGTCTTATTGGTCAGAAATTCAACCAGGGTTTATCTGGACAATTTCCACTCCTTGTAGCATTGACTAAGGACAGCTTGTCCAAATTGCCCAAGACAATTTCATTCACCAGTTGATGTTTTGGTGAGAATGACGGGAAGACAACACTCAACTGTTGACTGGAACGTCCATGTGCAGTGTCTCCACCGGGCAGCCTCAGGGTCTCAGACTTCTACAAGCTGGCAGCTTTCCTGCAGAAAAGTTTTAAGAAAGCAGGCAGGAGATGCACAGCCTTCTGCAAACTAGCTTCACAATTCATGCACCTTCACTTCTACTGTATGTCTTTGGTTACAAGCAAATTCAAAGACTCACTCAACTTACAAAGCAGGGTGAGAGAGAGCGTTACTACCTTATTTGGAAAATACAGCCCACCACAGTATTGTCAGTGTTTAGCAGAGTGCCACGCTCAATTGAAATTTGAGGAAGGAATTAATAACAGGTTCAAGGGAAGGAAAACAAAGTAGAGCAGAGTCATTGCTTATCCAGATTTTTTGAACTCAATCCTTGCTCTCTGGCTAGATCAGAAACGGTCATAATCTGTATCTGTGTGAAATTGAAAAATTGAACTTTACTCTTTTTCCATGAAAAAAAAAAACAAACAAACACCTCACTATGCTGTTTTTTTTCCCCCAAGATTATTTATTTAATTATGGATATAAGAACTGGGGTGTGGGGGGTAGTGAAAGAATTCACCAAAGTGGGGAGCAGAAATACACTGCTGAGGGGAGCAGCGAGTGAGACAAGAGAGGTCTGCTGCGCCATATGTGGTTTAGATCCCTGGCCCTGGGATCAAACTCAAGCCATAGCGGTGAGAGCACGGAGACTTAACCCCTAGGCTACTAGGGAGGCCCTGTTCTGTGTTTTTAAACTGGGAATTAAAGTTTATTTTCATCAGCTGACATTCCCTGCTCCTCCCTTTCCCCCATACACACACACTCACACACACACACACACACACATCTATTATATTTGAAATTTAAATTTTTTGTCAGTAGTTTTACTAGTTAAACACAAAGAAAAAAGCATTTTTACAGGGAAATTATTGGAAGGTGTATGATAAAGCACTTACCACTTAATTATCTTCATGAATGTGAACTGTAATTTTAAGATAATAATTAAAATTGTAAGTATTATAAAAAGCTTACACCCCAAATTATTTTTAAATGAATAAAAGCTAAAACCAATTTTTCTAAAAGGTTCTAATCAAATTGTTTTATATGGAGAATGTTTATACCCATTCATGGAATTCCCCTGCCCATGTGCCCCAAGTGAGATTTAGACTTTATTTTCTAATGACGGTACCACAAATAATGACATTAGAGAATATGTATGTTTGCAATTCAGTTATTATAAAAAATATTATTGAATCTGAAATTTAAAAATTCTAAATCGCAATAGTGACTGTAGAAAATGCTCATCCAACATACATAGTACATGATATATAGGCATGTTTTGTAATGTCAGAACAATCTGAAATCTAGCAAGACTAAAATAATTATTTCCCAAATACGGTATCTCAAGCCCAGTGAAAACCAGCTACAGTTTATTTACATGCATAGATTAGTTGCATCATCTCTAAAATTTGGAATGCTTTGCTGAGCAGTGGGTAAAACAAGACTCTAAATTCAAGATTTTCCTTACTCCTGGACCACAGCCCAGCTCACTGAAGGGGAGAGTTACATTTATTACATTCAATAGCACCTAAGGGACTGAGAGGAAGAATATGCATTGATTTACTGTGACTATTGGCTGCTATGAATTGGCAGAGACCAAGGAGCACAGAAATTATACTTCTTTAACATCTACTCAAGCAAATGCAGTGGCAAGCAAACCATTTCAGCTGCATGAAATTTAATAGTTTGGGCTAGTTATTTGATTTGCTATTGAATCTCTGCATTTATCATTTCAATTAAATATGGGTGAAAATATACGTATTCAAACTCTATTGATTGTAGTTAGTTGTGATTAAGTATAAGTGATAAGTAGTCTCTGAATGAAACATAATCAAGCAATGAAAATAGGTATACATAGTTTCTGAATGAGATGTATTCAAGCATTATTGAGTGCTTGGTTTTTAAATAGACAACAATTTGGTAGAAATTCTAAAGCAACTCAACCAGATAACCATTTAGCAGATGTATTGGTGATGCAATAAATGCTGCAAAGATTTCTATTTTTACTCATTTGTCATTGAATTTTATCCCAAGGTTAACTTATTCATGGAATTCCTGCCCTGTCTTGCCTTGGAGCAAATATTAAACAGTGTCCATCAGATGTCTCATTATTAAATCTGAAAAAAGACACACATTGGTTTGCGCTCAAAAAAATAAATCTGTTCCTTTTTCCTATTTTTTTTTTGCTTAGTTGTTTACTTTTCCCAAGTCTTGAGCTTATCTTTAATAATAAAGAGCTATAAATTATAGTTAACTCATGAATGTATTAATTTGACCGTGAATTCAGTGAACATTACTGAACTCCTATTATGTGCCTCTGGTATTTGTACTCTGGAAGGTACAACCATTACTCTGAATGTCAAATTATAAACAAAATAAAGTCATTAAACTTCAGTTGCTCATGTCGGGGGAGACAGGTAATTACAGGCAATTATATCATTCTGAACGTGAAAAATATGCAGCATATACACCTGAGCTCACATATTGTTCCATGGAAATCCATAGATGAGGAACACCCACTCCTTCCCTGGAGGGTTATGGAAGTGTTACTGGAGAAGACTAGTATGTAGAAAAGAAGTCTTAGAAGATACAAAGAAGAAACAGAAAATGTTTTCTTGTTATTTTCTATTTCATTTTTAATCAGAAAAGATGCCTCAATCAGTAGAGATGGTCTTTATTTCTCCATCATTCACACTTAAAGAGTTAACTCTAGGCTAAAAACTTCTCACCCCTCCAACACCAGTATTGGAAGAAAATGCGGACAAGTTATATACTTGGTTTGTCTATGAAGCAGGATAATTTGATTTTTGACACTTTAGAAATCAGTTGCAACTGAGACAAAGGTAGAATGGTAGGAAGGTATTAAGGGAATTATAATGACTTAAAAAATCATTTAACTCATTGGTTCTGTTAGGGGGAAAGACCCTCCTGAATGGATTATACAAATAGGTTATAAACTTCAACCCCCATTCCAGACCTACAAAATCCAAGGACTACAAATCCCATAAGGTCATTATCGAAGAGCGGATCACTGGGACCTAAGGGTGGAATTAAGCAGCCAAGCTAAATATAAAAGCAAACACGTGGGCCTTGGGAAGTCCTTTTTCCTTGGGAGTCAGCTCTCAGTGCACCGTTGGGTTCCAGCTCCAAGGAACTGGTAAGATATTTACAGATCTGTATCCCTCTCTTCCCCTTGTGTTATTCACTACGCTATTTTCCCTTTCCTTGTAAATAAAACCCTTTATTAACCTTTGTTGTATATGCCTGCAATTGGGGCATTATAAGTGCCGTTCGAGCACGCAAGTGAGGACCCAGTCAGGCAAACCCATTTTATATTAGGTTTACCCTGTAACAGTTCTACTATGCCAGAACAGGATATGAGGTCATTCAATACTGTTTATTTTAATGTCAAGATATTCCTTAAAGGTCAATTCCTTAAGTGGCTCTTCTTTCAACAAAACAATTCCGAAAGCACTTTATGTTAACACATTGTTCTAATGGTGATAATAATCATTGCGATGAAGTGCTTTACATCATTTTTGTGTTTATTCCTGATGGACATAGTTATTAAGAGTCACCAGGGCAGGCATTGTCCTAGTTCTTGGAATACATGCAGCACTGTCATAATAAATGATTAATAATGGCTGGGTGGGGGTGAAGGACAGGTTGATTACTTAATATTTGCTATTTTCTCTGGTGTAAATACTCCTGTGATAGCTGATTTCAAGTCACCAACAATGTCATTTGATTCAAGAATTGGGGAAAGAGGGCCTCCGTGGTGGCGCAGTGGGTTAAGCAACACACTATGAAGCAAACCATTCGATTTCTGCCACCGGCCAGGGAGGGAACCCACATGGTGTAGCAGGCCTCTCCTGCCTCGCCCACTGCTGCCCTCCACAGTGTGTTTGGGTCAGTTTGCCTGTCCCGTTCCCCAGTTTGTCTGGTGAATCCTCTCACTTCCCATGACTCAGACCTGTACCCCAGCTCTTGTATGTATAAATAAATAAATCTTTGAAAAAAAAAGATTTAAATATAAGACCTACAATAATAAAATACATAGCAGAAAAAAAAAGTTGGGGAAAGATGCACATGATGAACTAGGGAACTTCTGTGGGCTGACTTCTACACACCACTGATCCATAAATGAACAAAATACATGATGATTCAGACCTCACAGCAACGACATTAGTGCACTATATTATTTAATCTTTGGGAAACTGCCACTCTCCTCTGCAGTATTGACCTCTACAAATTAGGTAACAGGAAGCCCAATCAAAGAGGTTAAATGATTTCAACCAATTCATACAGTTAAGGAGGTATCCGAACCAGGACTTGTCTCTTTTTTTGTTTGTTTCTTTTATTTTAATTTAAAGATTTTTATTTATTTATGCATATAAGAACTGGGGTGTAGGCCAGAGGTGGGGGAGTGACAGAATTGATGAGAGACATAGTGGGGAGCAGAATAGGTAGATAGATCTACTGAAATACACTGCTCAGGGAGCAGTGGGTGAGGCAGGAGAGGTCTTCTGTGCCATATGTGGGTCAGCTCCCTGGCTGGGGATCGAACTCAGACTATCATTGTGGGCCTTTGAAGTGGTAGTGCTGAGACTAAACCCCTTGGCTATCAAGGAGGCACCCCGTCTCTAGAATTTCTAATTGTGGAGACTGTGTTTGTCATGTGGTTGAACAACTGCTCGTGATAATTCATTATTGTGTTTCTGAAAACTACAGGTTGCTAGCATTAAAAAAGAAAAGAAGGGCCTCCCTGGTGGCGCAGTGGGTTAAGCAACGCACTATGAAGCAAACCGCAGCCACTGCAGCACGAGTTCGATCCCTGCTGCCGGCCAGGGAGGGGACCCACATGGCGCAGCAGACC